>JAWDGP010001949.1:0-100000 GCA_033675545.1 Elysia crispata
CTGTTACAGTCAATTTTACTTATTAGTTTAGAAAAAACTCCCTAATCTATTGCAGGTTCAAACTCAAATGATCTGTGTTGTACTGATAACAATACCTTCTAATAGACAGACTCTATCAACATTATCTGTTTTCATAATCCCAGACTCTGTCATCAACTTTAATCTGTGATTGGTTCACGGGGTCCAAGTGTTGTATTTGGCTACAAAGGTGTCCTGCTCATCTTTGCATTTTTCTGGCCTATGAGACCCAGAGGCTTAAACAGGTCAATGGCTCCAGATTTGTTGGCATTAGTATCTACAATGTTCCATTGTATCTCACGTTGTGCACTCCTACTTCAATTCCTGGATACTTTTCTAGGTTTTAGATAATAATATCACAGTAAGGAGAGAAAAGGTCTGGGGAAAGCACACATCTTTGTGTGACACAACGCTTTGGTTTTTTTTTTAAATGAGCTGATTTTTCCATCAACTCGCATTGCTGCTGTCTGTTCCCAGTACATGTTTTAAATTGCTTTTAGATCTTTTCCATCTATCTTCAAATGTGTTTGTGTGATTATCTCACCATGTCGTATTTTGTCAAATGCCTCTGTGTAGTCAATGAAGCACAGATATACCTCTTTTTGTACTTCCAGGGCTGGTTCAATCATAGTTCAAGAGTAAGGATTGGACTTGTTGTACCTTTTCCTTCCTCACTGTTCCTCTGCTATTTCTGGTTTGGTTTTGTTTCCGATTCACATCATGATCATTCTTAGAAGTATTGTGGTGATATGACTCATCAAACTATTCATTATTTGCAATTCACACTCTGCTGCCCCTGGTTTCTTTTGGCAGTGCCATAAATATGGATTTGGGAATGTCTGGTGGAATCTGACCTGAATCATAGATTTTGTTGAGTAATGCTGTGATCGAATCAATTCTATAGTCTTCAGGTGCCCTAAAAGTTCCCCTGATTTACTGCTAGGGCCTGTTGATTTGCCTAATTTCATCTTTCTTATTGCTGCCTGGATCTGACAACAAACGCAAAAAATAACAAAAATACATGCAAGATGTTTTTTTTTACTGATAAATTTTTTTTCAATTTTAAACATGCCATCAAAAAGTTTGAAAGAACATTGAATTATTGCACAATTTTAGATAACCATAAAGAAAATTATAAAGGTATGGGCTTTCTGGTTTTTGCATCTTTTTATACTGATTTAGGTCTGTAATATGTGTAAAAATATTAGTCAATACCAGGGCTCTTTGAGAGTGCTTTCTCTGTAGCAAATATTTGCAATGTTTCAGCAAATATAATTGTCGCTCCATGTGAATTTAACTTTTAAATTGTGTTAAGGAAAAATCCAGTATTTTTAAAGCAAATGGCTTTTTAACTATGAGATGCTAAACAAATTTATTACCTTTCATAGAATTATAAACCAATATATGTGTTTTCTTTGGTAGGAACTATTTTGCAACTGAAATAAGTGGCAAAGATATTTTTTAGTCATCACACCCCTTACAAAAGAAGCTTTCTAAAGGTGTTTTACTGGTTGGCCTTGCAAATTTGATCTGAAAATTTATTCTCCATTAAAGATGACCAGAAAAATTTCATGAACATTTGAAACGGAATGGATAAATGACAAGGATGGCATGCCTGATAATCATTGTCAGTTGCAAAGAGGATATTCAGAAGGGGCAACTGCTGCAGTATAAAATGAAAACACAAAGATATGCTTCTCAGGCTTATTTCAGTTCTTTGTAAAATTCTTATTGTCTAAAGGAAAAAAAAGGAAAAACTAAAGCAATAGAAAATCTAGATTCCCATCTTCCGGGTTATACCCAGGTATTTATTCCAAGTCTCAATGTATAAAGATACCCTCGATATGTGTCTGTCTTACCTGTGTCTTTCTATGACTTTTCGGGAATCTGCCCTCTTTCTTTTTGAAATGTTTTATATCTGCAACAAGTTTATCTAACATTGAAACAAAAAAATTCCTCCCTTTTGACTAGATTAAAGAAATCCTGCAACATTCTAAGAGGGATGGTCAGAGTCTGACTGCTTCCCTGGTCAGTCAGAAGGAAGAGGAGAGACACCAGAGGAATCTAAATGAGAATGAACAGCTCAAAAAGCAAATAGCTGAGGTCAGTGATCTGAAAATTTATTCTTCATTAAAGATGACCAGCAAAATCCATGAACATTTAAAACGGAATGGATAAATTACACGGAGTTTGCTAGTGAAGCTCAAATTTAACTCACTTGCAGCTGAGGGTCTGTGTATAATTTGAGTGCCTATGGCTGGGCATTTTTTAAAAAGCATTTTAGCTTAAACATTAGACTGCATCATTAAAATCTGGAATTCTCATAAGTTTGACAAATACAGAGTAGTCAAAGGAAAGTAACGGCTTAACACCATTTGCATTGATAGTCAGATAGATTATTCGCCTTGAATAATAGTTCAAAAACTTGTGGTTTTTACTTGTTGAGCCTTTTTTTTTTTGTCATAATTTTACTAACAACTACAAATTTTTTTCTTGACAGTCAAGTGGATCACAACTGCTAGGTCACCATTGTGCGAGCCCAGTGCTATCTTGCTGTATCTCCAGTTTTGTAATTTAGAGTAAAATCAGTTTGAATGTTTGCTGGCTCACTGTGACTAAATTAAACCGGCAAATCATCCTTTATCTGTATCTGTGACAAACAGGGGCATTAATCTTGATAATTTTCAAGGCAAACCACAGTATTTAATTTTATCCCCTTCTAAAACTGGGATAAAATTTGAGTGGGCCTGAAAATGGACATACGATAAGAGGCATACTTGATAGCACTGAGCTCATTATTGGTAAAAGGGATATAGAGGAAAATTATGATAATCCAACTTCCTTCTTTAATTTTTTTATGCATCTCTCTAGCGAGCCTCAATTTAGTGCAATCCTTTTAAATGATACATCAATGTAAAAGTGAGCGATAACAGCTTTTACAATCTATGCAAGAAAAAAAGATGAGATATTTAATTTTTTTAAAAGAGTTTGGGTATTGACACCCTTTGTTATTATTCACCAGAAAACGTGGTGTTTTGATCTGTACTACTGTTATGAGACTTATTACAGATGAATCTATTTAACTCGCCATTATTTATAATTTAGTATCCCTTGTCTAATAATTGCTTTTGCATTGAGAAGTTAAGGACATTCCTTTGGTAGGACTAGCTCCTTTGTGGAAATAAAGCAACAAAAAAATTGTGATAAGTTCTTAAGTTTGATTGCTTTTCATTTAAAATGTCAACACTTGTATGGACTATGCCCTTATTTCATGCCGTGATTTTTTCTTTTCTTTTCTTTTCACAGTGGATCTGTTCCCGTCCTTGTCATGTCTCTCATCTTCATCGCCTCCGTCTTCATGCTACACATCTGAGGTAAATACACCTGAGGTCAGGCCAACTGCCAAAGTATCCTCCACTCCAATTTCCCCTGACACCCTCTACCCCTGGATTTGAGCAGAGTATTTACTTGGCAAAAGGCAGAGGGTTTCTGATTCTTATAGAAGAAGGTTCATTTAGTAATAATATGGAAGGAAACTATGGCCTTTATTATTGATTGATTTTTTTTTTATCAATTCTTAGGGCAAAATTGTGACAGAAAATTCAACTAGATTGCTGACTCTGAACTCTAAATAATGGCTTTTCATTTTTTTTTTGAATGAGATGAGAGTTGCCTGAATTGAAATAATCAAGGAAAGGGATGTTTTAGAGATTCTACGCCTTTAAAAAATCTGAAACTTTCTCATTTTCAATAGTTTTTTTTTTCTTTTTAAATCCATCAAAATCTGTGGCATTTAATTTAACATTCCTTTGCATCCACATTGCAAGAGATCTTTGCTAAAAGTATTGCATCCTATCGCAAATTTGCTATTGTATACAGTATTGACGAGGACATATTTCACTCTGCAATCTGTTTTGTGTGGGAAGGGACAGTCAGTCTAGTTTTGTGCCCAGATAGAATTGTGAGATTCAAATGTGAAATAGGGTGAGTGATTTGACAGTGTGGGAGACAAGTAAGATGATTGTCTGATGTTGAGCTCTTGGCTGGTTCTGACTTAAATGTTACTGAGAATTTATGTATTCTTTTAAATTTGTCAATTGAATATTGGTATTGTTAATTTATGGATTAATTTTATATATTACGCTATCACATATTAAATGTGCACCTAAAAAGTGTTCTGATTTGAAATATATTTAACCAGGCTCTTGTCTTTTTTTAAACTGCATGTTGTTGTGGAGTTTGTTTTTTTTTTGCTGCTTTAGTAATTATGAAAATTTTAAAAGTATTTAATCTTGTCATCTGTGATATATCTTCTGCCCTACCTCCACAAAAAAATGAATGCATTTTGCTGTTTTCTCATTGAAAAACATTTGTATTTACAAGACTTATTACTTTACTAAACTTTTTAGGGGTGAAAATTGTCCGAAAATTTAAGCGTTCTCTGATCTGATGAGATATCATTTTTTTACATTTTCAGCTCCGTTGATTTAAAAATAGTTAGACTAAAGAGCTGAGTTTTTTTCTTTTTTTTTTCAAATTCAAATTTTTTTATCTGACAGACTCTTTATGAAGATGTCATTTACAGTGTATTTCTAATGAACAATAAGGCATGAATAAAGAAAAAAAAACAACCTCAAACATGATAGCTATCTGAAGTGAATCCATCCATTTATTTGATAAATCTGTAGAAATTGGTTATGACATTTGTCTTGCACCCAAGCTAAATACCTGTAGGTCAGATTGTGCTAGAGTGAATACATGTGTAAAATTATTACGTGTTGTCAATTCTAGCTTAAGCATAAAGAAATCTATCTTTTTCCTATTCATCTCTCTCTCTCAAAAAAAAAAAATAAATTCCCATGGCTTCATCGAAGTTTGAATGTTTCTTTTTACATCATGGGTTTCCATCCTTGTATAACATAAATTTCATGGTGTGTTTGATTATGTGGGCTTGTTCATCTGTAATCATCGAGTATTTTGAGGCAAATTGCTGTGCATATGTTCGATATGGATGGATAGAAATCACATATGTCTAAGCAAATCATTGTGTGGCTTTTCTTTTTGTCAATGTTGTTGAACTAGTCTAGTACATCTTTTGTATTTCTCCACGAGTTGATGCTTGTCTTTGATTTAATATCGAGAACGATTTTCTCGACAATTTGCTCGCTGATTCCTGTCAGTTCAGGCTTGCAATGATTTATGGGGCTGCAGCTTGGTTTATTTTTAAAATTTGTCTTGTTGTCTTTGAGGATAATATGCTTCTCTCTTGACTGTATATGTCAAGCCATTCTGCATTTAATTTGTGCTTCACTGTGATTTGCGATTGAATGGTTTGTTTAGATTTCGTGTATTATTTCTGTATATTTTTAGTTATGAGGTTTTCATATTGTTCTTTATTGAGTTTAAAATAGTTGTTTGTCTTGTCAGCAGGGATCTAGAGGTGGTTGTCGCTTTTGATTTATATAAAAATATATATAAGATAAAGTTGGGGTGAAATTATAAAGTGGAATAGGAATTATGATGGACAATGGAAGAAAAAAGAGGTATAACAAAGAGGAGAATGTGGTGATTTTCTTCTGATATAAAGACAGGACAAGCAATTTGGGAAAGATTGAGGGATGAAGTAAAACCAACAGGAGATTGAGGAACTATGCGGAGAGGAATGATTGTCAGTTGAGTAGATATGGAGATTTCAGGGACAGAGGGGGACAGAGGGTGAGAGGGGGTGGGGGTGGGGGGCGTTATCCTGATTTCCCTTATCTAGTTTATCTATTATTATGTGTAGGGGTCGTCTCGACACACATGCCTTTTTCCGAACTGCTTTATTTTTTTTGTTTTTTGTTTTGTTTTTTTTTTCCTCTTCTTTTTCAATTTTATATACGAGGTTGCAGAACATATATCAGTAACTATAGAAAAGAGAGAGAGAGAGAGAGAGAGAGAGAGAGAGAGAGAGAGAGAGAGAGAGAGAGAGAGAGAGAGAGAGAGAGAGAGAGAGAGAGAGAGAGAGAGAGAGAGAGAGCAAAGGGGCCTGGCGATGTGATTAGTAAAGAAGTAAGAACGTGCATTTTCAGTTTCTCCTGAGACTAAAAAACCTGTGTTTTAAGGCTTCATAAAAGACAAAATGGTTGGAAAGAGAATTTGAGAATGACAACATAAAGTTGAAACAGGACCCTTTCTTTGTATATTTGTGTTAAAACCAATACGTGAAAACCTTTGCAGACATAAGCTACAGCCATAGAATTATTTTGGTTGGAAAAGATAAAAGGAAGCAGTCTTTCTCACTTTGCCAATATTCTGGCTAGGGTGGGAGACAGCCTGAGTAGTACTCAGTAGTTCGTTCATTATGTAAACAAGTTCACTGATGTAAACAGAGTGGAGGCCATTGTTACTTTGAGTGACTTGTCTGTAACAGCAACGTTTAGAGGGGGAAATTTTTGTTATGAAGAAATCATGAGTAAATTTCACAAAACCATTTTTTTTAATTGAGGTAAACAAAATGGCTTTCCAATTTTATCAAATTTAATAGCTGTAACCGAGTTAATTAATTAAATTAATTAGTACAGTGCATCAAAATGCACACTAAGTAAACTGCATTAAATTGGACTTCCCAATAGGTCACTATATAAAGCCCTCCAATTGTTAATAGATTGTAAGCTTGGCTAGGTAACGAACCAAGAACTGGCTCTAATCCCTAACGGTGTTAAGACCCGTAAAACGGTCAAGGTCCACACGCTATGACGGCGCGCGCCAGTCGTCATGTATGCCTTGGGTCTGGTGTGGCTCCTCCCATAATACACTCGTTATACATTGGAGAATAGATGCTGGGAGGGAAGTTTTGTCGGACGGGTGTGTGAGAACCACAACCTCCTCAGAGGTACCGGCGACTAGGGTACTTCGTCAATGTGGTGTTGGATGAGTAGAGAGAGAGAGAGAGAAAGAGACAGAGTGAGAAAGATAGAGGGACAGACAGAAAGATAGAAAGAGAGAGAGAGAAAGAGTAAATGAGAGAGATAGAGATAGAGCGAAAGAGAAATAGATAGAGAGGGAGAGAGAGAGAGAGAGAGAGAGAGAGAGAGAGAGAGAGAGAGAGAGAGACAAAGAAAGTTAGAGAGGAGATTGAGAGAATGAGAGAGAAAAAGAGGGAGACAGAAGGCGAGAGAGCGTGGAAGAGGAAGAATCAGGAAGACAAGAAAGAAGTATTGACACACCGTTACGAGAGACAGAGGGAGTAATAAAGTAACATGGACATATCATTTAGAATATTAATAAAAAATGGTTTCAAAAATGACATGAGGGAGGGAAAGAAAAGAGAGAGAGAGAGAGAGAGAGAGAGAGAGAGAGAGAGAGAGAGAGAGAGAGAGAGAGAGAAAGAGAGACAAAATGAAAGTGCAAGAACTAGAATCAGATTGCAGAAAAAGCGAAACACAGTTACAATAAAAGACTCAGTAATATACTGATTTAGAAAAGAAACCAAAAGATATATAAAAAAAAACCGGAATTAGAGAAGAGGCGAAAAGTAGAGAGAAGGGGAGAAAGAGAGAGAGAGAGAGAGAGAGAGAGAGAGAGAGAGAGAGAGAGAGAGAGATTGGTGGAGAGAGAGAGCGAAAGGGAGAGAGAGATTGAGAGAGAGAGAGCGAAAGACAAAGAGATAGAAAGAGAGAACGTGGAATGAATACTAATTCGACAATAAAAAGAGGTAAGGACGTACAGGAATTGAGATATTTGAAGTTATATATAGATTTAAAGACAATAAGAGATAGATAGATAGGTAGAGAGAGAGAGAGAGAGAGAGAGAGAGAGAGAGAGAGAGAGAGAGAGAGAGAGAGAGAGAGAGAGAGAGAGAGAATTAGAGCGAGAGAGAGGAAGAAAAGGTAGAGATACAGAAAGAGAGCTAGAGTGAAAGTAGAGAGAAGGAGAGAGACACAGAGAGAGCGCGAAAGAGAGAGATAGAAAGAGAGAACATGAAATAGATATTAATTCGACAATAAAAAGAGGTAAGGACATACAGGACTCTATGTCTCTGTCTATCCTTCTTTATCTCTCTCTCTGTCCATCTGTCTGTCTCTATCTCTCTGTGTCCTATGTCTGTCTAGTATCAATTTCTTTTTCTCCCTCTCTCTCTTTTGTTTGGCTTGGTCCTATAAATTATGATCTCTTTTATACCTTTATATCTCTGTGTATGTCAGAATATTACTCACTGTTTCTTCTCTAAATGTATGTAGCTATTTCTTTCTTTTTTATGCGGTTCTTCCTCTTCCACTCACTATGTCTCTCTTTCTCTGTCTCTAACTTCTTTGTTTCTCTGCTCTCAATTTCCATGATTTTATATCTTTATGTGCCTATCTATGTCAGTATTTTACTCCCTATTTGTCTCAAACTGAGTGGCGCTATTCAATTTCCCCTTTCTACTTCTTCTTCTTCATCTTGTAGGGGGTGAGAAAAACGTTTTACTTCTATCTCCATAAACAAGCATAATAAAATATCATTACAATAGAATAGAATTCGAAATAAAAAAAAAAGAATATCAAAACGATTTCGATTTTTTTTTCTCTATACTACTACAATACTAATTCTGTAGAATCGAAATGATTCCTATAAATCATCAAAATAATATTATATAACCAAAATATAATTAAATTTGAGACCGGAGTAAAAAAGTGCCCTTATATATCCTTTTCATAACATTTTTTTTTCGATTTTTTAAAAAGTAATATTCATAATATTCCTCTTGGCTATGATAACTGTCCATAGCATTACTTATAGACATTGTTAAATTTCCAAACCCTTTAGTAAGACACTCTGCTTCCACTGTTAAGCTTATTTTGATTTACCCAAGCAGTATATAGCTGGTAACGCTCAGTGGCTTTATATATTGAATCTTATAATTAAATGTTCTCTTAATATAACAAAAATGACATGATTTTTTGGGGGGTTGAGTGAGTGGGCAATAAAATTTTTAACTGAAGTCGGAACAAAATTAATCTTTACCATTGGACTGATGACTCGAAAAAGATCGAGATATAGATAGAGATAAAAGATCTTGGACGGGCTAAAAAGATAATAGTTATTTGAAATGTGAGGAAAGAGAAATAAACAGGTACATGGTCACTAACGCCAACCAGCACGACACTCCATAATGGTTTTTGAAAAAAAAAAAAAAATTGGGTTTTAAGATAATTTCTCAAAAAAAAAACAAAAAACATATACGAATAATACATTGACTATTACTTCTCGCTAGATAACCTAATTTCGATTGAAAGGTTTGAAATTGGATAAACTTTGGACCTTGATATTTTTGCAATTAGCTTAATTAATGTTCTCGGTCTTCCTAGATCTATACCGGGATTGATTTATTGTTGAAACAATAAGAGAGTGACCGCCACCCTTTATGATTTAGGGATGGCGGACCATTCAAGAGCCCAAGAGGCTATGGAAATCACTCTAAAGGATCTAGACAGTTAAGAGTTTGACACAAATGAAACTATACTAACTGTTAAAGGAAAAAGAGCTACCCAGTGTAGTTGGGATGATATTCAAATAACTCTGAATAGAACGACTGGACCAGCCGGGCCAGAGGAGAATAGTTTTTACCAAGATTATAGACTTGACGATCCTACACACTGGTTCGTTATAACAAATAAACCTGAAGCTGAATTACTAAACAATACAACGGAAACAGTCAACAATCAACCATTCTCCCTGCACTTTTAAAAGAAGAGAAGAAGAAAACTTAATTAAAGAATATTATAGGTTCCACCCAAACTAACTTAGAAATCATAAATTGTAAATCGAAATCTAGGGCAAGAACCAACAGTGAGCAGACCCGAAGACACTAAAGACAGCAGTTGAATAGACCCAAAAACGTATCCCATTGTGTAAAGATAAATGTTAGAGGTAGTAAAACTGTTATATAAATGTTGTGCTTAGTTGTAATAAAAATTAAAGAAACAGTGTTTAATTCCAATATGGCCGCCGGTTAACTCTATTTTCGCAATCTATATGCATAGCACAATTCCAATAAGGCCGCCTGTTAATACATGTAACAATTTGGCAATCTCTATAATAGCATAACTTCAATATGGCCGCCGGTTAATTCTATTTTGGTAATCTCAATAAATAGCATAATTTCACTGTGGACGCCGGGATTTTCTAAATTTTTCCATCTTTATAAATAGCATAATTCCAATATGCCCGCCGATTAATTCTAATTTGGCACATCTATAAAAATCATAATTTCAATGTGGCTGCCAGTTAATTCTAGTTTGGCAATTTTTATAGTTGGCATAATTCCAATATGGCTGCCGGTTGATTCCAATTTGACAATCTATAATTAGCATAATTTCATTTTCAATATGGCCGCCGGTTAATTCCATTTTAGTAATTTCTATAATTGGCATAAATCAATTATGGCCGCCGGTTAATACCAATTTGGCAATCTCTATAAATAGCATAAGTCCAATATGGCCGCAGCTTAATTCTTTTTTGGTAATCTCTATAAATAGCATAATTTCAATATGGCCGCCGGTTTATTCTAATTTGGCAAATCTAGAAAAAAGCATAATTCCAACATGGCCGCCAGTTAATTCAATTTTGGGAATCTCTGTAATTAGCATAATTCCAATATAGCCGCCAGTTAATTCCAATTTGGCAATCTATATGTAGCATAATTTAAATATGGCTGAAGGTTAGTTCTATTTCGGTAATCTCGAAAAATATCATAATTTCAATATGGCCGCCGAAAAATTTAATTTTTTTCCATCTCTATAAATAGTATAATTCCAATATGGTCGCCGGTTAAGTCCAATTTGGCAATCTATAATTTGCATAATGCTAACATGGCCGCCGGTATAGTAATTTTTTAAATTAGCATAATTGAAATATGACCGCCTGTTACTTCCGATTTGGTAATCTCTATAAATAGCATAAGTCCAATATGGCCGCAGCTTAATTGTATTTTCGTAATCTCTATAAATAGCAAAATTTCATTATAAGCGTGAAGTTTTAATTTTTTCCATCTCTATAAAAAGCATAATTTCACTATGGACGCCGGGAAATTATAATTTTTTCCATCTTTATATAATTTTAAACAGCATAATTCCAATATGCCCGCCGGTTAATTCTAATTTGGCAATTTATAATTAGCATAATTCCAATATGGCCGCCGCTTCATTCTAATTTGGCATTCTATAATTAGCATAATTCGAATATGGCCGTCGGTAAAGTCTATTTTAGTAATTTCTATACTTAGTATTATTGAAATATGGCCGCCGGTTACTTCCGTTTTAACAATCTCTATAAACAGCATAAGTCCAAATTGGCCGCCGGTTAATAAAATTTTGGTAATCTCTATAAATAAAAAGAATTCAATATGAACGCCGTGAAATTTTATTTTTTACCATCTCTATAAATAGCATAATTCCAATATAGCAGCCAGTTAATTCTAATTTAGCACATCTATAAAAAGCATAATTTCAATATGGCTGCCGGTTTATTCTATTTTGGCAATCTCTATAAATAGCATAATTCCAATAAGGCCGCCGGTTAATTCCAATTTGGCAATCTTTGATTAGCATAATTCCAATATGACCACCAGTTTATTCTATTTTGGGAATCTCCATACTTAGCATAATCCCGATATGGCCTCTGGTTAAATCAATTTTGGTTATTTCTATAATAAGCATAATTCCAAAATTTCCACCGGTTTATTCCAATTTGGCAATCTCTATAAAGAAAATAATTTCAATATGGCTGAAGGTTAATTCTATTTTGGTAATCTCGAAAAATATCATAATTTCAATATGGCCGCCAGAAAATTCAATTTTTTTCCATCTCTATAAATAGCATAATTCCAATATGGCCGTTGGTTAATTCCAATTTGGAAATCTATAATTAGCACAATGCGAATACGGCCGCCGGTTCATTCGATTTTAGTAAATTCTATAATTTGCATAATTGAAATATGGTCGCCGGTTACTTCCAATTTGGCAATCTCTGTAATTAGTATAATTGCAATATGGCCGCCGGTTAATTCTATTTTGGTAATCTCTATAAACAGCATAATTTTAATATGGCCGCTAAAAAATTTTTAATTTTTCCATCCCTATAAATAGCATAATTCAAATACGGCCGCCGGTTACTTCTAATTTGGCAAATCTAAAAAGCATAATTTCAATATGGCCGCCGGTTAATCCTATTTTAGTATTTTTTATAATTATCATAATTCTAATATGGTAACGGATTAATTCTATTTCAATAATTTCTATAATTAGCATAATTCAACTATGGCCGCCGGTTGATCCCGATTTGGGTATCTCTATAAATAAAAATACTCCAATATGGCTTAAGGTTAAATCTATTTATCACGGAAAATAGCATTATTTCAATATGACCGCCAGAACATTTAATTTTTTTCCATCTCTATAAATAAATTTATACCAATATGGCCGCTGGTTAATTCTAATTTGGAAATCTATAACTAGCATAATCCGAATATAGCCGCCGGTTAATGCAATTTTAGTAATTTCTATAATTAGCAAAATTGAAATATGGCCACCGGTGACTTCCGATTTGGCAATCTCTATAATTAGCATAATTCCAATATGGCCGCCGGTTAATTCGTTTTTTTGTAATCTCTATAAACAGCAAAATTGCAATATGGGTGCCGGTTACTTCTAATTTGGCAAATCTAAGAAGCATAATTTCAATATGGCCGCTGGTTTATTCTATTTACGTAATTTTTATAATTAGTATAATTCCAATATGGCCGCCGGTTAGTTTTATTTTATTAATTTCTATAATTAGCATAATTCAAAATTGGTCGCCGGTTGATTCCAATTTGGCAATCTCTATAATTTACATAATTCTTATATGGCCGCCGATTACTTCTATTTTGGTAATATCTATAAATAGCATAATTTCAATATGGCCGCCGGAAATTTAAATTTTTCCGTCTCTATAAATAGCATAATTCCAATATGGACACCGGAAAATTCAAATTTGGCAATCTCTATAAATAGCGTTTTCAAATATAGCCGCCGGATAATTTTATTTTAGTAATTTCTCTAATTAGCATAATTCCAATATGGCCGCCGGTTTATTCTGTTTTGGTAATCTCTATAATTAGCATAGTTTTGAAATTGCCGCCGGTTAATTACAATTAGGCAATCTCTATCAAAGAGCATAAAGTCATTATGGCCGCAGGTTAATTCTTTTTGTCAATCTCTATAAATAGAATATTCAAATATGGCCGCCCGTTATTTCCAATTTAGCAATTTATAATAGCCATAATTTCAATATGGTCGCCGGTTAATTCTAATTTGGTAATCTATTATTAGCATAACTCCAATATGAACGCCGGATAATTCTAATTTGGTAATCTGTAATAATAGCGTAATTTCATTATGGCCACCGAAATATTAATTTTTTTTCCATTTTAAAAAAAAGCATAATTCCACTATGGCTGCCGGTTCATTCTAATATAGCAATCTATCAGAAACATACTTGTAATATGGCCGCCGGTTCATTCTATTTTGGTAATATTTATAATTAGAATAAGTTCAATATGGCCACTGGAAAATTCCAATTTGGCAATCTCTAAATAAAGCAATTTTTTCAAAATAATCACCGGTTTTAATTTTATTATGGTAAATTCTATAATTAGCATTATTCCAATATGGCCGCCGGTTTATTTTGTTTTGGTTATCTCTATAATTAACATAATATTAAAATAACCGCCGGTTAATTCTAATTTTACAATATTTAACTAGCATTATTCCAATATAGCCGTCGGTTTTTTTTTTTTTTTTGGTAATCTCTATAAATATCATAATTTTAATATGGCCGCCTGAATATTCTAATTTGGCAATCTCTACAAATAGCAAAATTCCCATATGGCTGCCGGTTAATTCCAATTTGGCAATCTCTATAAATAGCAAAATTCCAATATGGCCGCCGGTTAATTCTATTTTAGTAACTTCTAAAATTATTATAATTTCAATATGGCCACCGGATAATTCCAATTATGGCCGCCGGTTAAATCCAATTTGGCAACATTTAATTAGCATAATTCCAATAATGCCGCCGGTTGATTCGATTTTAGTAATTTCTATAATTAGCATAATTCCAATATGGCCGCCGGTTAATTTAAATTTGGCACTCTCTACAAATAGCATTATTCCAAAATAGCCGCCGGTTTTACCAATTTGTCAATCTATATATAGCACAATTCCAATATGGCCGCCTGTTAATTCTATTTTAATAAATTTTATAATTAACATTATTTCATTATGGCCGACATTAATTTCAGTTTGGCAATCTTTATAATTAGGATAAGTCCAATATGACCGCCGGTTAATTCTATTTTGGTTATCTGTATACATAGCATTGTTTTAATATGGTTGCCGGAAAAAATTTTCCATATCTTTAAATAGCATCATTCCAATATGGCCGCCGATTAATTCAATTTGGGTAATTTTTATAATTACTAAAATTTCAATATGGCTACCGGTTAATTACTTTCGTCAATCTCTATTAATAGAATATTCCAATATGGTCGCCGGTTACATCCAATTTGGCAATCTATTATTAGCATAAATCCAATATGGTCGCCGGAAATTCTATTTTGGTAATTTCTATAATTTAGGTATAATATATGGCCGCCGATCAATTTTCATTTGGCAATCTCTATAAATAGCATAGTTCCATAATGGCCGTCGGTTAATTTTAATTTGGTAATCTCTATGAATAGCATAATTCCAATATGGCCGATGCAATTTTTTTTTTTTTATCTCTATAAGTAGCATAATTCCAATACAGCCGCCGGTTAAGTCTATTGTGGTTATTTCTATAATAAGCATAATTTCAATATGGCCGCCGAATAATTCTTTTTGTTAAGCCCTATAAATAATATATTGCAATATGTCCGCCGGTTATTTCGAATTTGGCTATCTTTAATTAGCATAGTTCCAATTAGCATGATTCAAATATGGCCGCGGTTATTTCTATTTTGGCAATCTCTATAAAAAGCATTATTGCAATATGGCCGCCGGTAAGTTACAATTTGGGAATCTATAATTAGCATAATTTCAATAAAGCCGCCGGTTAATTCTGTTTTGGCAATCTCTAGTATAATTAGCACACTTCCAGTAAAGCCGCCGGTTAATTCTGTTTTGGCAATCTCTATAAACAGCATATTTTCAATATGGTCGACGGAAAATTTTATTTTTTTTCCCATCTCTAAAAATAGCATAATTCCATTATGGCCGCCAGTTAATTCCAATTTGGCAAGCGATAATTAGCATAATTCTAAAATGGCCGCCGGTTAATTCTTTTTTGGTAATTTCTATTATTAGCATAATTTCAATATGGCCACCGGATAATTCCAATTTGGTAATCTCTAGAAATAGCACAATTCCAATAGTGACGCTAGTTAATGCCAATTTACAATTAACATAACCTCAATATGGCTTCCGGTTAATTCTATTTTTGAAGTCTCTATAAATAGCATAATTTCAATATGGGCGCCGGAAAATTTTTATTTTTTTTCATCTCTATCAATAGTATAATTCCAATTTGGCCGCCGCTTAAGCCGATTTGGTAATCTATAATTAGCATAATTCCAAAATGGCGACGTTTATTTATATAATTAGCATTATTTTAATATGGCCGCCGGTTAATCCTATTTTGGCAATCTCTATAAATGGCATAATTCCAATATGGCCACCGTATAATTCCAATTTGGCAATCTCTTTGATTAGCATAATTGAAATATGGCCGCCGGTTAATTCTATTTTGGCAATCTCTATAATTAGCATAATTCCATTATGGCCGCTGGTTAATTCTATTTTGGCAGTCACTATAATTAGAATAATCATAATATTTTATTTTAAAAAATTTCTTTCCCTCACTAGGGTGTGATATTTTCCTAGAATTTGTAAAAATAACCAAGACAAGACATAAGATCCAGTAACTAGCTAATTTACTAGGAAGACAATTTTTGAGTCAAAAGAAGTGTTTATTATTTTTTTTGTTAATGTTATACACAGTTTTTAGTTTGATTTTTTTTAAAGATGTCTTAATAGCACAGAGAGAGAGAGAGAGAGAGAGAGAGAGAGAGAGAGAGAGAGAGAGAGAGAGAGAGAGAAAGGGAGGTATAATATCGCAGCCTAAAATTAGATGTTAATTGGTAATTGCTGAAGACAAAAGCTATCTCAGGCCCCAATACAATTCGTGAATGTTGTCTTCAAAGTCTATGATGTTGCCTTTTGACCATTTCATAACTAGAAAGTTTGTGCAAGTTAATTAAGACAAAAAAAGGTATAAGGCATGCAACACCAACAAACATACAAAAGCAAACATCTTTTATTTGCAAAAATGTAAGCTTGCAAAGAAATCAAGAAATGATTTATGTATGAAAAAAATAACAAAAAAAAAACAAACTGATATGAGTAAAACAAAATTTCTTCGAAGCATATACCAAATCACAAACTTGAAAGTACAGAAAAACTTTCTGGATCCTTTATGCTTGTAAAGAACTATAATTTAACATTCTCTCAGAAAAAAGTAAGTAAAATTAACATGTACTGTAAAGTTTTAATAAGAGCTTTATACAATGTAATAAGTTCTTTAAACATTTAGTAAATAAGGATAAAAATCATAGAAAACATCATAAACAACATCTTTGCAGACAGTAAAATATGATGACAGAAACTGATTTAGATATAGGCAGTGACATTTGAGTTGAAGGATAACAAGTTCTTTTTTTATTATTATTAATATTTTTCATTTAACTATTTAATCATGTTTGATGGCTGTGATATCGAAGCAGGAAGTGTATTTCTTTCTATCATTAGTCTTTGACCACCTGTAATCATAAAGTCTTTCTTTTCCACGGCTAAATAAGCCACAATCAGTTTCTATATATTTTATGTAAAATAATTCAAACACATTAAATATACCCGTAGCATAAAAACACTGTTACTAACATTTACATCACTTAATCTTCTAAATCTGATTGTTTTAAATACAAGCGTACTATGGAAAAAAAAGGCAGTAGAGAGATTGATTCTTTCTCTATGCAGATTAAAATAAATGTCCTATTGATATGTAGACAAATTGAACTGAAAATGAAACAAAAAAGGTTGCAATATATATATATAATATACAGCTGAACCACAAACAACACAAAATGACTATTATTGAAGTAAAACAGTGTTCGTTCAATAATTACTATGAACTCAGCAAAGTCTAATTTGGGCATGCCTAACAAAGTAAAACACTGTGTCCTTAGGACCAAATATTAAGCTATGGCATCGTTTATGGATGCAGGATTAATGATCTGTATGAAAATAAGTAGAGGAATAAAGTGCTAGTAAATATACAGACAGCTTTAGATTTGAAAACGATATGATCTAATAACCAAACTTATCAATTCTTCCTTTTGTCATCAAGGTTTATTTGCACGAAGCAATTTGCAGCGAGTAAAACCACTAGATAAAACGCTCTGACGTCACAAGCTGCAATTCGTATCACTAGCAATTTGTGGAAAGCAGCAAATCTTCCAATTTTATAGGTACATTTATACGAAGCAATTTGCAGCAAACCACAAAAATACATGTATATCTATCATATGATTGTAGGTCAAAGGCATGCTTGGATACCACTACAACTATAGTGTCCTCAAATGATCGGGATTTAGACTTGGCAGGTATTTTTGATCAGAGAAGTACCACGTGTCGCAACAAATGAAAAAGGTAAAACGAAGAAAAAAGACAGATGTATCAATGCGTTCTTGGTTAAAAATATGGAAATGATGCATATATACACATACTAATTATTTTTATTCGAGAGTTGGTTGCTGAAGACTTTTGCTAAATATTTCTTGATTTTCTACGGAGGGATTTTGAACATATTTTACAATAACTGTTGGAATTACATTTAGTTGAACTGATGCCAACTATTTCGAACAATTCTTATTGATAAAATACTCAAGATTCAGCTGTAAGAAATCTCCTAAATAAAAGTATTCTAGGTCCAAAAACTAGCGAGTATTGTCCGTTAGTATAAACCTTAGTTCTAGTAGAGATTCAGTTATCACATAGTTTTATACTTGCAAATCATTTTTTGCTAATGACATCCATTTGTTAGATATTACCTTTCTGTTTCACCCATATTCTTGAACTATACGACTGGGTCGTAATAAATTTGGATTGAATTGAACAAGTAACAAAAAAGAACACACAGAATAATAAAATTTTTGACGAAAGTAAAGACCAAAACAAAATTGAATTGACAACCCCCTGACACCCCCCCCCGCAAAAAAAAAGAAGCATTGTAAAGCAGTGGCACTCAAAGGCAGTGCCACATTATAATGGGCAATTCTTTCATGGAATCCATAGACTCTTTATAAACATTTAGAATAGACTGGGACAATACACAATTGACAGTTTCCCGTTATCAAAAAAATAACAAAACATTTCTAGAATATTATTTTTCGATTGAATTTGCTATAACACAAGCTCCCTCTTTTTTACCGGCGGCGAGTTTGAAAATGTAACCCCAGGTGGTAGAATTCGTTCTGAATTGTTGATCGATGCCCAGGTTTTTCTCAAAGTCCTATAGGAAAAGATCTTCAACCAAGGTCTAATACCACGAGGCAGAATCTGATCAATAGAGATGAAGAAAAAACTTCATCTCTCTCTCTCTTTCTGTCTGTCTGTCTCTCTTTCTATCTCAGAAACTACTCAAATTTAATCTGTCTTAAAATAATATCTTTATGTAAAAATATGCAGTGATCCCTACAGAAACCCTTCTCTAATATTCTGAGAAAAAAACATAAAATGATGATTCTGCCTATAGATCATGATATCATCGGAACCTTTTTATTAAGCATGCTGTCATTTTTTTTTTCATTAACTTAATGACTCTTTATGATTATTTTCTTATGACAGAATGGAATCAAACCTATTCTTTCTCAAGGCGTTCAAATGGAATATAAGGATGAAACCATTCCATTATACTAAAAGAAAAAAAAACAAACAACTGTAATTGCAGTGAGAAATCTCGATCCTACATGTCAAAAACCTGACGAAAGTCACTCTGATGAAGATTGTAACGCTGTACATGCAAGATTGTCACTTTCTAAACAAATATAATTCAAAGACATCGATTTTTTAAGTTTAAGTCGTTCCTTAGGTTAGTAAAACTAAACATGGCGGCGAACATGACTCACTCTTCAACCTAACGATTTGCTTCTTTCATTGATTTTGAACTTTGTTGAAACATCCACAAACTCTTTATCTATCGAATCTAGAACTCTATTGAAAAAACAACAATTATATAAGTAAGCTACTTTTCCATTAGGTCTAGATTTCAATTTATGAAGACCATTTTCTTGGATTCAGGCTATATTCTGAATTTTGAAATGATTTCATCCTCCACAGAAACTTTCATCCAAGTCCAGAAAACTTCCGTCATGGCGTCATCAGCGTCACTTCCGCCGAGTCGGTTTCTTGTGTTGAGAGTCTAAGCAACTTCGACCCAAATAACCAACGCGTCTGCAGTCTCAAGGTCTGGATAAGCTGGAGAGAAACAGAAATTAATTAGAATTGAACTTTTTTCATAAATCCTCAAACGAAGTTGGTGTGGAAACTAGTTTTTTTCCCCCCACACAATTCTTATTTTTTAAACAAAGTTAATATTCATTACAAAAGTAATTATCTATATTATATAAGGCAGCTTTGATTTTTTTCACTCCTCTATCTCTTTTACAAGCACTCAGTGTACAGTGATGAAATTGACTGCATTTTAAACTGTAGAGAACAGTGACCAACGGTGTAAAAAAAAAAGCAAGATAGAAAGAAAGAAAAGTTATAAATTCAAGCTAAAATACTCTTGAAAGTTCATTATATATTAATTTAAACTAATGTATCACAACTTTTGCCAAATTTTTTATGATCAACAAGATATCATTTAAAAGACAGCTCTCAGTGATTTACAATATTTTCAAAGCGGTGACGCTTTCAATTAAATTATTTATATTTTAAAAATATAAATATATTAAAAACCATGTCATTTTACTAGAATAGAGTGAAAAATTAAAAATTTGAAAAAAAAAATTAAGGAAAGTTAGCCTGCTCCAGCAGAGAGACAAAAGCGTGATTGAAAACATGCCATTCTTTACACGGAAACAGTAGTGCTTTGATTGGTCAGTATTTTAAGAACAACTGTCATTGTCGCCAATTCTTCCAGGAGCGCCGGTTGCGAACGTTCATACCACTTCTGCTTCTTTTGCACACGTCTCGTTCTTCTATACTGTTTTATATGTAAGCTATCGACCAGATCCACCAATTGCCAATTATATTTATACTAATCTGTCAGTGATATGGAGGGTGTGTCCTTGAGCGGTCCTTAGTGCGGTCTTCGAAAAAAAAATTACTTACATATTATGCAATGTCAACATTGGTCAAAGGCGAGGCTTCCTGAATTCAGGCCAAGACCGAAGTGAACAAACTTTCGTATGTTTTAGTTATAGTGATCTATTTCTTATAATTTGTGGGCATAGTTAGGACAGAATTGTACTCAGAACGCACTCATAATTCAGCCTACAGGCCTGCACAACAAAAACTATCCTAACTATGCCATATAGTTATATAAATAGCTCAGTGTTACACTTACTGCAAAGTTAATATGCTGATTTCGGCTCCTCGGCCTGTTTCTTTGGAATCTCGGTCAAAAGCTACCCTCCCATCAGGCGTGTTAAAACTACGCCTAAAACCAGCACTTCTATTCGGCCTATCATCTTGTAAACATCGCTGAAACTATTATGCCACTGATAAGGCTAGACAAATTAGATCTAATACCTAGATAGATATATCTAGACATAAAATTGTAGAACCATAAAGCTTCATCACATTAAAAATAATAATAATAAAAAATATTCATGTATTATATATATATATGTATGTATGTATGTATGTATATATACATATATATATTTATATATATATACATTATATATATATAATTATAGTTTGAAGAGAATTTAAGATAAGATCTTCTATATCTATCCGTCTATCTATCTATCTATCCATCTCTCTCTCTCTCTCTCTCTCTCTCTCTCTCTCTCTCTCTCTCTCTATATATATATATATATATATGTTTGTGTGTGAGTGTATACATTCTTTACCAGGGTATTATAGTTTTTGAAAATAATTTTTTTTAAAATGCGGCCAGTGAGGGTGACGAACAGGAATTTCGGTATTATGGTAAATCTATCTGTTTGGACATGGTTCTCTTCTTCCTAAACATTATAGAAAGAACATGATAATGCGGAAGATGAATCAATATTTTATGGTTGTATTATAACAGCGTTTGGGGAGGAGATTCGATAATATTTGAATCATTGCAGGCTAAGATTCTTCGATTGGAATTTTAAAAATAGGAAAATTAAATTATTTCTATAAGACCTAAGAACCGATTGTGAGAAGTTAGATTAGAAACTCGTGAGATGATAACACGATGTGTGTGAAATGTGAAGATGTTATATACCTGTAATAGGTAAACATTAAACTTTCTTTATTTTTTTAGTAAAACCTCAATAAGTTAGATGTTACACAAAACTGTGTTATTTGGAAGTAAAAGGTCATAAATGTAACGAGATGTTACATAAATCTCAAACATTGCTGATTTACAATACCCTATAAAGACACATATTGGTGAGAAAGAATCTGTTGCGTTGTGTACATATTTTGGGACTGATTGTAAGCCCCAATAGGCATTTGGAAACTAGATCCACATATACTGAAATAAAATCATGCGGTTCTCTTAAAAAAATATTATAATATATACTTAATTGTCACATTGTGTACTCTGAAGTCTTTGTGCCTAAAAAGGTTTTTAGGACAAGCATAGAATAAATTTATTTATCTTTCCTTTGGGATCAAGAGTTTTAAAATCTCACTTCTTCTGGTTTGATTCATTGCTGAGGAACCACTCCACAAGATTCTTTCTTACTTTTTTTTGTATTAAAACCTATTATTTACTAAGGGTAACCCAGTTCACCATTCTTCTCCTCTTCTTAAGTTAGCTTTGCGACATTTGCTGCAGCCTGATTCTAGATCTACTGTTTTGTTCTTATTAAGAATAATCCCTTTCTTCCGAGCCACTAGCTTGGACAGCCTTGTTATGATTCACCTCTACTCCTCTTCTTCATCCTCCTTCTTCTCCCTCTTCTGCACCCACTTATCCTCCTCCTCCTTCTTCTTCTTCTCCTTCTTCTTCTTCTTCTTCTTCTTCTTCTTCTTCTTCTTCTTCTTCTTCTTCTTCTTCTTCTTCTTCTTCTTCTTCTTCTCCTTTCTTACCATCTGGTCGCTTCTAGAAAGTCTTAATTGTGACAACAGAATGATAATGATGATGATAAAATACTAACTGTCATCCGTTCCCATAGCTGCCCTCCCATTCCAGGGCGAGTAGGCAAATATAGGGATGTTGTTGCTCAAGGTGGGCCCCCACATACCATTCCAATAACACCAGTCTGGCTGCAGATCCAGCGTGTAGGAGTACGACCACTCGGTTGTGCAGTCAGTATGAGGACCGTGAAGGTAAAACCGTCGACACGAGATGGATTTGCAATTCCTTGGGAAAGGGAGAGGTGGAGAGATTAGAAAAAGAAAGAAAGAAAGGTAACGAGTACTTTATATTGATGTACGTGAGTAAATTGTAAAGGTATTTATTGTCCTTAATGTCGCTATTGTTGTTGTTGTTAACGAGTTAATATTGTTTTTGTCGTTTTTTTTCATGGTTGTTTTGCTGTTAAAGTTGTTTCGATTCCTGGTATTTTTGTAAAAACTAAAAATAGAACAGGAACGTTTTATACATCACCGATCACAGAACTATGAAATGTTTCCATATATTGGTTTTGGTTCATTTAATTCATTCTGTCCTCCCTAGTCTCAGCCCTTTCTACTATCTACTTGTATCTGTGTTAATTCACGCCGTATTTGACCCTCCCCCCCTCCCCCCACCCACTCAATCCTCCACTTTCTCTGCTACTCCTTCTCTCCAGCTTTCTTCTTCTTCTTCTTCTTCTTCTTCTTCTTCTTCTTCTTCTTCTTCTTCTTCTTCTTCTTCTTCTTCTTCTTCTTCTTCTTCTTCTTCTTTTTCTTCTTCTTCTTCTTCTTCTTCTTCTTCTTTTTCTCCTTCTTCTTCTTCTTCTTCTTCTTCTCCCCTCCTCCTCCTTCTTCTTTCTCCTCTACCTTCTTTTTCGATATATACGGTAAGATCCTAAAAGAGTTAAAAATCTTTGAAAATCTAGAAAAAGATAAAGATTTTTGTATTTCTCGGATTTCATGACAAGGCGAGCTATTAATGTTTGAACAAAATGATGACAATTAATATGGTGGACTAATAGTATTCTTGTATTTACAATTTAAGATGAATATTTCCTTGAAGGCTGGAAAACGGTAACTTGTTTTTCTCGAAATATATCGCAGCTGTAATAAAGCTATCAGCACCTAAGGTTGTTAAAATTATGGATCTTTATAATATGCGTCCCAATTTTTTTACCCATATATACTCTGTGTATGAAGTAATGGGATATCATTGATGATAGACGGAGCCCAATTTGAGCTGAGTATTCTAGTCGCTTGAAACCATGAATCTCTGTCAGTGCCAGTACCATTGAATATAATGTACGCAACCTCTGCATCATTTTTCATCCACGACATGTAAACCTGTAAGAAGAAGCAAAGATTAGCGGAAATTAAGCTATAGCTGTAGCAAACACACACATTTTTTGTGCCTATAAGTATGAGAACAATAAACGACATCAGTGATACGCGGCATCCATAAAGTAGTATTTCCTACTGCTGCTGCTGCTGCTGCTACTACTACTACTACCACTACTACTCACTACTGTAGTAATAATAGTAACTGTAGTAGTCTTAATGACCATTACAATTACTACTAACCCCATTACTATTATTAAAGACTACTACAGTTACTATTATTACTACAGTAGTGAGTAGTAGTGGTAGTAGTAGTAGTAGTAGTAGCAGCAGCAGTAGTAGTAGTAGTAGTAGTAGTAGTAGTAGTAGTAGTAGTAGTAGTAGTAGTAGTAGTCTTAATAATAGTAATGGGGTTAGTAGTAATTGTAATGGTAATAGTAATAGTAGTAGTAGCAGTAGTAGCAGTAGTAGTAGTAGTAGTAGTAGTAGTAGTAGTAGTAGTAGTAGTAGTAGTAGTAGTAGTAGTAGTAATAGTATATTCGTAACAGTAATAGTAGTAGTAGTAGTAGCAGCAGTAGTAGTAGTAGTAGTAGTAGTAGTAGTAGTAGTAGTAGTAGTAGTAGTAGTAGTAGTAGTAGTAGTAGTAGTAGTAGTAGTTGTAGTAGTAGTAGAAGTAGTAGTAGTAGTAGTAGTAGTAGTAGTAGTAGTAGTAGTAGTAGTAGTAGTAGTAGTAGTAGTAGTAGTAGTAGTAGTAGTAGTAGTAGTAGTAGTAGTAGTAGTAGTAGTAGTAGTAGTAGTAGTAGTAGTGGTAGTAGTCGTTGTAACAATTGTAGCAACAATTTGAATGGTGGTCGGGATGGTAGTATAAAAATTGTTAATACTGTCTAGTAACAGCAGCAAATCTTTTATTAGCAGCTGATGATGCATGATTAGCAGTAGCAGCTACTTTTCAACTGATGTTTAGAGTTTGAAGTCTCTTTGATAGAGAATTCATGAACAAGGAGAAATCTTAAAGGAGAAAAGAGAGTTAACAATGCATCGAAAAGTTGGCAGAAAGTTTTGATTTGAAGATAAAAATACAGAGAACCCAGCATTACTCGATCACATTTTGGACGTACAAAATGTTTCTGACACAGCCATAGCTAACCCTTTGAATGTTGACCCAGTTATCCAGGATGTGGCTACGGAAATGGCGGTCACATGACGAGTAATTGGCCATTCTGAGACAAGCTTGTGGAAAGTCCGCTGGTATACGGAAATCGTGGCTAACTCCTGTAGCACTCCAGGTGTCCCAAACTTGGACCCCGATTTCTTTCTGGCCACGGAACGCAAGTGTCCACCCATTCTTTGTCACTTTATCTGTATATAAGCATGATATTATTTTGCATAAAAATGTACAGATAGATGTTTTTCCCTTTACTCCTATAATCACATACAAAATGACACCAGGATAGTAATAATAATAATAATAATAATAATAATAATAATAATAATAATAATAATAATAATAATAATAATAATAATAATGATAATGATAATAATAATAATAATAATAATAATAATAATAATAATAATAATAATAATAATAATAATAATAATAATAATAATAATAATAATAATAATAATAATAGGACCAACAGTAAGTCTTTGTACTGCATACTCATATACAATTCTCACGCTTGGAGGGTATCTCTGTGATGTGAAAAAAAAGCATCTAGATATGTAAGAATGTTATAGAATAACCATGTGGGCGTGACTAAAATGTTTTAACCTGTATACACCAACAGTATGTTAGCCATTCAGTTGAAAACTGTCACTTTCCTTTCAATAAGGATGCTATACTCTGGAAGTTATTACACTCAGTCGTATATTTACTTTCTAATTATACTTAGATATAACTCATACAGTAAAGAACAATAATAATACTCAGCTAGGAGTGAAGTTTGCATCACAATTTTTTTTTTCAAACGAGAAACATAGAGACTTACCATAAAACTTTTTCCCTATTGCCCAGTTGGCGTCAGACGTGACGGAGAAGCCAGCGTCTAAATGTGATTCGGCAAAAACTACACAGATGTCGTCCACAGCGCTGTAGTGGAACACACCACAGCTTTCACCGCACACAGCAGCACATTTCACTGAAGTTATGAACCCTGGAATGGTTAATTAAAATAAATACCTTGGTTGACTAAAATTTGCATTGTTTTTTTTTTTTTCGTAATTTTTCAACATTACCATCCTTATCACTTATTGTTGGTAAAAAAACAACCCACGAATGTTGATTACGATTACTAGTTCTAATTTTTTTTATTTATAGTCCTAGCTGTGTTGTAGTATATGGTTGCCTTGATATCTTTCATACTCCCATTACTTTACCATCCACAACTTTTGTGACATCTTAAGTTTTATGTTTACAAACGCCCCCCCCCACACACACACACACCTTCTTGTAACAAATTCTTGTCTTTAAGTTAAGATAATAGCTTGCAATTGATATATTATAAAATTATATTGATTCAGTATCGATTTTGGTTCTGATCTTATTGGTATATCAATTTTATTTTGATAGTGACAAAGAATCTTCAAAAACCAGCAATGCCAGAGCAGTATACTACGAATATACTCGTATTATGCTACAAAACTTAATCTGAGTATTAAAGTTCAATTATTAGGAATAGTTAACTCATTTTGTAAAATTCAAATCGATTTACAGATTTTTTTTTAAATCATCAATTATCATGTAGGTATATATAACTGCACGGCTAAGAATAATTATATTGAATTAAATTCTCTCACATATATAAATGGAAAATGTATCTTACACACAGGTTTCTCTCTCTCTCTCTCTCTCTCTCTCTCTCTCTCTCTCTCTCTCTCTCTCTCTCTCTCTCTCTGCATATATATATATATATATATATATGTGTGTGTGTGTGTGTGCGTTGAAACGAGTAATAAAAACATTGTATCCAAAAATATTTCAAAACTTTCACAAACAAGTAGTTTAAGATCAAGTAATCACAATAAAAATTTTGCTCATCGAAACTTTTTTTGGCGATGGAGTGTGAAAAATGTTTAGATCTTTCTAGATAAAGATTGATAGGCAAGCCAGTGAGACTGAGATAAAGAGCGCCCGAAAATTAAACAATAAATATTCATGACGCTTTTGTCAATCATATGGAAGAAATATGTCACAAAAAATTTTAAAAAGCATAAAAAATCTAAACGCCTTATAAAATTTTGTTTCGATCTAGCTCTCTACATTAAGTTTGTCTAAAAATATGTATAGATTTCCAAACACTTGTAGTCAAAGAGTAGTAAAAATCAATTGAAAATCTTTTTTTGATTTTTTAAAAATTTATACACAATGGAAAATCGCAACAGATTTTGATAAATTTGTTGAAAGGAGTAATTAAAACTTATTGCGTCCAAAAATATTTCAAAATGTTTTGAGAAAGAAAAGAAAAACACAAAAAAAAGAACAAAAAAAACCCCCAACAACTTTCACATTCAGATAGCTCTAGATCTCTAGAATGTAGTAAATGCAATCAAACTTTTGCTTTCCGAAACTTTTGTTGCGATGGATTGTGAAAAATGTTATAAAGATCTGGATCTAGATTCTGGCATATTTATATAGATCTAGATCTACATTTAATACAAATTTGATTCTAATCTAGATCTAGATTTTGACTACGAACATCGATTGGAAAGTCCTCAAAATTACACTAATTTTGATTCTATGTTTTAGTATATTATAACTATACCTCTAACTCTAAATAGTTAGATCAAGATTCGGACATTTGTTGAAAAGTCCTCAGATTAACGCGATTTAGATCTAAATTCTAGTCCAAATTTGTTTAGGTCTAGATCTAGATCTACTTTATAAATCCTAGTTACTTGTTTTGTTTTTCTGATTGATATTAATTTCGAAGAAATATGTAATCTAATCTAGAAATCTAGATCTAAAAAAAATTCAATGTTTAGATAATTCTAGATAAACCAATATTGCGTTTAAACAAAAAAAAATTGAAATCTTGTAGGCAATATTAACCTTAGAGTTTTAAAATTTTTTCTGTTTCATCTAGGCAAGCCATTGAGAGAAAAAGAGTGCTATTCTTTTACTACCTTTTAGATCGAAATTAACCACATAATATGACGCTTTTGTCTTAACCTGCAATAGAGGCCACATTTTGTTTAAATTTAATTTTCTTAGTTTTTCACTCCTTTGAAAATAAAAACATATTTTTACATTACATTTACGTTTTGAAAAAATAATAAAAGATTGTTTTAAAAGAGTTAACTCAATCAAAAATTCGAATACACTGAAAACATTGATTTATATATTATTATTTTGTTTCCTTATAGCGAATCTGGCAATTAAAATTGAGGACTTAATTACAATAAAAATAATTATAATGAACTTTCAAAGGCATTTTAGACCCAAATCCAAAACTTGTATTTTATTTTCCCACCGCGACACACTGAACTTGGCAGGTCATAAATCGTTAAGTTTATCACGGTAAGTTGGCTGGTTTAAGAGGAGATGGCGGTGAAAGAAAATAATCAAAGTTGACTTTCATAATATAGATGTTATAGTTTTGTGAGTTCCGTTGAAAGTGAAGTCTCCAAACAGCTCCAAAAATTTGGACACTCATTTTTTTTTGTACATGTATGAGTTTTCTATAGAATTTATCGAAAATGATACTATGTGATGATAGATTTATTGTAGTGTAAGAATAATGAATAATTATTACACCACTTAAATCGGAAAAATAGTCCTATAGCAATGCATTGGAAAGGAAAACACCCAAATGGAAATGAAGGTCCAACAACATATTTTTAATTGAATGCTTGTCATAGGAAAGCCGGACATTTACAATTATGCTTCATTAGAGAGCGAAGACAAGCCGTACAAAATAGCCAGTCATTTGAATAACCATAACCAAGGTAATCACGGCGAGCAGCCAATCAAACATGGCTAGCTCTGTTCAGATGGTTGACAATAAACCACCATCCTTATGATTATTTGTTAACCAAGCAACAATGGTGTTCTAAATACAGCTGTTCATATTTAGATAAACTATACACCAATTTCACGATTTTTTCCAGCCTCATCAACTATATTTCTCCTTGAAAATGCTCATAATTATCAAATTCAGAATGCAAAGCTGCAGCATAAGTCGTTATTTTGAATTTTAAGTTATGATCATTACAAGTAAATAAAAGGATACACATAAAATGTTGTATTTGATGAAAAGCAATATAATAAATATGAATAATTATTTTCTGGCACAGAGCAAATACTAATCGCTGTCATAATCAGCAATCTCATCGCAATCATAGTAGACAATAGTGTTTAGTTGGAACAGACTTTGCAATGTTTACATAATCATGTTCAGGACCTCATCCATGATCAACGAATGCACTGTGACAGAACTAAGACCTAATAGTTGGGGGAAAAAGGAACATAAAAACAACGCATTGTCACTGAGAGGTAAGTTTTAAAAGCAGTATTGTATTTACCTGAAACCTGCTTGAGTACTGTAAGTCCGGAATTAATGCGCTGACCCGATATAATTTCGAATTGAATGTCACGCTCAGATTTGCCGCAGCTCTGAGCCACAGTGTTCAGAAGAAACCAGAAAGTTAACCACCGCCTCGATCGCAGCGTCTTGGAGAAACGGTTCGAAGGCATTGCCTCGAGTCGTGCTGGTGTTTTACCTGTTGAAGGATAAGAAGCATATGGCTAGGTCCATGCGTCCTTAAATACATACAGGCCAACTCACCGAAGTAAACAAACTTTTGCATGTTTGAGTTATAGTGATCTATTTCTTTTAACTTTGGGGCATAGTTAGAACAGAACACACTTATAATTCAGCCTACAGGTCTACATAAAAAATATCTAAATATCCGAAATCTGCCAAATAGTTAAATGATATAGCTCACTCTTACACTTACTGCAAAAATTTGTGCACTTCGGTGACTTGGCCTGTATTTTAGGACGCCTCGCTCTATGTCCATTTCAAGCTTATTTGCATTTAATACATTATTGTTTCCTTGTAATATTGAGATATGAGGAGAGTCCTTCTCGCAGATGGCCCCTTATAGCTGCAATAATGAGCCATATTGGCCGACCCGACTTCTAGACTTCATCCAATAATATTCTCCAGTCTCATTCTCTGCACACCTACCGCTAACCACACGCTGCGACATGATGCAAGAGATGAACCGTACAGATTTTCTCAAACTGAGATCTAGATCTAGATTCTGGTTTTTGCTGCGTAGTAGAAATAATCTAAAATGTTTACCAATGATGATCCTTAAAACAAAGTTGTCAGCGTTTGAATACTGATTTCCCGTTGAAAAAAATCCGATTTTGAGGTCTTTTTTTTTTAATTTAAAATTGATGAATTATGAACATAAAATGCGAGTGCGGGAATGCTTGACCCTACTGCTTGTTTACAGAGTCCCTATCTTTCATTATGGCTGCCTGGTTACAGAAACGATAGGTAACTAGCACGTGGCTTACCTTGTGCCGTGTACAAACCGCCTTGCATTGCTTACACCCATTTAAGATGTTAATGCAAAAGAACAGTATGGAAGCGTTTTGTCATTATTCTCATTAGTTTCAAGATTAAAAAAACCCCCTCTAAACTGGAATATAGTAAAACAATTAAAAAACAGAAGGAAGTCTTGAGTTTATCAATCGTGATATGCTAGGTTAATAAATTCACAATCAATAAATAGTTTTTGGCAAATGATTTGTAATTCCCAAACATAAGCACTTCTACTTTGATGTGTGAAGATTGTAAATTCTTTCTTATTTTTTTTAATCATCTGCACACTTATTTATGTATTAAACCGTTTACTGTTTTTTGCCTGTTGATAGCTGATTTTGTTACATTACTATTTTTTTAAAGAAAAGCATTTAAATTACGTTAATGATTAAGTAAAAAAAAATATGCAAATATAAGAGGAAAAAAAATAATAAAACAAAGGAAACATAGACAACAAAAACAATAACAAAAAAAACCCCAAAACAAAACAATAACAACAACAACAACAACAAAACGTTACCTGAGATTATGCTTTGGGAGAACCATCTTTGTTCAAACATCTCTAAAGATTGTATGAATACGCTAGTCGTGAAATTCAATTCAAAGTTGCTGCCGGTATGAAGTATGCGGTCTTTGTGGAGCTTAATAATTAATAAAACCTATATGAGTTATATGAGACAAGAGAATGTAAGTATTGCTACTTTGATGGATGATGGCAGAAGACATTCTACTGCCCACTAGGTACAGCACTCAGAATATCAGAATTTTTTAGACGACAACAACCCTTGCATGCATGCAACGCTCAAGACAGGAAAGTAAGAACAATTTTGATTGATTTTTCGATACTTTACAACATGTCACAGTGGATGTATATGAGCTCGAATTTTAAGACAAAGTGTCACAACACAAAGACGTGCTCGTCATAAATTTGGTCTTATTCGGATTCCTATAGCCCTTAAAAAAGTTTCTTTCAGCTGATGTGAAGAAATCGATCAGATACTATGAAGCGCAAACATAATTATACAACAGTTTTTTTGAAATTTGAAGTATCGAACCCCCAACGGCGCGGCTCTTGGTCCAGTCGAGGCTTCATCTCAAGCCTGTACAACAGCCTGTACAACAGCCTGTACAACAGCGAATCGGTGATCGTCGTCAGTGTAACAATGGAAGGAAAACTTGTGAAGTTTTCACATTGTAAAGTTCACTGACGATCGAATGGCATGCCCAAATTATGAACTGTTTATCGGACAAAACATTTTTTAAGACGAAAGTGCCGTGAGCTAAGCGAACTGGACGTGTTTTATGCATGCAGTTGTGGTAAATCAATATCGAAAGAGATTATACCATGTATCGCATAGAGCTAGCAAAAGTAGCTAGCGCCCTTTTGTTAATGCTATGTTGCTGGTTTTGTTGAGATCTGTTCCCAGTATCGGTAACCAGAGAAGCCGTTCGGTTTAAGTGTTGTAACAGATTAAACGTGACCCAGTATCGAAGTGGATCTTGTAGTTGGAATATGATGACGTTATAAGATTAAGTGTTGCTTTTGATCATACTCTTTAAACCGATCGTCTTCGTACCTTGTCCAGATTGTCTTTACAGAGGAGATTTACCACTGGAAACAGAAAGCTCAGGACAAGTAGCGCACTTGAGATTCATAGAGCTAAAGCTTTTTCTAAATCAATTGAAAACTTACACAAATAACCACTAGTAAAACCCAGTTTTACATGAACCCAACCACCATTTCAATCAAGCAGCCATGGTAAAGACTTATAACGAAAGGGTGTTTTTTTAATGTGTAATCCCTTTAAAAATTTTAAATATACGTTTTCGAAATTTTAAATCCAATTAGCCGTTCCAATAAAGACTTTCAGCAAATAGAAAACGTTGTCAAGTGGGTAATATAACACGCTATAACAGCATCAATTGTGCGCCTTTTGTAAGAAATGACAGTGTAAAAAGAAAGAAATAAAAATAGCCATTCAGAAGGGTAAAAGATTTCACTTCTTTGTCATTGTGTTAATAATTGTGGAGGATGCTAGATATCTAGTAACATCAATGGACTAAGAAAGCTAAGATGCAATCTTATTAGGGAATGCGATTTCAAAAAGAGTTATGCTACCCTAGTTGGAAGTCATGAGCTCTGATTTAAGGTATTGTTTATCAAATGAAGTGATAGCATCTACAACAGTGCACGTTGGTGCGAAATTTAAGTAAAAAAGAGAAGCATAAAACGTGCACATGATGAAAACTATCTAGTTAGGCTTATATCATCGAAATGCTTCTGATTGATGAACAGAGAGAGCTAGAGAGAGAGAGAGAGAGAGAGAGAGAGAGAGAGAGAGAGAGAGAGAGGGAGAGAGAGAAAGAGAGAGAGAGAGAAAGAGAGAGAGAGTGAGAGGGGAGAGAATGAAAGAGAAAGAGAGAGAGAGGGAAAGAGAGAGGCAGAGACAGAGATACATAGAGTAACAGAGAAACGGAGAGAGAAAGAAATAAATTAATAAAGAGAAGATAGAGAATGACACAGAGTATCATCCTTTGCTCCACTTTCTCTTGTCTCCAATCTATGAATGACTTTGTTTTTGTTTTTTTTTCTTTTTGTAAACGCTATAGATATGGTATTTCCTAGCTATTGTTATTAAGTTATTTAGTTGTTGTGTACATTGTTTTTCCAAAAATTTGGTCAAGAGATTTCCTTTAAGCTATTGCCCTTGATTTTCCCTCATTCCTCTCTCTCTCTCTCTAAATAGAAAAGCAAAAACACCACACTTGGAGGACAACTTGGTAATTATAAAGGATCCAAAAAGGACGCGTGTGTTCAAGCCAGAACAACGTGGATTCTTATCACATATAATAAAACGAAGAAGATACTACATGAACTACAGTTCCAGACAATAGGAACATTACCTCTTTTTCTCACAAATTTTGAACTTTCACCCCTTTGTACCATCTACACTGAAGACATCAGAAGATCTCTAACACACACACTCAAGCCAAGAGACGTGCCACGTATACAGAGTTACAGGAGCCGCCACCGTACCAAGGACCCTCTACTAGACCGACATCAGAAGATCTCTAACACACACACTCAAACCAAGAGACGTGCCACGCATACAGAGTAACAGGAGCCGCCACCAAGGACTCCCCTACTAGACCGATCCCATCGCCTACCTCCCGCGCCCCGTCACCTGAGAAACCCATCAACACCCCCCACAGCCCGCCTCAGAACCATGACGCCAGGCCTGCATGCACCACATCTCAGTAAGCTCAAAAACAAACCTAACAGAAGATTTATCAAGCACGACAAATACAAACAACTGCAAGAACAATCTATAACTAACGCACACACAGTCATCAACCTCTCGTCTCAACTTCTAATTCCAACACAAACACAACTTCTATCAAAAAACCTGAACTTCTGTCCAACACCTAGCGCAATCAACCTCATAGAACTCAGAGAGGACCTTTACAGATTTTCTCGTCGCCTCCGTCTCGCCGAATTTTTCTACGACGAAGACGACGAGGAAACAGACCACACTACACACTCACAATCACCCCCTCCTGCCTTTCTCCGCAAACCTAGCTCTTTCACCCCTGATACTGGTAGAGATTTAACCATACACACTTTCATTAAAGGGGTGTCTTCTGAAATTATATTAGAAAGACAAACATTTTCTCTAATCTCCGCAACGAGGAGAAAGAAGTTTTCCGAGAGCTTAGAGATAATGACAAGATCACCATCAAACCTGCTGACAAAGGTGGGGCTGTCGTGGTTATGGACACCACCGACTATATTGGAGAGTGCACTAGGCAACTCGACAATACTACTTATTATAGGATACTTACCTCTGACCCTACCAATAGCTATAACAAAAAGATCCAAGAAGCCATAGATAAAGGGATAGAGGAGAAGGAAATTAGTTCAGAGATAGGCAAAGCCCTCCTCGTGCCTCATCCCACTCCGGGAAGGTTTTATATCCTTCCCAAGATCCACAAAGAAGGGAACCCAGGGAGGCCCATCATAGGTGGTAATGGGTGCCCCACAGAGATTATATCTCAATTTGTGGACTACCATATGAAGGACCTAGTCAGCCAGCTACCTTCATATGTGCAGGATGACATGGATTTCCTCCGAAAAATCCATGATATCAATAAGACAGGCCCTCTTCCTCCAGATACCCTTCTATGTACAATGGATGTCAGCGCATTGTACACTAATATCCCACATTAGGAAGGTACGTATGCCTGTCGCATAGCGCTGGAGAAAGGCAGAAATCCGGGAACAAAACCATCCCCTCTTTTATCTGTACATTAATACAACTCATCCTTACGCTCAACTTCTTCACTTTTCATGGCAATACATACCTACAAACTCACGGCACCGCTATGGGTACATGTATGGCCCCTACGTACGCCAACATCTTCATGGGGGCCATCGAGAGGAGACTTTTGGGTTCTTTTCCAGACAAACCACTTGTCTGGCTAAGATACATAGATGACATCTTCCTCATTTATCACACTTATCTATTTGTAATTTCACTTATTTATTTATTTCTGTATTATTTTGTAAATACTTATTTAGTCAATTTTCAATACAATATTTAAAAAAAAAGTTTTTCCCATATTCATTTAACTGTTGTTGTTTTTTTCGTGACTATCTTCTTTTTTACTTACTTGTTTTTCTGCGTATACTTTTACATTATTCATTTTTGGTAGATTTTACGATATATAATCTCTTTATATACATAAATACGTATATATATAATTTTATTTCAAATTTATGTTATTTGAATATCCTTGTGTAGTTTCTTGTTTTTGTGCATGACAAAGGCGTAAAGCCGAAAGCTTACGTGTTTTGTTTTGTTTTGTAAATTTTGGAGCTGCACTCTACTTATTTTTTTAATTTTTTTACTGTGCTTCTCAACTATTCACAAAGCTCCACTGCGACATTCAATTTTAATTAATCCTTAACTTATTGGAATGACTTTGCTGGTCCACTTGATTTACAAATACCTCACATGCTCTTTCAACAGTTAAAAACTGTTTTTCTTTAAATTTTTCTCTTCGGCTGCTTGGGGGTGCGTTTTAGCATTTCATCTTCAAGTTGTTTAAAATTCCAGTTTTTCCAATTCATTTTTTTTCCTGCAATCTTCTTTTTGGAGTACTGTCTTTAACTAATATCTCTCCAAAATAACATTGGCCTTTCGTTCAAAAATGAAGTGATCACAATTTTGAAAAATAAACGTTGCTATGTCCTGTAAGATCTTCTTCTTATAACTAGCACATAGAGAATTGGTTGATTTTTTAAAACTTTTCCTGGCTTATTTTTGATGGCCTGGTCTAGATAGAGAATCATGTTTTTCTTGTTTGCTGCTGCCCACTATCGGCCAAATGACGCATGTCTGTTTAGTTTCATAGCCATTTAAAGGACTGAGCACTTCCAAGATAGGTAACTTTTGTTTGGTGGCGAAGATGAGTGAAAAAGTTATGTCCCTTCTAACTTTACTGAGCAATAAAGCGACTACAATAAAATTAATTTATGGAAACAATGCCGCCAGTGTTTTCTCTTAACAGAAGATTTAGTTCTAGTTACGTTTTAGTTAGATCGGTGAAGGTTACGGTTTTTTTTTTGTTTGTCTCCACTGCAAAACTTAACTTTAAACAAAACTTCTATCCCAGAGCTGATCTAGATACCGTATGTGCGTGATGTTATACTTACTCTAACAAAAGTGTTTAAACACACAGTTACTTTTTTTTTTCAGAACGAAAACTGTAGTCGCATCGCTCCTTTCCACTTATGTAATTATTTATTTCTCTTTTGCAGCTTCATTGACATAACTGTAAAATCAAAACCAACTATGACAGAACGTTCAAAACGTGGACTATCTGAAAAATTGGTAAGAATTAGAATAGAAGTAATAAATACTGCCAGTCACCATTTTATGTTTTTTGCTTTATGTTTCAGACATGTGTTCAAAATACAAACAAGTAATGAAAGACGGTTTGGTTGTTCATTTTTTAAATTTTTTTTTACCATGTATGTATTCTTGTACATCAACGCCAACCCAAGGAAATTTATGTGTCTTTAATTTTTCAGAATTTTGCAACTCTAATGAATTACTAGAAACTTTTAAGAAATTGATTCCACGAACTACGCTCATATTTTAGCGGGAAATTAATTCGAAACTTTCAATTTTTTAACGCCAGTCGCTTAGGCAAAGGTTCGTGATACTCAACAATAAGTAAAACTGGTTAACTCTAAAAAAAAAAAAGTCATTTTATAAATTGTAAAACATGTTAACTTTATAATATTGAACAATTTGTTGTAAATAAAATCCGTTTGCTCTAAATAAAAAAGTACACAGTTTATAAAATGTAAAACACTTTTACTGTAAAAGAATAAACCTATCTAATTTTTGTAACACGTTCACTCTTAAAGAATAGACAATTGATAAACTGTAATACCCATTTACTCTAAAAAAAATAAAGCAAATGTTAAAATACAAAACCCACCCAGGTTATACACAAAGGTGACCTTTAAAATGTAGACAATCAAGTAAAAACTTCCGTTGCGTTGCTGGTAAATGAAGCAATACACACGATGCCCCCCAAAATACCTGGCAATGTTTACACGTACCTTCAGATAGTGAGTGTAAACATTACCACAACGCAGGACTTTCCATTATATCTTAAACTCTACTCAATGTTTGCCTTTGACGCTAAGACTGAACGTCTAGGTTATGCTGTCATAAAATATTTAAATATCACTACACTTGCTCAATATACCAGTGGCAACACTAAAGCCGACAACAAAATGAATTGATTTTAACCCTGAGCATTGGCAACAAGCTTCGGCTGAATATAATTTTTCAAAGCGAAATAAAATTATCGTTCATTTTTGAGCGGGCAAGCTGTCCTTATTCTCTTCTTAACAGAAGAAGTAGTGAAAACTAATTTTGTAAAATCCAATTCTATTTCAATACTTTTTTCAAACATTCATTATCATCTAGATTTAAATATCTGCGCGGCTAATAATTCCGTAATGCGAAAATTCACAGCTTTTTTGTAAGCGTTTAAAACTAAAAGGATCTAAAAAAGATTTGGACAGTACATGTAACAGATTTGGTGATGGGGGTGATCTGTAAGGCTCTGTTTGTGTAGGGGTTTCAAAATATTTACAGCCAATCACACGACTCGTCCGTAGAACATAAGTCCGAAGTCCGCAAGTAAAGATTGCAAACTGTTTAATCCAACACAAGAGCTAGACTATACAATATCTGTAGGTTGACTCAATAATCACTCACTGTAGGTAGACTTAAAACAATCACTCACTGTAGACTTGATGTTGACTCACTGTAGACTCGATGATGTTGACCCACTAAATATAATTTGGATTCTTATTTATACAAAATCTCGTCGAATCATCCAGAAAAGGAATTACATAAATCATAAGAGAACATTCTCGGTACACGTCATTAGCAATTAGCAACCAATCAAAACAAAGGTAAACAAGGGGTGACGAGATCATTACTATGCTAGAACTAAGTCGGAGATTCGAGAAGAATCTTGACCATACAAGTGCGGGCTGTGTTCAATAAACAAAACTAAGTTCTTAGGCTTGAAATACAAACGTTATGCAACCAAATAAGATAATGTGCATAGATCTACCCGATCCGCTACCCAAAAGTTACGCACCAAAAAAGGGTGAGGAAATGAATAGATCAACTTATAGTACAATGCGTTACAGTACAGAATTAGTCGATTTCCTTTATTGATAACGCTATAATATCCCACCATGTTGAATATTTATTTCCAATTACTAACAAGTCTTTATTAAAACCCATTCATGTGGAATATATCCAAAGATAACATGCTTTAGAAGGACAAGCAAATACTAAAATTTCCTGGAGTATCTTTCAGTGAATATACCTCAATCTTTAATGGTTTCTATCGGTCTAGCATAGAAAACATTGTTAGCCAAATCCACCAGAGCTTCGCAGGATGGTAAGATCTCGACTCGAAGTAAGTCACGGACAACCTCAAACAGAAAATAGAAACACAGAAAACTAAACAGGCGCTAACCTACCTAGTATCATTTAGGTCAATTTATAAGAACCGCTGTGCGTCTAAGGTGAATGTTGCACTGACCAAAAGAAAAAAAAATCAAACTGTGGAGACACTCCTTAAGTTTGTGCTCCACTGATAACACCTGAGAGCTCTTTAAAGTGCAAACCAGCTCCTCAAAAGCCTTTTCAGACAAGCTGTTTAGTACTACAATAGCACCGAAGAAAAGAATAATCGGCAATTGGAAATGGTTTAAATACACAATTTGTATTTTTTTATTTGAGTTACAGGTACGTTTTCTCACTTTTTGCATCGAGAGAAAGGCTTTCAAAAAAAAAATGTTGGTTTATCGGAAGAGAGATAGAGAAGAAAGAGCTAGATAAAGACAGAGAGAGAGAGAGAGAGAGAGAGAGAGAGAGAGAGAGAGAGAGAGAGAGAGAGAGAGAGAGAGAGAGAGAGAGAGAGAGAGAGAGAGAGAGAGAGAGAGAGAGACAGAGACAGAGACAGAGACAGAGAGAGAGAAAGAGGGGCGGAGGAGGGTGTATTGTATCAATAATGTCAGAATGTGAGGTAAGAGATGAAACAAAACAAAAAGAGATAAAAAAAAGGAAACAAGTGATATCATGGCATAGAGAGAGAAAGAGAGAGGAAAAGTATGAAGAGAAGTTGAAGAAAACAAAAACATGAGGGGGAAAACAAAAAGGAAAAAAAAATGAATACTAATTTTAAACATTTCTTTCGTCTCATAATGCCAAAACTTTATTTCTGGTTCTTCATTTCAAAACGTTCTTCTACAGTTGATCAATGTTCACATTCTAACATCAGAGGCTCTTTTATCTGTAGAGTCATAATCAAATATAAATTGTTACATATTACATATGAAAAATTGTCTTTATATACGTTTTCAAGCTCGGAAAAAAGATTGTAGTAATTCCCTTGAAATGTCATTCACTTTGATACAGATAATGCAGAAATGACTACTTTAATACAATTATAATTCGACAAATTACTTATGGTTGTGGAAGATAGTATCTGCATCAATACTCTTACTGTAAGAGCCAATACTGCCGCAACAAACATTGTTTCCATATATTTCAAAATGTGTAGTCGGATTTCAAATTAACTACAGGGTAACTTCTAGTGGCAGGAGCCACAACCCCAAAACCGAAATTTTCTCCGACCATTCTATAATGTACAATCGTAGTTCACACTAACTTCACGATCACATCTAGTTCTAATAACACTGGTGCTCACAAAAAAGGTGAAAGAATATTTTATAAAACCAAATTACCAATGGTTTAAAAACGCACAGACCAATCGACGCCTCAGTTTTCATTTGTTCTATGTCCAGTTTTACTAAAATTAGAGTTAGCCTCAATTTCCATGACCTGAAAACATTATCTATGTGCCCTGTTAATTTTCGAACCAACAGTCAACCCAAATGGGTCAAATTCTCTTACATTAATTTGTTCTATATCCAATATATGAGTACAAGATGAATGAAAACTGATCCGTAGCAAGAGTAAGTTGAAAAAAGAATAAAATCTACAACCAGTTAGCACAACAGTGGGTTAGCGCAAAATTGATCCATTTGTCGCTGCTTTTCCGATCCTTTCTTAATTCACACAGAAATCCTGATCCTATCTTTATTCACACAGTAATCCTGATCCTATCTTTATTCACACAGTAATCCTGATCCCACCTTTCTTCACACAGTAATCCTGATCCTACCTTTATTCACACAGTAATCCTGATCCTATCTTTATTCACACAGTAATCCTGATCCTATCTTTATTCACACAGTAATCCTGATCCTACCCTTTTCACACAGTAATCCTGATCCTATCTTTATTCACCCAGTAATCCTGATCCTATCTTTATTCACACAGTAATCCTGATCCTATCTTTATTCACACAGTAATCCTGATCCTATCTTTATTCACACAGTAATTCTGATCCTACCTTTTTTCACACAGTAATCCTGATCCTATCTTTATTCACACAGTAATCCTGATCCTATCTTTATTCACACAGTAATCCTGATCCTATCTTTTTTCACACAGTAATCCTGATCCTATCTTTATTCACACAGTAATCCTGATCCTATCTTTATTCACACAGTAATCCTGATCCTATCTTTATTCACACAGTAATCCTGATTCTATCTTTCTTCACACAGTAATCCTGATCCTATCTTTATCCACATAGTAATCCCGATCCTATCTTTATTCACACAGTAATCCTGATCCCATGTTCATTCACACAGTAATCCTGATCCTATCTTTATCCACATAGTAATCCCGATCCTATCTTTATTCACACAGTAATCCTGATCCCATGTTCATTCACACAGTAATCCTGATCCTATCTTTATTCACACAGTAATCCTGATCCTATCTTTATTCACACAGTAGTTCTGATCCTACCTTTTTTCACACAGTAATCCTGATCCTATCTTTATTCACACAGTAATCCTGATCCTATCTTTATTCACACAGTAATCCTGATCCTATCTTTATTCACACAGTTCTTCCATTAGTTGCCCTTAAAGCCTTATTCCCATTTCAAATGTTCTTCCCACCTCTTTTCAGTAAAAACCTAAGGAGAAGTTTGACTGTATAAAAAGTATTTCAAATCTATAATGTATAGTTCTAGCCATCCAGAGGGTAGTGGGCCCTGTTTTTTCTTTCTTTTTGTTTTTTAGTCACATATTTTAGGATCTCAAATAATTGAGAGGGATATCTACTTCATAGCTAATGATGATGGGAAAAAAATACTGATTGCTGAGCTTCTCTTCGTGCGAAGAGGATTTGGTACAGTTGGACAAAACAATGATACAGTGATGTCAATTTATATTTCATAATTCCAACCTTATGAGAACGCGTCATTTTAGGGTTATTTTTGCATCTGATGCTTTCGAAAGATTTTATTTATTTCTATTCAACAAAATCTATCTGTCTATCTATCTATATATCTACCTACCTCTCTATCTATCTATCTATCTATCTATCTATCTATCTATCTATCTATCTATCTATCAATCTATTTATCTATCTATCTATCTATCTATCTACCTATCTCTCTGTCTGTTTACTTACCTATCACTCTATCGAAATTAAATAAATTATAGTCTATATCATAGACGTTCAGGGACCTTGATCCACTTATCACGGGCGGCATAAGAAAGTAATCTTACGCCATATTGTAAATAAGCTCACACAATTTTTAACTTCTTTGAAAAGCAAAGAGCTTAAAACAAACAACAAAATAACAAGAAAATAGTCTATGCACCTATAGAAGAGAGAACCGCTTCTTTCATATCCGTAATGTAAGGGGAAGTAAGTGGGTAAAGAGCCCAAGTGATAACATAGTCAGCATGCACGGCATATTTCTATGAAAGAACTCCTTCCTGGGTGCAAGTATTTTATTAAATGGGGGAAGTAAGTGGGTAAAGAGCCCAAGTGATAACATAGTCAGCATGCACGGCATATTTCTATGAAAGAACTCCTTCCTGTATGCAAGTCTTTTATTAAATGGGGGAAGTAAATGGGTAAAGAGCCCAAGTGATAACATAGTCAGCATGCAAGGCATATTTCTATGAAAGAACTCCTTCCTGTATGCAAGTCTTTTATTAAATGGGGGAAGTAAATGGGTAAAGAGCCCAAGTGATAACATAGTCAGCATGCACGGCATATTTCTATGAAAGAACCCCTTCCTGGGTGCAAGTCTTTTATTAAATGAAAAAAAAAACAGAGGCTAGATGAGCCCATGCATGAGATTAATAAAAAGAAACAACAACTAATATTGTTATCAATTATCAGTTGATAAAAAATTCTTCTGTTTTCATCAGTAGATTTTTTGTTGAAGGATATATTTCCAGCCTCAATGCTTAAAAACTATCCTTTGTTATTTCGATGAAAAACTGCTTTGAGAGCGGGAATTGTGAGAAAGCGTTCGATTGGGTTTTCTAATAGAAAATTATGTAAATAGGAAAATAAATACAACAGTACATAACAAATAGTTATGGATTTTGTTTTTACTGCGGCGAGTTATTTTAGATAACAGAGCACAATCATAATAATTGTCGTTGAATTTGGAGAAACAGTAGCATTTAGATAGAGAGAGGAAAGATAGATGGAAAGAGAGAAAGTAGTAGAAAAAATTAGTAGTAAACTTTTTCGGCTACATTGCTGTTGATAATTTTTTCTTGTCGTTAAGAACAAGGCGTTGCAGAATATTAACATTTAAAAATATCAACACGAGTCATAAATTAAATGATTACTCATTTCCTTTTCACAAGCATTGCTGCCTCTATTGTTTAATCGCCACGTATAGGTTTTCTTTAGTACACGTCGTAAAAAATTACTCTTGACGTCCATCTTTAATCATTGTATTTTTTGCCATAATTATTATCGCATGAAAAGAAAGCCTCCTTCATTCAGAGCAGGCAGCTCCTCTTTCAGTAGTTCAAAGAGTTTTCCCTAGTGAAGTCGAACCGCTTCCTGGTAACTGTGAAAGTTTCGCTTTTGCTTTCACTTTCGCTTTCTCGTGTTGAAGATTTAAACAAATTTGACCCAAATCGCCAATACATCCGCCGTGTCGGGAATAGGATAAGCTGGAAAAGAGAAACAATGATGATAATAGTAATGCGTTGAATTTGTTATTATTAAATTTTTGATATGAGCTGGTGTCGAAATTTATAAAGTTAATAATGATAATTATTATGATACTACTACTACTACTACTACTACTACTACTACTACTACTACTACTACTACTACTACTACTACTACTACTACTACTTCTACTACTACTACTACTACTACTACTACTACTAATACTACTACTACTACTACTACTACTACTACTACTACTACTACTACTACTACTACTACTACTACTACTACTACTACTACTACTACTACTACTACTAGTAAAAATAATAATTATAATAATAATAATAATAATAATAATAATAATAATAATAATAATAATAATAATAATAATAATAATAATAATAATAATAATAATAATAATGATAATAATAATAATAACGATGATGATGATGATGATGATGATGATGATGATGATGATGATGATGATGAAGATGATAATGATGATGATGATGATGATGATGATGATGATGATGATGATGATGATGATGATGATGATGATGATGATGATGATGATGATGATGAAGACGATGATAATAATAATAATAATAATATTTTTTTTATTTTTTTCAAAAATATGCTACAATCTGCAACAAGTCTTTTCAGTCATTCAAAGCTGTTCTTCTCTTAAGACTAGAGGAATCAAACAACAACTACAATCGGCTGTTGTAAATCATAACAAAAAAAAAAAAACAAAACAACAACCTTGCTACCCTGTAACAAACAAAAAAGACTAAAGCTTCAAGAATAATACCTGAACCTAGCAAAAGAACAAAGTGTAAAATAAAGAGAAAAACAATTTGCATCGAAGTAAACATTCCCTCAAAAATCTAAAAGGTATAAAAGGCGAAACGAAAAGAAGCAAATGGATATTTCAAACAAGATTGCCCAATACAGAGCAATTCGTGTGAAGAGAGTGAAAAAATTGTTCTCAAAACAACATGACATAAGAAAACTTAATAATCTATAATCTATCATGCTGTTTTTTACTCTCCTATTTGACTATTTTTTCGGCTCCTTTCAATCAATCAATCAATCAATCAATCAATCGACTAACCAAGCACAATCCATGTTTAATAGACATCCTATTAAAGTTCAATCCTCTATAGGGGTTAACATAAACATCCAGCTTTTCTAAAATAAAGAATAGCATTTGTTTGGAGAGCGTATATCTTTGTATATACACGTTTGAATGCTTTGGGTAGTCTTTGTACTTCAGCAGTCACGAGTGGGTCTTGCGGAAAATAACAAAAAAAAATGCAGGGTTGACATTGGCCAAAACTTTAATATTGCCAGCATACTCATTGGAAGCCATAGGTTAGAGAGTCGCCAAACGTATGCACTACTAGATCTACTTAACTCATCACTGTTTCGCCATCGCTCAAGTTATCATAGTGATATACGAGATCTGATAGACTTTTCCTGACTAATTTGTAATTTGAGATGAAAAAGGGGTGAAAAATGCCTTTAGCATGTAGAAATCTGACGACCACAGCTCATATCTATCATTTTGACAAGGTTTCAATGTTAGTATCCATATTTTCTTTTGCCACAGTTTATTCTCTGTTCAAAATTGAATAGTGCGTTGGCGAAGCATTCACCCTTTACAAAATAAAAATCTGAGTTATAGGTTTAGACAGTTATGGCCTTTCACCTTATTTGAGGGAAAACCCGCGAAGCTACGGATAAACTCATAATCATAATTATGGTTTGACTAGAGCTGGCCCCGAGATTCTATAGAACTATCACTGGAATAGTTCTCAGTAAGGAAGATATCTATCAACAATGTCAGATCTAACAACAGGTTGAGTAAATTGTGGTTATGATTTATGGTAAACGTACACAATAACTCTTACATTAAACTTTTACTTTTGATTTGGTTCTTTTTCCGAATCTAGTATAATACTTTCCTATCTTATCCCATTGTATTATTTAAAGTAGCTCTTTCTGAGGTGTGTTGATATAGACACCGTCTTCAGTAGCTAGCTTTGCAATACACTTTTGACTTTGATCCAGAGCCTCTTAATTCAGCTTACTCAGAATAATACCTATTTTTAATTTGAGAGCTTGGAGAGTATAATTCTGAAAAAAAAAATAAAGGGGAAAACTCCCAAACAAAACAACAAAAACATCAAAAACAACAAGAAGAAGAAGAAGAAGAAGAAGAAGAACAACAACAACAACAACAACAACAACAACAACAACAACAACAACAACAATAACAACACAACAACAACAAAAAACTAAAGCAAAACTTTTCCTCTCGCCAACTTTGAGTAATCTTATCAGGATTACCCCCACCCCCTCTCTTTTGTTCTCCTTTGTCGAACTATCTTTCAGTTCTAGGAATGTCTAGCTTACAAAACACTTTAACGAAAAAAGTGATTGAAAAAAAAACAACACTAACAATGCCTGGTCCCCATTGCCGATCTACCATTTACAGCTGAGTACACAAATATGGGGATGTTGTGGCTCAGATTTGGCACCCAAAACCCACGTCTTTGGCAAGAGTCTGGTTGAAAATCCAACGTGTATGAATAAGACCACTCGGTTCTACAGTGGGTATGAGGACCGCTCAGATAGAAGCGCCGACATTGATTAGTTCTGCAAAACCTTGATGATAGAAAAGTTGAAAAAAGGAAAGAACAAAATAAAAAGTGAGTAAAAAGCATTTTTAGTTATGCACATCTTTATGAAGTTTATTTTCGGTAATGTTTCTGTTATAATTATTGTTGTGACTGGTTTTTGTTGCTGCTGCTGTTATCATTTTTAGGAAAAATAGTTTTTCCTCTTCTTTTTCTTCTTCTTTTTCTTCTTCTTCTTCTTCTTCTTCTTCTTCTTCTTCTTCTTCTTCTTCTTCTTCTTCTTCTTCTTCTTCTTCTTCTTCTTCTTCTTCTTCTTCTTCTTCTTCTTCTTCTTCTTGTTCTTCTTCTTCTTCTTCTTCTTCTTCTTCTTCTTCTTCTTCTTCTTCTTCTTCTTCTTCTTCTTCCTCTTCTTCTTCTTCTTCCTCTTCTTATCCTTGTTCTTCTTCTTCTTCTTCTTCTTCTTCTTCTTCTTCTTCTTCTTCTTCTTCTTCTTCTTCTTCTTCTTCTTCTTCTTCTTCTTCTTCTTCTTCTTCTTCTTCTTCTTCTTCTCCTCCTCCTCCTCCTCCTCCTTTTTTTTTTTTTTTTTTTTTTCTTCTTCTTCTTCTTCTTCTTCTTCTTCTTCTTCTTCTTCTTCTTCTTCTTCTTCTTCTTCTTCTTCTTCTTCTTCTTCTTCTCACTGTTTTATCTTAATCAAATTTGTTACTAGCATGATTATTGATTTGTAAAAGATCGATATTGAAACATCGAAACCCCACAGGCCTGTATATACAATTCAATCCAAATTTAGTCATCTAATTTTAAACAGATCAAAATCAATGTTCTCGTATTTGAAGGAAATCTGCTCACACCATAAAGGATGAGACACTTTGTTTAAAAAAAAATCCAAAAAACAACGTGAATCATGCTGAACTTCGAAAATCCTCCTGTGTACAGTTTAAAGCTTGCAATTTCACTCAACTTTAAAACAAATTAATTATCACCGCTGGATTTAGAATTCGTCTGAAGCGTTGCTGCGAAATTTTTCCCTATCTTTTTGTTGTATTTTTTCGCCTGTCTTTTTTTTACCCTTTAATACTCTGTCGAAATAGAAAAGAAGTGTCATTGATGATAGACGGAGCCCATGTAGAGTCGAGTATTCCTGTCGCTGTGAACCACGAATCTCTGCTAGTGCCAGCGCCATCAAACAGAATGTATGCAACCTCGGTGTCGTTTTTTATCCACGACATGTAAACCTGTACATAGAATCAGGGATTAATGGATTGAGCATGCACTATAAAAATTGTTATGAACCTTTCAGAAATTTAGAATTTAGACACATTAGTGGCATGAGGTTTTAGTAAAGTCATACTCATTTTGTGGTAGTAGTAGTAGTAGTAGTAGTAGTAGTAGTAGTAGTAGTAGTAGTAGTAGTAGTAGTAGTAGTAGTAGTAGTAGTTGTAGTTGTAGTAGTAGTAGTCGTAGTAGAAAAAGTAGTAGTAGAAGTAGTGGTAATTATTGTTGTTGTTTTTTATTCATAGTCGTAAGAAAGAAGATAAAGAGCAACATTAACTCTATGACTTAGTTAAGCAGCAACATTCATGAGCTAGAGGAAAACTAACAGGTAGGAGGGTGAGTACAGAGAAGTTTTCTCACAATAAAATGTGGACATGCCGAGTTTTTCTATTCATTGCAAACCTCTTGAATGTTGACCCAGTTATCCAGAATGTGACTACGGAAATGGCGGTCACATGTCGAGTAGTGATCCGTGCGGAGACAAGCATGCGGAAAGTCCGCTGCTATAGGGGAGTCGTGGCTAACTCCTGCAGAACTCCAGGTGTCCCAAACTTGGACCCCGATTTCTTTCTGACCGCGAAACACTAGAGTCCATTCATCTTTTGTCACTACAGCTAGAGGCAAAAAGAATTGAAGGTATTGCATGAAAGTATTTGAAAAAGAATAAAAAAAAAAAAACCCAAGCAATAACAAACAACCACGACATGCGTTTATGATCTTACACAAAACGACGCCATGTGTGTGTGTGTATGTATATATATGTTTTTGCACATAGTAGACTTTACTCAAATTGCAAGCTTTGTTATTGGTAAAATAGTTAGTTTGACATGAACAGCAAGGGATCCGAATTGCAACAATACAGCTAAAAGTCACAGGACATGTAACTATATACAGTTCAGACATTACCTGAAAATATAATCCATCTTAGGCATACTAGTAAATATCGAAAAGTATTAACCTCAAGGAATACAGAGTATACTATTGTTAATTTTTTTTTGTTTGTTTTTTTTATTTATTAAGACACTTTTCCAATAGTATTGCACTATTATTATAAGATAACTAAAACGAGCGTCACATTATTCTTCTATTTTCAATAGAGAAACACTGAAGACTCACAATAAATCTTTGACCCGATCGTCCAATCAGCGTCAGACGTAAAAACCAGACCGGCGTCAAAATATCGCTCCGCGAAGAAAACACAGATGTCGTTCTCAGACCTGTGGTGGAACATTCCGCAGTCTGCGCCGCAAAGGGCAGAGCACCTGAGTAGACTTATGGGTCCTGGCGGGCATGATGGGAAGAATTCATCGGTTAATAAGAAAAATTGGCTTTTTATGGAGAACCCAGATCTAATTATAGATCTTTTCTAAAATCTCAATGTCACGTAGGTTTAAATAAACGCGCAGCTAGGAATTCCCGAAAGGCAGTGCATCATTCGACACTTTTTGCGGTTATACCAACTAATCCCTATAATTTCATGCGTTTAAAAATATCTTAAAATAGATTTGGGAAAAACAGAATTAATAGATTTCCCCTTTTGAATACAATACATAATTTCTCATGACTTTGAAAAGCTAACGTCGTTGTTTCGTTCTGTTGGTCTACACATTACTTCACATTAGAATCGCTGGACCTTTTTACCATTTGCTACTTGAAAACGATTGAACGTTTTTTTCAATATTAGGTAAAAGAGACATTCAACTTGAAAACTTGAAAATTATTATTTCATGTTTTTTCTTCCTTTTTTTGTGGCGTAGGGATTTAGTTCTCGGAGATTTGCTGGTATTTAAATACAAAGCATCAAGAATTATAACTAAATTACTGAAAACAGTATCTACCTTTTACTTAAGAAGTGTTGATATTTTTCATGCTCCCTGAAAATTTAAAACCGTCTTTTTCTTGAGAAATTGATGAATCATCGAAACATTTTCGATAGAGAATAAAAGGTAATGCTAAACAGAGTGTACCCCATAAAATTGACGTATAGAATTGTTTCCTGAAATGCCCATATTAACTAAAATTATCTTTAATATGTTAAAAATTAGTTTACGTCTGATTGGAGGAAACTTGGACATAATCCGCTATCTTTTCCTGGATAGTTTTGAGGAACTTTATTGTTTTAACAGGTGTTTTATGTTTTCAACATTTGTCTTCGTAATCATTATAAAGAATTCAACACTATTTTAGCATGAAAGAAATCTTTAACCCTTTAAAGGCAAATACCAAAACGAAAGTGAAGATCTCATAATACTATATTATAAGGTTGGTTTTTAAAGAAACATTAAGTGGTTAAGAAAAAAGTTCTGGAAATAGTTTGAGGTTCACCTGAAATTTGTTTAACCACGGTACCTCCGGACACAATACGTTTCCCCTGTGACATCTCGAAATGGAAAGACCGATGACAACCACAGTAGTAGTGAGCTAGTGTTGTCAAGAGAAGCCATAACGTAAAGCTCCGCCTTGAAGTCATCGTCATGAAGAACTGGTTTAGTTATGATCTTGCGAACTGCGTGAGCTACTAAAGGGTTAAAAGTAAACTGCTATAATTCTAGTCTGTCCGTTTTTTCCTTATTTAGTTGCTTAGCTTGGAATCTTAGATATCACTTTATCGGAGCTATAAACAGGTGTGATTACGATAAAAAACCTGGAAAATAGTAGCTACGTATTTGTTGCCTTTTTTCGTCACTTTTTTTTTATCTTTTTCATTCATCCATTAAAGTATTTGCTCATAATCAAATAGTACGGTCGCGTTTCCTTCAGGAACGAAATCAAACTGTAAGAAGACTTGAGTTACCTGAAAACTAAACTTTGAGATGTATTAACTAGATATTTTCAGGAATCTATATGGATGAGATGAGTACATCGATTGCGATAACCATTTAACAAGGTTGTTGCCTTTATGTGACACTAAATCTATGTTGAGCCTATGTTATACAAAAAAATATCTGAGGGTTGTTCTTCTATAAATTGAATGTAATGCCGTTTTCCTTGAAAGGTGATGGTTAATTGTCCTACTATTTTCACAATTATTCACAACACAATTTAGATTAGATAAGATCAAGAAATTAGTGAATTTATGAATAGTTGCACTTTGTAGAACGAGCAAAAACTTCAGTTTTATTAACAAGAATTATCTGAGCTCCAACTACTCAACCTTAACAGTTTCCCCCCCTCGTATGCATTCCTCAAAATTAATACTGAGCAGCAACATCTGAAAAGGCATGATTGATCAAAGATCGATTTATCGATATATACTATTACGGTCGACTAAAGATGTATGAATTCGAGTTTCAAGACAAAGTATCTCAACACATAGAACCAGATGTATTGCGCTACCCCTTAGGCTGGTTCCAGCGTAGCTCAGCAGCATCTGGCCCAGCCCGCACTGGACATGCTTGGCGTATGTTTCGACACTTTTGAATAGGCCGTTTGACAGGTCTGGGAGCAGGCTGGGCCTACAGAGCGACACTGTTGAATAGGCCGTCTGACAAGTCTGGGAGCAGGCTGGGCTTAGACCAGCAACAGAGCGACGCTGCGCACGTACACAGAATTTAGTGTGTTCGTTTGCACCGTGCGAGCTGGGCCAGGTGCTACAGAGCTTCGCGATGAACGGCTTTATTCTCATCCTCATTGATCAAAATTATAGTAAATTTCCTTTCAACTCATGGGTGCGATCGACCCTATGTTGAAAAGCCCGAGGGCGTAGAAAAATGGTTCTTATAATAGAGAATCAACAATGAGAACGTTTCTAATGGTATTTGTTTCAATTCTCTCAAACACTCAGAAAAGAAAACGTGTGTTTTTTATTTAACCAATTTCGCTCTTGTAATAAAAGGAAGTCTTTCAGCTTTTATTCGATATCGATATCTTGGTAACGGTTGCGATAATCCTTACATTTCATAAAATATTGTTGACATAATAGGTTTCCATGTAGAGAAAACCTTTAGAACCAAAACAAACGACTCTGTCTTTGTAGCAATGTAAGGGAGGCTTAAACATTTCAATACCCTGTCATTACGATGAAAAGATTTGCTTCTTTTCATCGAACTTATAAAAGAAAATATTTTGACATTTCTTTGCCATAAGGAGAAAAAAACCGGATGTATTCAATATGGCATTTCCGGTACATCAAAAGTGGTTGATATTTTAGAGCCAACAAGGTCATTTTTTTTTCTATCTGCGCCAGTGCAGCGAGGCTGGCGCCGCGTGACCCCTCCAGTGCAATGAAACCAAGGTTTGCCCAAGTACCAAGATCTTCCTCTCAGCATTGCAAGCAGGGTCTGGCGAAACGGTAAGCCAATACTGTGGGTGCCAGCGCAGCTGCAGCAGTTGCCGGAATGGTGTTGCAGTGCTTCACGATCCGCCTGACGGGACTCCAAAGCGTTCGTTTTGTTTAGAGGGTGTTCTCCTAGAGGGATTTCTATTAAAAGGGGGCGGATTCCCTCTACTCGGGCTTATGGAGGGAAGGGGCGTCAAACCCATTGCAGGTCGTAGCACACTGCCTACTGCCCAACAAGGGCATTAAGCTGCATTAATTGTCACAACCGGAAGGTACCGTTGAGATGTGCCCCTTCTAGCTGTAGGCAAACATCGGTTCTACTGATGGTAGAAAGAGTCGGATATACCGCTCCGCACAACCGGTTCGAACGGTTATGGCTGAGGTGCAAACGATTACGGTGCGGTTAAATCATTTGCAATGGTCTGACCTGTTGGTTGGCATTGCTCTTGGTTGAGCCGTTGTTACTGGTTGATTTTTTTTTTTAAATCGATGGCAATTACTAGATCTAGGTCTGAAAGAAAAGACTCAGGTAACGATCTTGGAGAGCAATAGTATTATTAATAAATTTATTCCAATGCATTGCCTCAGTGGGATGGGCAGAAGGGCCGACCTTCCTAAAATACATACAGGCCAAGTCACCGAAGCAACAAACTTTTGCATGTTTGAGTTATAGTGGTCTATTTCTTCTAACTTTTGGGCATAGTTAGGACAGAATTGTACTCAGAGCGCACTTATTGTACAGCCTGACCGCTAGTGACGAGCGGTCAGGTGCTGGAGTCGATCGACCGTGACCTCTGATCCTAACATCACAAGAATCGGCTGACCATGTAGGTTGAGTGCGAATATCAGAATTAAAGTGATGACTGACTGCTACGGGTTGTCCATTACAGCACGGCCCTGGTCTGCGCGTAGCCTTACATAAGCTGAGTTCCAAATCTCTCTCTCTCTCTCTCTCTCTCTCTCTCTCTCTCTCTCTCTCTCTCTCTCTCTCTCTCTCTCTCTCTCTCTCTCTCTCTCTTTATGTATATATATATAGATATAGATATAGATATAGAAGATCTTACCTTAAATTCTCTGCATACTACACTTGTGTTTCAAGTGGAGGACAAATGTGTCGCCTGTCCTCCGCTCTCTTCGGGTATATATATATATATATATATATATATATATATATATATATATATATATATATATATCAATTTGAACTATTTTTCTCAATCGCATTCACATATTCCTCTGTCAACTTCCCTTTGCCTCCTTTCTCTTATGCGCTCTCTGTCTCTCTCTGTCTCTCTCTGTCTCTCTGACAGTTATTTTTCCTTATTCTTTCATTTTTCTCTTTACTTCCTCATTCTTTTTTTTTCCCTATTATCTATCGATCAATCGATCTAGATATTTCATTTCAAGTAAGTGCAGTGGGTAAAGTACTATATTAAAGCATTCTATGATCGACCACAATCTATGGTGGAAATTCATCAAAACAACGTTACGATACTCCCCTAAGAACAAACAAAATGTAACCTATACCTTGGAGAACAATACCCAATCCTAACAAAAGACCAAGACGTTAAGCTCAACAAAATAAGAGAAATTTTTGCATTGTGTCCACACTGGAGCAAAGAGGAAAAATTATTGTAGTCGTACAGCATAGATTATTTGGATGAAAAGAGACCTTCTCAATTTTCCTCTGTTTTTACAGTTGAAGACGTAAGATATTGCACCAAGAAATTAATTGTTCTACACCATGAATACTTTTATGCACTAATACAAGTATAATTTTGGCGCATGTGGATACAAAACCAGTTAGAATAATAGGGGAAATTGACTATTTCTCAATTTTCTAAATCGATTTCAAAACCTTTTTAAACGTATATAAGACTTGCAATTCACGCAAAAGGTGGATAACGGTTCACTGCCTTTGAGAAATTCGTACCTGCGCATTAATTTAAACCTACATTTAAAAAAGATGTATAAATAGGTTGTGATTCTACATAATTAGTCAACGAAACTTATTAAACTGAAAATTATAGTATGCTGATTTTTCTGAAGTCCAAATTATTGATTCATTATTATAAATTCTCATATCGGAAAACACATTTGGCACTTTTGAGGGAATCCATAGCCCTTTTATAATCGCCAGAAAGATCTTCAAATCGAAATGGAAAATATTGAATTAGATGTTTTTCATGTTCAATTTTGCGAAAGTTTTCTAACCGGATTTGTAAGGCTGGGAGAGTTCAATTGGCTTTTGTCTGTGTTAGAGATGAAAGCTTATTATTGGAGAAGGTTAGTTGTTTTGAAGTAACTGGTGAAATGTTAGAGCTGCCCTATCTCTAAATAGTTCTTAAGAAAAATGGAAGGACATGCTGAGTCTATAACATCTATATGCACAAAAGAACGAATCGCCATGTCCTTTACACGGAAGCTTAGAGAAGATATTAAACCTCAGAAAACGACTACTGCCAGAAATGAACCTTTATTAGAACTTCCGGAAATCTGGCCGTTATTAAATTTAAAATACTCTCTGAAAATGAATGTAATGAAGGCCGATTTTTTTTATGTCCTTTCGGCTTTGTCATATTTAGCATCATGGTGGAACCGACGTTTTACTTAATACGAGGACAGAATAGACGAGGTCCGCTGCTGATGTCTTAGAGGAAAAATACATGAACCTGACCGGAAACACAGTTGGCCACAAATCTTTTGTTGTGTCTGTTGAGATGGAAACAATAGGAATTGTGGGACCATAATAGCCTTCAGTCCTGCAAACAAACGTTTCTCACACCGCGCGCAATACAGTGATGTTTAACATTTTTTATTGAGTAGTGAGAAAGAGAATGGAGCTCTTTGATCGAGTAAAATAAAAATTTTCTTCCTTTTCACTAGAAGCTTAGGTAGATGAAAAGATAAAAACATTATTATATTAATAAAATTAGTTCCCCTTAGAAAGTCTTAATATCGGGTTTTTAATAATATACAATTGATCATTTCTCAGAATTAATGGGTCTCAGTGCATCAAAAGATTTAGACAATTTGGATATTCGTTGCTCGTTCAGTGGTGAAACAGATTGGCTTCTGTTGCTTCCAGAATGTTCAGAGCTATAATTGTGTGTCAACACACTTTTTTTTAACAAGTTGATATCAAAGAGTATTGTGCAAGAAGTACTTTTAAAAAGAAGTAGTTTTAAGTTAACGACAGAAAAAAAGCATGAAAAAACATAACAAATTATGAAACGACATATTATACAACAGTTTTGTTTTATTTTCTTCCAAATTAATGAACGTGATGAGCTAAATCTTGCTTAAGTTGGGCTTTGATTTCGATCCAGATCCAGAAGACTTATTTATGAGATTTTCCTGATAACAATTGATGCGCGTAGAAAGTTTCTTTAAAACATGGAAACGATGCGTTAATTTTTTGTTCGGTACAACAGACCAAATGTGTTTACCCGCACTTTTGCTGTGAAAATAAATGAATGAATATCTTAAAATGTTCAAGGTTTGCATTTATTTTCATCTCATATCTATTTCGAAATTGCTTTCTTTTCCTCTTACCTAGATTTGATTTTTTTTTTCAAATTAAGAGTTTCCAAACATTGATTTATTCCAGCAGCTCTTCATTTATACTCATATATCTATTTCAAAATGGCTTTCTTTTCGTTTTATGCTCGAATTAATTTATACGAGGAGTTTTTAGACCTTAATTTTTTTTAAAGGGCCATCCAAGTTCCGTACTTCCGACCCGAATGTTTTTTTTAAGCCATAATGAAAATTTGCTGAGTACTCATTCCAGGTCGTGAAGTTTAGTGCGTGAACACACTGACAAACTGGAAAGCGGTATAACTTATTTATACAGTTTATAAAGTGAGAACAGGGCTAATTTTTATAAATCATTCGAGTATGAGAGATGGTCGTTCAAAAGGTTTGTTCAATTAGTCAGAGCATAAAGTTTAAAGGAATCTATTTATAAGTTTATGTTTGTCTTTAGTAACTTGTACACATTTGTAGGAGGAGAACAAACAAAACAAAGACAATACAAGAAGGTAAATATTGGCCCATTGGCTGCAAGTGGCAAAAGTTATGATGACGTCCGAGTAAAAGTTTATTTTGAATGAGTGCAGCTTTTATGAAATGTAAAAAAGTGAAAGTTATATAGCAATTTCTCCCAGAACCGATTATTCATGTTTTATAAGATGTTGAGTTGCAGGTTATCTCACCTTTTTTTTGCTAATTGGATAAGGGTATTTCAGCTTCAAAGGCTATTATCTCAATGTGTTATTATTGAGAAAATGATAGCAAATTTAATGGTAGCCGTGGACATTTGTGTCGGATAGTTGACCCTTTTGGCTGGGATTTGTTGTTCCTCAGTGGCTCTGCCTTTGATGGACTCTGTAAAAATGCTATGTTGATGTAACCTGTAAAAAAAAGTAAAAAAAAAATATTTTATTATGACTTTCTCTAGAAGAGGAATTTTCTTTTTTGGGTCATACTTGAGTTTTTCAAAGGATATTTTCCGAGTCATAATTTCCTGCGTTATTTGTAATCTTCAGGTTCCGCGGATATAAATGGGTTGCATTAGAAATTTGACATAACAACTATATTTTCAGATTTTTGTGCATCCTCTAAAACTAGGGGCTTTCCGCTATTTCTTCAATGAATTTTACTCAATTTGAATTGCGTCCGTTATTTGAACTTTAGTTTAAGTCCCTTAAAAGAAAATGCTCCATTTATATATATATATATATATTAAAAAAACACTTAAGCCATACACAACAGGAAAAAGAGCATGCACACTTTTTTTGAAAGAAAAGTTTCAAATTTTGAGCAGAGGGCCCTAACTAAAACAACGAAATGAAATCGTTTCTCCTTGTGTCCATAAAAAAAACGTTTCTTCTTTTCAAACGTCTACCCTGGTAACCTCCCATTATCCACAGTCATCAGACGTAGAGGCCCAAAACTCATGAATATCTTGGCAGTCAATTTTACTTTTTTATTATTATTATTATTATTATTATTATTGTTGTTGTTGTTGTTGTTGTTGTTGTTGTTGTTGTTGTTGTTGTTGTTCTTCTTCTTCTTCTTCTTCTTCTTCTTCTTCTTCTTCTTCTTCTTCTTCTTCTTCTTCTTCTTCTTCTTCTTCTTCTTCTTCTTCTTCTTCTTCTTCTTCTTCTTCTTCTTATTATTATTATTATTTATATGATTATAAATGACGCTCCTTTTTGTCGAGCACTATTACAGAATACTAACATGATCATCAAGTATGGTATATATATATATATATATATATATATATATATATATATATATATATATATATATATATATATATATATATATATATATATATTTATATACATATATAAAGTTAGATAGAAAGACAGGTTGACTGGTAGATATATATTTAAGGATGAATAATTTGACGTTCTCTAAAGAGCGAAATGAAGCAACATATAAGCTTAAAAAGTGTGATGAGAAATATATGTAATATAATTGACATAACCGTAATCTTATTTCGTCCAACATTACCAAATCCTCTTCACTCAAAGATAATGACAGCAATCTAGCAGTTATCATAGTTCCACCCAGAGGGGAAAGGTTGTTATTAGACAGCCGTTCCCGTCATGCCCAGCTGTGACGTAGAAATGTCACTACATTTATTGAGCTCCTAACAATTTGTGGCTGAAAGGTCAAATACTGATCCATATTTCGAGTGATGTCTAGGGTCAAACACTAGACAGAGATAGAGTTGCAGCATTATCTAAGTATTCTAAAGGCCCTTTAGCTTACGTTAAAAAAAAACACTGAGGAAAGTGCATAGTGCAAGTTGAAATGGACATAAGAGTTTAAACGTAACTGATGGAGTTATTGTTTTAATGACAATGAAATCGGGGTAGTAGAGACGAAATTGTCAGTTTTGCAATTACTTACAGTTGTGCAGAATAGTTTCAATCTATTTCCCCCCCAGATATCCACCGGTCTGAGTGTTTTGAAACCATCAGTAACTTGGTGATATAAAATATTCTAGCACTTTTTTCGGGAAGATCCTTATTATTAGAACTAGAAGTTAGCGTGAAGTTAGTTTGAAGTACGATCTCGACTTGTGAACTCAATGGAACCGATGCCTGTTTCAGCGGTTGTGGCTTTAACACTCGGAATATTGTTGCAAATATCATTTCCTGCAGTAGTAGGTAGGTTTACCGTGTTCGTGTTTCACGCATTTTAATATTATTTTCTCAATTTGTGCACCAATGTGAAAGACAATTGGGCCTTCTTAATTTAGAAGTCGTGCTTTATGGGATGCATTTTTCATTATAATGCATGAAGTAATATTTCATTTTTTTTCTCTCTTCATCATGGGTGTACAATTAAAGAGCCTTGAAACGTAGGAATGGGAACTGTAGGTCTATGGTGGAAGAATTCCTTAGAGTAAAGGGCAAGACACAAAGAATTTGGCACTATAAGGCGAAAAGATTTTTTAAAACCATTTAGAGTGTTTATTCAGTCTATTTTTTTTCATTCTTTTTCCTTCTCTACTGTCTTTTTCGTTGTTTCTCCACAACTTTCTCCTCTTTTTATTTCATTTGTCTGTACCTTATGCCGTCATCCTTTTTCTATCATTTCTCTCTTGTTATGTTACAATCCTCACTACTTCGACCTCTCTCTTGATATCCCTCCTGTTAGTCTTACTCACCTGTCTTTCCCTAGAAGAAACATTTTTTTCGCTAATACTCATCTGATTAGTTCAAACGTTGCCTTAACCATCACAGACTAAGATCGTTGTGTTTAAAAATTAAGAAGCACATTACTTTTAAAGAACTTACATCAAGATATAACATTGTGTTATAAAACAATATCAAGGTTAAAGTCATGTATGTGTTTTGCTGAGTGTTCTGTAGAGAATTATTTTTTATTCTCTATGTCTTTTTCCTCAGGTTTCAACATTGTTGAATGGTATCTCTAATCAGAATTTAGTTTGCTAAATCTAGGTAGGGCAGAAAAAAGAGATCTCAGAAATGTATTTTCTCTTTTCACCTTTTAATGTTTTTTTTTTTTTTTAATCCTTGTAAGAGAAATACGTCATTGATATTTTTGCATCATATTCAGTGTAACAATCAAATTAAGTTAAGTGGCTCTTTTTTTGCAGCCTAAGCATAAACCAACCTAAGCATAAGCAATAGAAATATGACTAATAGATTCATGCTGAAATACATGTCAAAATACATGAAATAACTATCGAGAAAACCTTTCAAAAGAGCACAAAAAAACCCCGCCTCTCTAAGCCATAGAAAGATTATAAGTCCCTCTTCAAGAATATTACACTAGAACTTTTTCAATATCATAAAAAAAAATTGTGGGATCCATTGTAAAAGATGATATTTTTACATAAAAAAGCTTACCCTAAAGTGGCGCGCCTATTAAAATTAAGATTATGAAACTGTATTGCAGTAAAATATTGTGGCTACAGAATTCTTATAAAGAATACATCTTACTGAGAGATGTGGGTATGGCCACCTGTATAAATTTAATGCTTTCAATTAAATATGATTACACCTCAAATCTTCATATGCGGGTACCTTTTACTAGACATCTGTCTCAGCATTGCCTTAAAACTGTAAAATATTCAATTGAACGTTTTATTTATTTTTTTTTTTTATTTCTGAACTATTTCTGTTCTTTTTTTCGAAATAGGTACATAAAAATTGATCGTAGAGAATACAGAGGTGGTGAGAAAAGGAGATGGGAGTTAAAGAAACAGAGATAAGGAAGGAAGATAGACAGACAGGCGGACATCGATACAAACAAAAAGACATAAAGAGACAAAAGCAATGCTGAGTGATAGATGGGAGAGAAAGGCGGGGAGAGAAAGAGAGAGAGAGATAATGAGAGAGAGGGAGAGAGAGAGAGAGAGAGAGAGAGAGAGAGAGAGAGAGAGAGAGGGAGAGAGAGATAATGAGAGAGAGGGAGAGAGAGAGATAATGAGAGAGAGAGAGGGAGAGAGAGAGATAATGAGAGAGAGGGAGAGAGAGAGATAATGAGAGAGAGGGAGAGAGAGAGAGAGATAATGAGAGAGAGAGAGAGAGAGAGATAATGAGAGAGAGGGAGAGAGAGAGATAATGAGAGAGAGGGAGAGAGATAATGAGAGAGATAATGAGAGAGAGGGAGAGAGAGATAATGAGAGAGAGGGAGAGAGAGATAATGAGAGAGAGATAATGAGAGAGAGGGAGAGAGAGAGAGAGAGAGAGAGATAATGAGAGAGAGGGAGAGAGAGAGAGAGAGAGAGAGAGAGAGAGAGAGAGAGAGAGAGAGAGAGAGAGAGAGAGAGAGAGAGAGTGAGTTCAAATCGGTTTATGTGAGAATAATGGTATTCCAGCGATACTTATTATCTGGACATCAAAAACCTGAGGCTACTATTTAACACAAAATTCCTTCTAAAATTCGGAAAAAGACAAACATTAAATTTACGAGAACCTAAAACAAGATATGGTATATTAAGTTTATCTCGTCAATGATAATTAGGAAACACGCATCTCATACTAAACAAACATGGCTGCGGACACTAAAAATTCATGCAGCATTTACATAAATCTGTTATCGGTGCATTAGAGTGTGTTCTTACCTTTCCAGGTATACCCTGATTAAAACAGTTTTCCTCGACGTACTATAAAGGATAAGATTTTTTTTTGTAGTTGAATGATGATATCCTTCAATAATGTAATATAATTTACTCTTGGATGAGTCTGTCAATGGATAAAAAGAATATCAAGTCACGTGATGAGAAGAAATGAAGAGGAAGACAAACAAAGAGAGGGAGAGGCGATATTGTTCAACACAAAGGCATGGTATGGAAGAGAGAAACAGAGAAGCAAAAACGACGAAAAATGTGGAGATCTAATGCGGATAGCTTCATTTTGCAATGGATTATACAAGACCTTGTAGGAACTGTGAGAACTGTAGATGTCTGTCGCGAAAAAAAATTACAGAGAAAATGCAGATCTAGTTAATGGTCGCTGTTAGAGAGAAAAAAAGCTCTGATGTATATGTCAATTCATCTTCACAATCCGCGTGCCGATTTGAACGAGTTTATTGTTTGATATAGCCCGTCCATGAACAAGTAAACTCTTCTTTTCGCATGTATAAAAAAGCCACTTTCAGTCAAGGCACAACAGGATAGATGGTGTTCCTAACTTGTCCGCTTAAGGTTCGAGGGTTGAATCTGCCAAGAATGGCCCTCCGAATATCAGTGCGGACGTTCTAACTCAACAGCCATCAGCGCTCCTCTCTTGTGAACGAGAGTCCCAACAATAATCATTGAAAAGATCGAACTGTTGTGATATGAAAATTTCCAAGAGCGGCAAATCTTCCGAGGTGACGTATCACTAATGACATCGCGTGAACTGAGTTACGTTGTGTGTAACGAGCAACAAGACACAGGGCCTCGAGCAAAACCTTTACCTTTTCATTTTATGAGCAAATTAAAGGCATTATTATGTTCTGTTTTAGATGAACGAATAGCTATAAATTTATAGTCTTTTTATATTAGGTGTTGTTTATGTAGAATCCCCAGTGACATCACATTTATTTTTATCTTCCCTAGAACATGTCTAGATAACTCATGTGAAGCGAATATAGTCTTATGTGTGTCTGTATATATAATATATTTATAACGATAATAACCAAATTAATTACCTGGATAAAATTTTGGCAAACCTAAATTTAATCTAGGTAATCAATTTTTTTTATTATCATAATATTATTTCAATATATAATCAATTTTTTTTATTATCATATTATTTCAATATATAATCAATTTTTTATTATCATAATATAATTTGTCGAGCACTGACACAACATGCTAGAATAACGATCAAACACATAAATATGCAGAATAGTAACAAGGCCATTGACGTAGGCAAGTTTGTCGCTTTTAATTTCCTAGCAAAAGGCCTCTTGACATAAACAGACTGCACATTCTGTATCAAATTTAAAGAATAATTATATGATTTAAATTATTAACTTTCGATGAATAAAAAAATTGTAATAACAGGCTTAATAGTATAATAATTCACAGCCTGCAGATTCAGTTTCAATGTTTACGATAAAAAAGACACATAATTCATTATTATAATGATAATTGTGTTGTCTGTCCCATGATGATGTCATAAATATTATTTCCAAAAGCTTGTAATTTAGACAAAGCCTTTCAGTTTATGACAACTCCACCTTTTCAGAAACAAAACAGTATCGCGCATATTAGTTACGACTATATAAAATAATTTTAAGGACGCTACTGGTTTTCATTTCTGGATGCGGTTTTACTGTTTGAAAAAAAAACTATTATTTTTATTCCCGAATCTCCAGTGCCTCTCCTTTCTGCTCTCCTGAGAAATAACTTTGTCGTAGAGGAAACTAAACTATAATTATTCCCATCGAATTTCGTATTCTGGGTCATCTGATCTTAGGCGCATTATTTTACCGTAGTTGATCCAAGTTTTAAAACTGAGGTCGGATTTTATACGCCTCTACTGCGCAATGTTACCATATCGGCCTATTCATGGACCCCGTTTGGTAACATTATATACACGCTAAAAAGGTTTTATTTTTAATAAACTCTCTCCCTCTCTCTCTCTGCCCCCCCCCCCCCCCTTTTTTTTTTAAATCCACTCATTTTGGAGAAATTTTCATAAATTTTCGCTTACATTTGTTCACAGTCAAGTTGCTTGGGTTTCAAACCAATCTAGTTGTTAAGTTTGCTGGAAAAGGAAAAGTTATGGGTTCTTATAATTTGAAAAAAAAAAAAGATAAGCTTAGAAGAAATCACGTTTATACTTATAGTGGCATATGGTTAATGATAACACCAAAATAATTATAAAAAAATGATTTAACAAAAGAAAAAAAAACCCGATTTTGAGAAAACTCTGTCTGTTCTACCAGATGGCGCAGTAGAGAACTATTCCATCCTGACCCGGCGTCTGGTGGAGCCTCTCCTTGAAGGCCATGACCCTGACGTCATTCCGGTTCCTATGTCAGGAGAACCGGTCAATATCTCTCTCACTCTGTTTCTCGTGGACATTCTAGAGGTGGACATTGAAAGAAATCAGGTATTGTAGAGTGAGCTAGTCTATAGCTTTAGACACTGTACGGTATGTAATCAATGGAGTAAGTTTTTCACTTTTAAATTGACATTACCTTTTCTCTTTATATAAGTGTTACCGTATATTCTAGAAGTTCACATTGGAAAAAGACCCCATGTAAATTGGAATAAGCTGGACTATAGCTTATACTGTAGACACTGTACTAGATTCTATATCTGATCAATTGAGTAAGTACTTTATAGCTCATACCAGGAAATGCGATTTCACAAAAACTTACGCTACCAAGTTGGAAGTCATAAGCTCTACTTCGAGTCATTTTTTACGCATCAAGCGATAGCATCTGAAATAATGCGCATTCGTGAGAAAGTCTAAAGTAAAAAAAAGGAAAACACATAATGAATACATGAGAAAGTATTTACAACGAAATTATCTAGTTCTGCTTAGGTCTTCGAAATGATTTTATTTATTGAACAAAACTCTCGACTGTCAACAAAGGGACATAACTCTTTGTTAAATCCCATTCCCTATACACTACTTCTCTGGTCTGTCGAATCAATTCTTCAGTTCCTAAATTTTCATAACATATTCATTAAATTAGAGTTACCAATAAGTTTGTTTTAATATCATTTTAGGATTCACTTTGCGAAAAGAGATAAACCCACAGTAGTCATGTCAATTGTAAAAACAGCAATTTACTTTTCTTTTAAAAAAAAAATAGGTATTTCTCTAGCCGACTCGAGTATAATTATTTCCAAATTTTCCACACGGCTATTCTGTTACTAGTGTTAGTCTCTCATGGAGTTCCATATCACTTTAATCGTCTCCATTTATTTCCAGAAATTTGGTGGTGTCGCATCTCACCGAGTTTCATATTTAATAAACGAGGGATATAAAGCATGAAACTTTTTCCTGGATTAAAGGACTGATACCATATTCCAAGTGCCTCACATTTTACGTATTTCTAGTCTCTGATATATATATATATATATATAGGAGTAAAAGATCTCACCTTATATTTTAGTGTGACCACAAAGTATAAGGTAAGATCAGTTTTCATTTAATCCTATTATTAAAAGCTCCCACGGTTGAGCACTCCCATCCATTGTTCACATGAATAATTAGATTAATCTTCAATATACATATATGTGTGTTACTCTTATGTTACAAAGATATTATTCTTCCCCAGGTGGAGTTCCTGTTCTACCTATCCAAAGTGTATAACGACCCATCTCTGGTCTGGAATCCTTCACCGGAAGAGTTCGGCCTGGATTCAGTGCGCCTGCGCCGCAAGGACGTCTGGAACCCGGATGTGCTGTTCCAGGATGACATCGGCTCAATGAGTCATCAGCCGCAGCAGTCAGACATTGTTGACGTGAAGCATGATGGGACGGTAACTATGACCGACAAGGTCAGAGTTCGGACTCTTTGCCAGGTATAGTGGTACACGGCACACGGTACACGGTACACGGTACACAGTACTTTGTTGCTTGGTTGTATTGTTTTGTGTAATGATGATAGGATACTTGATTAAGATTAACTTATTGTGAAATGATTTATGGTGTTTTGTCTTTATCCTATAAACCATATCTGAATCATGAGTGAATTAACAAACCATACAAAAGAACCAGATCAATTGTGCAATACAGGTGGTTACTTGGATTTTTAGTTTTGTGTAACAACACATCATTGATTTAGATTAACTTTTTGAGAAATGGTAGCTGGAGTTTTGTGTTTATCCTATAAACCATATCTGAATCATGAGTGAATTTACAAACCATAAAAAAGAACCAAATCAATTGTGCAATAGAGGTGGTACACGGTACTTTGTTAGTTGTATAGTTTTGTGTAACTATAACACGATCGTTGATTTTGGTTACTTTATTCAGAAATGATGAATGGAAGTTTGTCTTTAACCTGTAAGTCATATCTGAGTCATTGGTGAATAAACAAAGCATACCAAAAAAAAACAAACAAGAAACAACTAGATCCATTGCGCAATAGACAAAACCGATTTATAACAAATTAATTATGGCTTACTAAAAATAGCTGGGATGTTTGTATAATATTTAACTTCCATATCCATTGCATGATAACGGGACCGCAAAAAAATGTTATTTGGGTCGTGGCGATAGTTGTTTTCTTTTTCAAATAATGGAGTCGAAAATATTCATTTTAATCGCTTCCAGACTCACTTCAGATGTGTGTAATATTTAACATGCTCTCATAAATATATAATATATGTATATATATATATATATATATATATATATATATATATATATGTGTGTGTGTATGCGTGTGTGTGAAACGATTGCATGATAACAGATACAAATTGAATGGTCGCTTTCTCTCTCTCTGTCTCTCTCTCTCTCTCTCTCTCTCTCTCTCTCTCTCTCTCTCTCTCCTGTTTTCCCTACTAGGTCTACGCCTTGTCGGACAGACACGCAGCTATCTGCGAGATCAGACTGGCGCCGTCCTCCTACGACAGAAGTCTGCTCTGGCTGAATGAGCCGACAGAGCTCACCCCTAACGCCATGCTGTTCTCGGCGGCGAGCAAGTACCATCTCATGGAGATGCGGGTGCGGAAGGATACACTCCACTACGCCACGGCTTCCTATGAGGAAATGGTTTTCACCATCACCTTTGGAAGAATTACTCCGCCAGATGAGAATAAATGAGAACAAGGTAGTAAGCATAATTATAAGAAAAGAAAAGAAAAGGAAAGCAATTTCAAACAGCTTTTCTTTTCATGTTTACTAATTGTACGGAAATTCGGCAATAATAAAATCGAGAATCCAAATAATTGGTTTGTTTTTCTGCTATTTTATACTTTTTTTTTTATTTTACCTCAATACGCAATGATATCATGATATCCCTACTTGACGTTAGTTGTGCGAGATAACTTTATTTTTGCCGGGTTTTTATCGGAATGGGTAACCGGACAGACTCGGCTGAAGTCGTTACAGTCAAGTCACAGACCTTGTCCCGCATTTATGCAGCTACTGCTGCTGCCACACTCTTCTTCTTCCAAAGAATATTCTTTCAGTTTCATCTTCTTTCTCGTGGAAGTCCTCGAGTATAACCACAGGGTGGATGAAGGATTGAAGTTGTCCTGCCGCGTCTTCGGTCAGTAGACTCAGACTGATGACTGATGGAGCTCAGTTTCAAACATCGAAGAATTTTCCCTAAGAAGCCCTTTGAATTGTTCTTTGTTCCCTTCCCACCCCACCTCTCCTCCTCACCTCTTTTCTATGATAACTAAAGAGAGAGAAGGAGGGGGGGGGGGGGAGGGGCGTTGCCACAACCTCAAACGACTATTTGGTCGAGGTGGGTGGTGGGTGCGATAGGGCTTTAAGATTCTAGTGCATATCTGAACATTAAAATTGGAATAAAAAAAAAAGGAAGAAAGAAACAGCAGTTGTCCTTCTTCCAATACACCTTTTAAAGGAAATTAATTTTATAAGAGATAATGTAGCAACAAAGGAGAAAAAAGAGGACGGTGGGTGATAAGTTTTAACGACAGAGCAAACCCTTAAAATTTGAAGGAAAAAAAAAGCAGATTTACTTCAGGCCAGAACAAATTATTTTCAACTTAAGTTTCTCGAAACAACGTACAAGGTACAAGTTTCAAAAAATACTTGTTAAATGTATTTTTTCCTAAGCAATCGGCAGCTAAAAACATCATTCAACAAGATGTTCTGACGCCACACAACAGCAATTCGTGTCGTTTGCCATTTATAGAAAGTAGCGTAAAATATAAGATGTTTTGCTTTGTTTAAACTTGCCTTCTAAGTATTCCACAAAGCAAGAAATATGACCAATACTAATTTCAGGCTTTGATTAAAGACGACATTGAGATGGTATGAAGTATTTGTTAAATTCTGACTATTTCTAAAGAAGAACAGGCAAAAAAGTTATCAGGACAAACTTGGGATAATTATGTTTATGCCAAGTAAGTGGATAACAGACCGTTCGGGCAGCTGGAGAGAATTAATACCAAGACTGCAGAAAATCTCAAATAAATTGTAAATAAAAAAACACAACACATTAGGCATTCTTTTTGCTTTATCTGCCCGGTCAAAGTTAACTTTTACTTTTTGAATTTCTACAGAACTTCAAAATCAAATTAAAACAATAGAAACTAAAACAAATACCTTAAGTTGCTTTTGACTTTTCAAAATATTCAAAATGAAACGACCCTAGACAAACTTTTGGACAAAATTGTACGTGTTGGTTCTGAAAAGTCTACAAAGATTTTTTTTTAATTGTATTTCATAATGCCGTCAAAATGAAAAAAAATACTGTATCACAATACAATTATATTTGAATAAGAAGAATTTCACATATAGACAGTTCTTTTTTCCTGAGCCCTGCTTTAAGATTATGCTAAGACATGAAGCAAAAGTGTCACCACAGAAGAGTCTAATTGATTTAAAATCAATGAGTGTAGCACTAATGTCCAGTAAAATGTGAAACCATGTGAGAATATAAAAAGGAGAAAATAGAAAAAGATATCTCTTCCGACAAGATTTTTTCTAAATGCTCTTGATTGTTGGTCACAGCTTGCGGTTTTTGCATCCAATGAGACCAAACTTTAAAATAAAAAGATATAAAAAGTATATATGTATTGATTGATGTTTTACAATCATTGATAGTTTCCATAAAGAGGAGTATTTATATCTGAAAGGAAGTCAAAAGTATTTTATGGATGATTAATCCTTGGTTCCACACATACTGATATTGAGCTTGACTTTCCAATAAAAAACAATTCAACCAAGAAGAGCATTATCTCAAGGTGGGATTCCAAATTCATTTCCGTTAGCTCTGTGGTCCAAGAAGAGAAAGTAGATAACATTTGTGTTATTACTAGAGCGATAGTGTTACCACAACAACTCCATTCTATTATTCGCGGCATTAGTGAACAATAATAGCTGTGAAGGTTCATCAGAAACAGAGCATACTTATATTTTGTAGACTAGATGGGGATGAAGCAGGCTATAACTTTGTAAGGCAAGATGCTTATTTCATTTAAGTCCTCGCCAACTTTTACTATCGCTACTGTATTCTTAGATGTATGATTTGCTCGACCTACTCAACTACACAGTTAACACAGTCCAGTTAATTTTTTCCCTTTCGCGACCAGTAACAGATTAAAATATGTTTGGCTCCTGATTCTCATCAGCTTGATCGCTAAAGATATGTCGCAACTCATTTGAAATGATTCTCTTGGCAGACATGTTAAAGGAAATCTTGAAAAGTGTAGATATCTAATTCCGCAATATCCCAATCTATTGGAATGTCAATCGCTTTGTATGCTAATAAAAAGTTATAAATTACCGCAAACAGTGCCGAAATGTGCCCTGCTTTGCTGAAACTCAATGATACTTGTATCTTATTTGCAATGAGCATTTAAAAGGAGTTGCGAATAGGGTGGAGTTTTACAAAGTTAGTGAACTTTCCTTTACATGAATGCTTACATGATTTCTGTTACCTCTGCTGATCTGAACAAGCATTTTAGGAAAATATGATCCATTTAATAATGTGACAATTGTTAGCTCGCTTTCCTAGGTACTTAACATCAGTAAAAGGTAATTAATAACTGTAAAAAGTTGAACTAATCTTAGGCTAATTCACATTCATATTTTTGATAATTAAATAAGATTAGTGGTGATGCGGGCTTTAAAACAGACAAAACCTCTCTTTAAATACCGATCATGATGATTGGTGCTACACGTCTGCTCCCACACACCTGTAATTGACTGTTATGTCAAGGTTTCGTTAAGTTGGCTTTGTCTTCCAAGGGCCCTGTTGCGATGTTTGACTATAAAACATGACTGGTTTTAGACATTCTGCCACATGTGTGGCCGCAATGGCTCTAGGTGAAACTTTCAAGAGGATCTGTTTAAACTTAACTCATGCTAACCTGTTGAAAACCCACTATGCAGATGGAATACAACAAAGTGTTCTTTTGTCGCAAACTGTTTAAATATCTCAATTTTTAGTATTGTTTTAAGGAGTTCGAGTTAATGGCACACAATTATCAAATAAGCTCGTTTGTTTGTTTGAACAAAACTTCGCAAGTAAGTACATGTGTTTCACGAAATAAGGAAACACAGAAAGTTGAGTAGAAAATTTTCTCATGATTAATGCTTGTCTTGTTGTGTTATATCTCTCTAGGCTTTGAGAATGGCTAAGAAGGTGATAAACATTTTCAAAACAATAAGCCATTTTGTCCTTTTGATTCACAGCCAGTTGGGTAGAGAGAAGGTTAAATTAAATTTTTCCTATGAAAAAATGAAACTGCATTATAGCATTATGTTGAAATGTCAATGTTCTAATTCGTTAGAAAATCCCGTGATGTATATATGATGAAGATATGAAAAGTGATGATTAATAAAATGCTTGTAAGAGTTACGATGTTTAACATCAAAATTTAAAACAGCAAAATAAACTCGTAACACTTGCAGTTGTAGTTGTAAAATAGTCCATCAATAACATGATACGTTTTCAGCAGCTTATGAAATTGGCAGATTTGGGCAGATATAGCTTTTCATTAGATTTAGATAAATTTAAGCATTTTTATTAGATAGAAAGTGTGAATCCGAAAAAACAGGTACCCGAATGTTTCCTATTCTACCTTCCATAAAAGTTGAATCGGATGCAACTAGTTATTAAAAGTTATTCTGAAAGATCTTCTTGTATTAGTTTTAAAGGAAGATTCTTTCCCAAACTCTTGGTAATCACGCCAATAGCTCAAGACGGTACCAGCGTCACTAAGATATGCTCGCAATAATGGTATTTTTATAATCGAAAAATGAAATTTTGATGATCGTAAACACATACTTTTCGGACGAACGAAAATGCATCGTAAACTTTCTACGCATCTGGTTACACAAACTGATATCTATAATTTTGATGGCAACTTTAACTAACTCCACCCAGTGTGCTTCTAAATTATTTTATTCAAAAAAAAAATAAAGAAAGTTAATAACTATTTGAATCTAATAAAATAAAAACCAACGAGTTATCGCCCGTTGTGACAGTGTGTTTTGTTCGCAAAGAGCTTTATAAATAACGTTGCTCAGACTTAAAGCCCACAGAAAATGGCGAACACAAACGCTGACTTATTACATGTATATCAACAACTTGAATCACATCGCAACTGTCTGTTTCCTATATGGAGCTCAAGTAGTGATGGCCTTGAGTGCCGGCCCTAGGATGGTGCAGCGTGGCACAGTGGCTAGCGCGTCGGACTCGTGATCCGGCAGTCGCGGGTTCGATCCTAACTATAGTGTAAATACGTTATTACCTAAGGAAAGAATTTCACCTACATTTTTCTTATGTTACCCGTTTGCTAAGAGTTATATGCATTGGTTGATGTGCGTGGAACCTTAGTAATAAGCACTTAAAAGGTATCAGGTCTGGTATGCTCTGAAATACGAGTTAAGTTACTCTGATTCCTAAATGCGTTATCAGGGGAAAGGTGTAAGTCATTGAGTCTGCTCCTCGTTAAAGAAATACAACAACTCTTTCGCTTTTTTTTTTTTTTTTTTTCAAAATTGACAAATATACTGTCAGAGATGTTATCGAGGTTGTTCAAAAGCGATAACTTTCAAGCTGAGTATTTTCTTAGCATTCTGATCATTTAAAGCTCCGACACTGTTCTCTTGATACGTCCTGGAAATTTTCATGATATGGGTGCTCTATATAATATAATCACATCATTTTAATTTGGAGAGCAAATTCTTTGATTTTGAAACTCACAATGATTAAAAAAAAAATCACTACTGTTCACATTTTATACTCTGCGGTCAATGATCGACGGATGTAGACCAAACAGTAAAATTGATCCAAGCCTTTTTATAAATGACCCCCGTCACCCCCAGCCCTCATACCCACACATATATACGGCCCGACACAGCCGAGCTATTTGAAAAAATAACTTTCTTTTCCTGAAGAGAGTCTCACTGATATTTATGTTATGAAAATGCACGTGAAAGTATTTTTTTCTCTGGAGTTCTCGAATATTGATTGTTTCGTAGCCATGTCGAATACAACAGGTAATTGCTATGATGAAAAGTTATTTCAAATATATTATTGATTTCTTTCATCTTTGTTACCTGATTTTCTGTTTCTAAACATTTTGTATCAATAGCAGACGTATTGGGACAATAAATGTGTTTCTCTCTTCTCTCTCTCTTCTCTCTCTTCTCTCTATTCTCTCTCTCTTCTCTCTCTTCTCTCTCTCTCTTTTATAAAAATTGTTTTTCTTATTGAAGTGGCCAAGTCTTGCAAGCTGACTCCAGGCCAGGTGAAATGGCTGATCGTCATCTCGGGAATGCTGCTAACCTCGCCAGTCTCCATGCTCTCCTACTACGGCAACCTGCTCCCTTACCTGGCCTCCTTCTTCCAGGCCCATCGTGGGTCAATGGCGTACCACGTGAGCGCCCTCTGGCCCGGCACGATCTACCGCATCACCGTCCCCCTGGCCATGCTGCTGGCCAGTCCTCTAGAGCGGCGCTTTGGGATTCGAACTTGCATCACCGGTGGACAGATCCTGGTGTGTATCTGCGTGCTTTGCGGGTTCTTCGCTGTACAAGAGCCGCTAGCCCTAACACTGGTGTTCGGATTTTTACAAGGGCTTTTCTCTGGGGTCAGTTACTCTCTGGGCTTCAAGGTTCTTCTGACGTCAGTTCCGGGTAACGGAGGTTTCGCGGCTGGTGTCATGTGCTCAGGCCCGGCCGTTGGCTCCCTAGTCAATATTGGTCTGGCCTACGCCGTCATTAACCCGACCAACCTGCCTGCAGATCTTCAGATAGGGAACACGCTCTACTTCTCCGACCCAAGGATTCTAGACAAAGTTCCATTCTACTTTTTGGCCTCAGGTGCCGTCACGTCGGTTGCGACTGCAGTGGGCGTGGTTTTCTTATACATAGGCACGGCGACCTCGACGGAGAATGATGAAATAATTCCCTCATCACAGAAAAACGGCGGAAAAACCCACAGTGATTCATCGCGTAGCTTTAACGTTTCTGGAGAAAGGAAAGATAATCATCCAAGAGCTAAATTAGCTGAGTATCATAAACCAGAGCATTATGGGGGATGTGAATCCACTAGCAACGGTGAGCAAAGGATATATAATGTTAATGTAGTAAATGAACTCTCTTCAAAACATGTTTTATGTGGAGGTTTTGGTAGTGAGAAAGTAAAAACATCAGATGGTACAGAAACATTGGAGACAAAAAACCTATTAAGTCGAGGATCGAAAATCACGTCAGAGAATATCCCCGTATTGACAATAAAATTAGAAGCGGAAGATCAAGAAAGTCTTGGAAGATCACAGTCACTTTCAAGTTCCCAACATTATAATTTGGAGTTTAATAGAGAGAATTTTTTGGAAAGGAAAGAGGCTACTTTTTACTGTGGTCAGTCCGATGATAAATTGAGAGGGAGTGTACAGGATTTGGGTAAAAATGATGAGCATGTTTGCCACGATACAACATCGGCCTGCATAGATAATGACTGTATCAACCGACGGACTCGTATGGAGCTTTGCAGTGGTCCGTGCAGCAAGAAAAACGACCCAAGTACAAACTCCGTACCAACCTCTAAATGCGACCTTTCCCCTTGGGAAACTATGCAAAGTAAACGTTTCTGGTGGGTGTGGATATCTCATTTGTGCCTTGGCCACACCCTCTATGTCCAGACCAACCTGTATAAGCAGTACGGTCAGTTGGTCATCTCCAGTGATATCCTTCTGGTGGTCACTGGTCTACTGAGCACGGCCCTGATGACCATCGCAAGACCCGCGGCTGGAGCTTTCAGCGACAGATACGGCGTCCCTGGATGTCTGGTTGCCGTGTGCTTCATCTCCAGCGTGTTGATGAGCGCCATGGTGATAGGTGTGCACACCAGTGCTGCCCTCTACGCGCTGGCCTCTGTGCTGGAGTTTGCCGCTATCTCCACCATAATCCTCGTGTACAACCTCATAATGGCGTCTCTGTTCGGAAGGACCTACTTGGCGTCCAATTTGGGCCTTGCGTGGAGCGCTATAGTAGCCAACGGAGTCACAGAGCCGTTCCTGATATCTTGGATTGTGGACCAGTTCGGGTGGGACTGGGTGTTCCTTAGTGGCTCGGCCTCATCTGCCGTCTCCATGGTGATCGCGTTGTTTATATGATAAAATTTTACTCTTCCAATGATTTTCAGGCCTGGTAGATATGCTGTAGTATTAAAATTCATATGAAATAAGGATTCATTTCGTTTAACTTTGATCTAAGAGACCATCCTTTGAGTTCTTCTCCCATCTTGTACGGATCATCGATGGTGCTATACAAGTGGCGCTGACATCCTTCTGAGCTGTTCCCTCCCTTTATCACCTGCTTGAGAAACATCATACCTGCAATCAACCATTTTATGCCCTGTGTATTTCAATTCCTATATGAAGCGTTCACTCTAGATGCACTAATACGCTTCACTGAATACAAAAAAAAAGACAGAAATAAAATCTTAACTCTACAAAGTTCAGAAATCGATAGTTCTGCTTTTTCAATGCATTTTAAAAAATAAATTATATCATTTTCTGGTACCGTTATTTTGATCGATTCTTATTACACCAACATCTAAAATGTGGAATCCACGATCGATTCTTATTACACCAACATCTAGAATGTGGAATCCATGATCGATTCTTATTACACCAACATCTAAAATGTGGAATCCACGATCGATTTTTATTACACCAACATCTAGAATGTGGAATCCATGATCGATTCTTATTACACCAACATCTAGAATGTGGAATCCATGATCGATTCTTATTACACCAACATCTAGAATGTGGAATCCATGATCGATTCTTATTACACCAACATCTAGAATGTGGAATCCATGATCGATTCTTATTACACCAACATCTAGAATGTGGAATCCATGATCGATTCTTATTACACCAACATCTAGGATGTGGAATCCATGATCGATTCTTATCACACCAACATCTAGAATGTGGAATCCATGATCGATTCTTCTTACACCAACATCTAGAATGTGGAATCCATGATCGATTCTTATTACACCAACATCTAAAATGTGGAATCCATGATCGATTCTTATTACACCAACATCTAAAATGTGGAATCCATGATCGATTCTTATTACACCAACATCTAGAATGTGGAATCCATGATCGATTCTTATTACACCAACATCTAGAATGTGGAATCCATGATCGATTCTTATTACACCAACATCTAAAATGTGGAATCCATGATCGATTCTTATTACACCAACATCTAAAATGTGGAATCCATGATCGATTCTTATTACACCAACATCTAGAATGTGGAATCCATGATCGATTCTTATTACACCAACATCTAAAATGTGGAATCCATAATCGATTCTTATTACACCAACATATACAATGTGGAATACTTGATCGATTCTTATTACACCAACATCTAAAATGTGGAATATATGATCGATTCTTATTACACCAACATCTAAAATGTGGAATCCATGATCGATTCTTATTACACCAACATCTAGAATGTGGAATCCATGATCAATTCATTTCCAAACATTGAAGGTTTCCATTTGTTCCGCTACAAATAGATTTCAGGTTCAAATAATAACTGGACTTTAAACAAGGTTTGAACCTTGCTATAACCTATTTTAAAACCTTCGATTTTCGTTTAGTAAGCGTATGAGGATGACAATTAATATTTAGACTTGCAATTTTTCTTGTCCACCTACTTAAAAGTCTTATTATAAAACATCGCCTTGATTAGTTTTTTTTCCCCGCTAGTTTCGATTATTTTCTCCACTTTTTTTCTCCAAGACAACGTTTCAGTATCAGCCGATGTCGATCTGAGCTGATGTTTCATTTCAAGGTTGAAACCGATATATCGGACCTTAAGTAGAACCGAATTTACCTAAATAGTTCTCATATTTAGCTTCCATTCTAGTACACAAAAAGGGTCTACGACCTTAAGTTTACAACCAATATTTATGTAAAAAAAAATTTTCGCGCCATCGTTAGTAGCACCAGATAAAGGTTAGAGAAGCACCCAGCGAATAGCAGAACAGACCTTGGATTTCACCAAGAATGGTTGGATGATATCAACAACGACAAGGACATCACCAGACAGCAGTTACAGTAGCTAGCGTAATGTCAACGACACATACAAGTAAAGGGGAAAAAAGAAGAGATACCAAAAGATTGACAGCGAAAAATTAAAAACAAACAAGCACAAAACCCCCTAGATTTGGGAATTGCATGTACAGCTAGTCTGTCTGCATCAAGCAAGTGTACGGCTGGATCACTAAATTTGAACCTTTGACAACATTTTACCGGAGTTATTAATTGAAACACGCTTTAAAATAATATTTTAATAGATGAACTAAGCTTTTATGATAGCGATTTCTGTACCATGTGCCTTTGCATCAATAGCATTTTATTCGAGGTTTAAGACTGCTCTCTCACCTTTTTCCATATAGATTTCTAAAGATGGTTTCAGTACAAATCGATCACGTTGGTTTAACATATTACATAAGCTTTCTACATTCGCCTACAGCGTTTTAACGTGACGGTGAAACACAATGGACCCATATGATGTAAACCCCTATGGGACCACATTAATAAAGCTAATTTTAAACTAAACAAGGTCTACATAGGCCAATGAGCATGCGCCAGGTACAAGAGCGCGAGTTTAATAAAACAGTAACCGGGTTAAACACGTAACAATTATTACCCTTACTTTTTTTTTTTGCTTATGTCGGGGTTTTATGTCTACTTTTGAGCAGGCTTTATCCTTTTCTAAATCTGACTCTTCCTTCGTTTGTCTATCTCTGTATCAGTCTCTTTTCTGTCTACTGCCTGTCTGTCTGTCTGCCCCTTTCTCTTTCTCTCTCTCTCTCTCTCTCTCTCTCTCTCTCTCTCTCTCTCTCTCTCTCTCTCTCTCTCTCTCTCTCTCTTCTCCTCGCTACATATCATTCATGCACAAGTGTTCACGATTTATCCTTATTAAATAGACAATATAATTATTATATATGTTATTTAGTCTTTTCTTATGCAGTATGTTTTAGTTCATTTATTCAGTATAATTTTTCTGTATCTTTTATAGCAATGTCTTAATCTTCCACATGAAGAACAGTATCGTATTCTTATCTATTCTGTACCATTCAGCTTTAATCAGCGTAATAAGCAAAAACAAGCCCATTTCGCTTGTTATTGAAAAAAGAAGCACTTGCAATCGACAGTCCATTTCAATCCATTTAATAAAACGCTCTATAGCTCGCATCCTCATTGTTCTGCTTTATTATAGAAAAGAGTTGCGAAAGGTGAGCCTTTATTCTTTATCGCTGGAGTGACTCAGGTACTATCTTCAAAAATACAAAAAATCGATTAAGTGTGGACCCTTAAAGAGAATAGAGAGATATAAGACACTTTAAACCTGCTGATTCTCTTTGGTGTTTGGTGTTTGGTGTCGCTTTGGAAGTGTGAAGGCCCATACGTCTTAAAATCTTGATGAGGACAACATAGAACTGAGCCTAATGTTTCTAAAATTGCATAGTACATGATGAGTGCTGAATGAGGCTCTTAATGGGAGATGTCTTCTAGGACTTCTTCTCGTTTTCCAAGGGAGCGCATGGCATGGAGGCATGGTAGGAGGGAGGGGGGGGGGGGGCAATAATAATATGTCAAACTCCTTGATACCATCAGGAAGAAAAGTACGATGTCGGGTGTGGTTCTAAACAACCTGAGAGGAAAAGAAACCAAGTTTTATCATCTCTGATTCTCGTGAGTTGAGATTTTCCAAAGTCTCCAAATCTCTTGATTCACTTGGATGATTTTTACTGTTGAGGGACGGTTTATCGTAAATCATTAGCACCAGTGAATAAGCCGTGGGGGGCATACTATGCTCCCAAAGGCAATAAATTTCTAGAAAGACCCATAACGTCACTACCAACAGTCATCAACACAGACCTCTGTCGCATACCATCAGGAGAGCTAAAACTCAAAACCTCGACCAACTGAAGTGAGTAGCAGAAGACAGGACACAGTGGAGGAGACTATCAGCGAACAGGTCGGAGCACTGGGATGTTAACGACGATATATGATTATATCATATGATGAATAAGCGTTGCAAAGTCAAATCGAAAGCATCAGTTTTTCTACCTATTGAGCCAAATAGCTTCATCTATTTTACTTTCACCGAAAAGACAGCAAAATTGTGCTTAGCTGCATTCAAAGAAGACCTTTCCAGGTTGTATTAGTTTTTGCGTTATCTATCATACTGGGAAAATTTGCTTGTATATCAGAGGCTTGTTATCCCATAATTCTTGTTGTACCAACCTCAACGAGCACAACTGTGGATGGGTATGTCTACAAATAATCCAAATATGATCGAACCTACCTAGTATTTCGTACTGAAAACATCGTATTTCATTCGGAAATCAAACCACGCTCGTCATTTCAATGCGAGGCAATGCTAGTCTTTTTTTTTTTCTCTTTTCCATGTAAATCTTCGTCAGACTTGGCAAAAAAGAAGAAATAAAACTCTAAACTAAATTTCTTTAGCGTGTATAATCAAACTCTATTGCTTTTCTTTGGGAAAAACCGAATGGCTCGGAAATCAGAAATAGCACGAAGTGAGAAAAACAGATGAAATAGAGATGTGGTCGAATTACATACTTTTTGTGAGAAGGTCAAATGTTTGGGGTTTTTTTAATAAAAAAAAATTTTTTATTTGAGAGTTCATATAATTCAGCATTAGGATCTGATGAACTAGAAAATACTCTTACATTGTGCATATTATCAGAAAAGAATCCAACAAAACTTTCTTTGTTCTGTATGTAGTGTAACTTAAACTAAAATTTAAACAATAGAAAAACTTCATTTCTGTAACAATCATACCTTTCTTACAGGTCCTTAAGGCGTTTCTTTTGTTTAAGATACTGCAAATTTTGCGTTAAATACGTCTAGACTGTATTGATCACGCCACTCTCATTTCAATTATTTTGTGAGAACAATTATTTGAAATGTTTAAATTCTTCTTTCATTACTAAAAGAAAGGCGTTTTTCATTTCATTCTAAAGGTTTTCTCTGCAACACAAGTTATGTTGGCATCGTTTTATGAAAATTATAAATGTCAGTGTACATCCTTTACCCAACATGTCCATTGTGACACGAATTGATAGTGAGGGACCAACTTTCATTTATACAGCAAAGCGTCTCGAAAATTAAAACCTTCGATTTTAGTTAAATTGAGAAATGAAAGAAGTTTTCACGGAACATTGTACGCTCTTAGAAAATGCTGTCTTTTGTTAATTCTGTTTTGTTTTTTAAGTTCCAGAACCTTTTACTACACCTCCGGGCTTCTCAGTACAGGATCGATACTACACCTCCGGGCTTCTCAGTATAGGATCGATACTACACCTCCGGGCTTCTCAGTATAGGATCGATACTATACCTCCGGGCTTCTCAGTATAGGATCGATACTACACCTCCGGGCTTCTCAGTATAGGAGCGGTTGAATGAAAGCTTGATAGGAAATGTTATTTGCGCAATAACTCTTTGAAGAAGAGGTTATGTAAAACGCTGGTGTCTTTACAAGTATTCATTTTGTCTTAAGATTGGGAAAGGCTTATTACTTCCAGTTGCGGTAATTCTTTTGAGCTCTCTATTACGTGTCGTCATTATAAGGATATATATATTGATGTGAGTTCAAATTAAGATTTAGGTTTTATTCAAGAGGTAATTCATAAAAATGATCTTATCATAAGTAAAAGCTACAATGGTCCTCAAAGAGCCTATAGATCGTATCTGTAGATTAAGAAATACATTTTTGTGTTTTCATGTTTCGGAATGCATTAGATATCGATCCGAAATTTCTAGCAATAATCGCATTAGACTATTATGGGTCTTAATAACGTGTATTAGTCCAAAAAAATATAAGCAGGTCCCGAAGTCGGTACTGACCGTAACCTAAATTTTATCTTGATGTTGGGTTTAGCTCTTCAACTTTATACAGTTATATATATATATATATATATATATATATATATATATATATATATATATATATATATATATATATATATATATATGTTTGATAGTTATTCTAGCATTCTGTAAGAGTGCTCAAAAAGGGAGCTAAATATTGATAATAATAAAATGGATTACCTAGATTTGATTGCCCCTGTCTCCAGAGTTTCGAGCCCGTGCGGCTCTCTTCAGATGGCTGTGGGTAATGGCCGGTGGTTTGTGTTTACGTTTGACAGCAGAAAACGTTTTCTGTACACGCAGTGAGAGAAGATCTCCTTTCTCCTGTTCAGTGAGGGAGCTGTGGTCAAAATTTTATAGTTTTCATCTAACCAAAGTGTGCATACACTTTTTTCTGGTGTACATGACTTGACTTTTTTTTAAAGATTTCCCATTGGATGGTGTGTTCGATGGTCTTGTCTTATAGTTCCCAAACATTCTCACTGAGCTTCGTATCTTTCTTTCTTTAAATGATCATTTATGCTGCTTGTATCTGGTTTTAAACTCGTTGCCAGCGAGTCCTATATAGCTTTCTTGATTCTTTGTTATCGTCTCTGTCACTGACAGTAATTTCCAATTTTATCCTTTCACAGTATTATCGCCACAAGTCTTAATCTTTAGTGTCCATTTTTTTCTGAGCTTCCAATTTAAGGATGGAGTTTGTTCAGCAGGAAGATGACTCGAGCTTTTTTTGGAAAAATCAGCGAATCCTGTATCAAGTTTGAATCGGTTGTTATAATTATACATTTTAATAAAACAGTTTTAAAGAACAGCAAAACTTCAAAGTTTGTTAAATATTAAAAAACCTATTTTAAATATAGGTGTAAAAAATAATTTATTACACTGAAAAAGTGTGGGTTTTTTTTCTCAGATGCTTTTAGAACTTGATAAAGATTAATGATTTAGGCAAGATCACAGGGTTAGTGACAATTTGGTAAATTACCCAAACTGAGACCTGCGGTAACTTTCCATTCCGAAGAGAACTATCTAAAGTGTATTTTCGAGATTACCCAGCTTGGCCCGTACCTACCAGGTGTGCTAAATCTGGAATTTGTTGCATGATCAAAAAGATTTTCAATATACTGAGTTAAGCTTCTTTCGTCCTTATTTCCAATTGGCATGTAATGGTGTTCTGACTTTCAAATAAAAGTAATAAGCGACTTTTACTTTGCTGCTTCTCATAGTGCTGAGTGTGCGAATCAAGTTGTAAATTGAGTAAATGGAAAACCATTGGTCTTGATGCCCTGATTGCCTTGGGATTTTCTGGAGGAGACCACCAGAGACTGGCACGGTGAACATAAATTGATCTATGTTCTCTTCTTAGATCTCATTTGTATAACGATACAGTGTGTATAATGTCATTAGCTTAAAAATTAGAAAATTAATAACATCTTTTTTTTATCCTTTTAACCCTTAATCAGATAAGATGAATCAATTAAACTTTAAGAACCTTTCGTGAACCAGTTCTTTTATGAAGATGACTTCAAGGACGAGGTTTACTCTGTGGCTTTTCCTGAATATTCTGGCACATCACATCTGCAACTCTCAGCGGCTTGTCCCTTTCACACTCACACAGGGTCTACGTATCAGTTCCGGAGCTACAGCTATTGAACAGACCTCAGGTGATTCGTGCTCTCACTCCCATACTTTATCTTTCAATTCCGAAGTTTCGACCATGTCACATTGCATTCATCGATTATGAATGAAATATTGGACTCTGTATAACACAACTGATCTTGCATTATCTGATTATGGCCTAATTGCACCAACTAATCGACAAAAAAATTAAAAAAAAAGTCTTGATTATGTCAACAAGTAATATGCACTAACGGGAAAACTTCACACTGCTGGAAATCGTTGTTCAATTATATTTCATGACTCTATCAATGGTTAACCGTATCTGTCAATCCCTTTGCTTTCTTGAAAAATCAGAGCTCAAACTTCGAAGCCTCTTTTCGAAAATAAGAGCAAACGACATTTAATTTGGAATAGAGTGTAAATTGATACTAGAATTTCATTATACTGATGGCAGATTTTTTTTTTTATTTTGAAATACGCCATAACCTTCATTATACTCAATTCCGTTATTTCGTTGATGTTTTTTCAAGATTTAGATTTGCACATCCATATAAAAATTCAGCACCAGATCACACACTGATCAGGATACATTTTTTTCTTCCTTTTTCGAGATATAATGTTAACTTGGGGCTTTTCTAGAAGGAAGATATTTTCCATCACCTAGATCTTTATCTACAATACATTGATTCCAATATAAAAAAAAAAGATTTTGTAAAAAAATAAGTATAAGGTCTAAATCTAGATCTACATTTATAGTAAAATAGTGTACAGACTTAGAATCTAAACTACGGTAAACTAAGTGTGTGTGTGGGAGGGAGATAATTTATAGAGACGTTTTATAATGCATATGTATGATTTTAATTTCTATATATATATTTTTTTGCTTTTCCTCCCAACCACATTGATTACTTCATCTTTGGTCTCAACCCCGTCTCCAACAGTTAGCAGAAAGGATGTCCACGATAAAAAAAAATTATAAGACAAACTCACAAAAAGCTACACAGCCATTCAAATAACTAATCTTCCCTTCATGCCCTCCAGGACCCAAAACTCTATTAAGATGTGCCGCCCTTTGCGGCGCAGACTGCGGAATGTTCCACTACAGCTCTGTAAACGGCATCTGTGTCATCTTCGCAGAGCGATATTTTGAATCTGGCCTGGTTTTCACGTCTGATGCTGACTGGACAATTGGATCAAAGATCTATCGTGAGTCTCTGTGCTTTTTTTTTATTGAGATATAAAGGGTTTTGTGGCATTAATTACAATCATGGCAAATGATTATTTATTTCCATTTGAGTTTTACCCTTTCAGATCTAGAGACACTAAGAAAGGAACTAATGCAATGTAGAGTATCCTTTGAAGCAAATATTCCTCATGAGCTCAGACTAGAGCTGTAAAAAATGTCATGGTTTATTTATGTATATACATGTGTGTGTGTGGCGGGCTGTTTTAAAATTAGCACTGACAGTAGCTTGACTTGTCCTTGCCTCAGTAGAAGCTGAGAAAGATATAAAAAAAATTTGCGCTACACAGAAGGTTTTTATGACGTGTGGATTTCTTCGTTGATCGAGGTATTCGTCCGCACATATTTGCATAAATATTTTCTATTATGTTTTTTAAGAAATGTTACCTAAAATTTAATTCCTTTGGTACCATTTTGTAAATTAAAACCGTGTACAAGTGACGTGGATTAAAAAAGAAGAAGATTATGTCTCGCCAATATCTTTTCTTTTCTTTTCCTGTAGCTGTTTTGACCAAAGACGAATGGACTCTTGCGTTTCGCGGTCAGAAAGAAATCGGGGTCCAAGTTTGGGACACCTGGAGTGCTACAGGAGTCCACGATGATAACTATATACCGACAGGCTTTCCACATGCTTGTCTTCGAATGAATCATTACGCGTCATGTGACCGCCATTTCCGTAGTCACATCTTGGATAACTGGGTCAACATTCAAGAGGTTTGGCCTCGATCTGAAATACACTGAACTTCTCAATACCATCCATTCAAAATGTAAATCCATTCATCACATCCTCGAAGCAGTCTTGTCTTCCATTCCTCCGGTTTTAATTAAAAGGATCTTTCTTCACATTTTCTTTCGCTATAACTTTTCTCTTCTGTTCATGATCTTCAAGTCATCTTCTGTTATAAACATTATTATTAAAACTAACATCATTACAGTTGATAATGCATCACCAGATGTTGCAGCTTTCATAAGACCTGTTACAATAACACCACTCCTCCTCCTCCTCCTCCTCCTACTACTACTACTACTACTACTACTACTACTACTACTACTACTACTACTACTACTACTACTACTACTACTACTACTACTACTACAACAACAACAACAACAACAACTACTACTATTACTACTACTACTACTACTACTACTACTACTACTACTACTACTACTACTACTACTACTACTACTACTACTACTACTACTACTACTACTACTACTACTACTACTACTACTACTACTACTACTACTACTACTACTACTACTACAAGGAAAACAAATCTAAATATGGTTTATGTTTATTTCAAACTAAATATTTAAGTTCTTGAAAGCTCAAAAAGTATTTTATAGCACTTGCTATAATCTGTTAACTCTGTGTCTATGTACAGGTTTACATGTCGTGGATAAAAGACAACACCGAGGTGGCGTACGTTGTGTTTGATGGCACTGGCACTAGCAGAGATTCGTGGTTCACAGCGACAAGAATACTCGACTCTACATGGGCTCCGTCCATCATCAATGATACTTCTATTCTATTTCAACAGAGTATAAAAGGGTAAAAATATAGAAAAAGAAAAAAAAAAGAAAAAAAGAAAAGAAGGAAAGCTTTTGTAACAGTGCCATACGACAAATTATTAAGATAGGGGTGATAACTGTCTCGAAAAAATACGGTATTGCAAGCTTCAAGAAAATGTGAATCTTGAATAGACACAGAAGGATTTTTTTTAGTCTAGAAGTACATACATTGTCGTCTTCAAAGAAAGCATCTTACCGGATGGTTTCTGACTTTTGCTATGTGTCGTGAACAGATTCCTAAAAATACGAGAGCGTTGTGTGTTTTAGCTGTTCCTCGACAAAAAATATTTTGAGATCAATCTACATATACCAGGCACTAGGGATTTATGTTAAATTTATGATAGATAAAGAAGGGGGAGAAGAAGGAGAAGAAGAAGAAGAAGAAGAAGAAGAAGAAGAAGAAGAAGAAGAAGAAGAAGAAGAAGAAGAAGAAGAAGAAGAAGAAGAAGAAGAAGAAGAAGAAGAAGAAGAAGAAGAAGAAGAAGAAGAAGAAGAAGAAGAAGAAGAAGAAGAAGAAGAAGAAGAAGAAGAAGAAGAAGAAGAAGAAGAAGAAGAATGAAAAGGAAGAGTAGAAGTAGAGGAGGAGAGTAACAATAACCACAAAAACTCTGAGTCCGATATGCTCTTAAAAGTAGCAAAACGAAAACAAAATTTAGACAAATACTCTTTTACCTAAATTGGATTATATATAAAAGTGACATTTTCCTCTTTTTTTTTTTTTTTACAAAAATTAAAACAGTATTATTAACACAATAAACGCCTGTGAATGTTAGAGACGGACGCATATAGAAAACTCTTTTTTTTTCTGTTGTCTTTATCTTTTCCTTCTGCAAGGTATTGTAACGGCGACTCATGTCGGCGATTTTACCTCCACGGCCCTCATGCTCATTGTACAGTCGAGTGGTCCTATTCTTATGTACTGGACAGACTACCAGACTGGTGCCAAATCCACGGTTTCTGGGAGCCCAGGCTCAATGACAGCGTCCCTGTCTTTATGTACTCACCTACAGAGGGGAGAACAGCTATGGGAACCAATCACGGTTAGTATAGTTATATAGTCTAATTCAACTTAGTCGCTAGCCTATTGTCACACCCATGTTATATCTAATGAATCCTAAAAGTGAATAGTGTAATTATATACTCTAATTCACCTTAGTCGCTAGCCTATTGTCACACCCAAATCTAGTTAATCCTAGAAGCGAATAATATAATTATATAATCTAATTTGCCTTGGTTTCTAGTATATTGTCACACCCATATCTAGTTAATCCTAGAAGCAAATAATATAATCATATAATCTAATTCGCCTTGGTTTCTAGTATATTGTCGCAGCCATATCTAGTTAATCGTGGAAGCGAATAGTATCATTAAATAATATAATTCACCTTAGTCTCTAGTATATTGTCTCACCCACATCCAGTTAATCCTAAAAGAGAATATGACAAATTATAATATGAAAAAGAAGAAAAAGGAATCCTAGCAAGGGTTTCCTAGCTCCAGTTTTGGAGTCAAGTGTTATTTCCAGATAGTAGATCTATAACTAGGTCGAACCACTGATGCAAAGACCAATCTTGAACAATCATAAGGAGTTGTTTGCACATAAAAACACACGCACAGAAAACCGTTTTGTATTAATTCTGATTAGCTTTATTTTAGATACTCATTATTATGAGGAAAAATATTTTTGAGGCTAGTTTTATATTGAATATGTAAGCGGAACAGAATCAATGTACCATTATCATGAACTCTTTTCCCAGGTTACCCTCTACCTGACACAGGGGATATACTGGCGATTTGGGTGAAATTTGCTTAGATTTCCATTACAAAAAAGACCTCAATGAAACACGTAAATGACGAATGTTCTCCGGACACGGATGAAAGTTTGTGGGGAAAATGACATTGTGTCAAGTCCAGCATCTCTTATCTCAAGCAGACTGCCCTCACTCAGTTTTTATTTTTTATTTTTATTTTTTCTCTTCTTTTTTTTGTGCCTGAAATAAATGAGGGAGATGTTTCTCTTCGACTCAAGTTTTTTTATTCTCTTAATGGTTTCAGGTTCGAACTTAGAGGGCAAAAGATAAAAGATGAATTAATGACATCATAGCGTAAAAACTTACAATCATTTGGGAAAAAAATATTTAAAATAATTTGGCAACACCATACTATTCGTTTTAAATTCAGTGGGATGATAGTCACGATTTGTCTCGATTCTGTGTTTTGAGAGTTGTAAGATAATATCCTAATAGAGATGTTAAGTTAATATAAAGTTAAACAGGAATATTCTATGATCTCTTCATGTAAAGTAATCTAGTATTTCACCAAAATATTAGAATAGATTTTCTTGGGAGCGAAAAGCATTTTCTAACGTTACGTAAAATGAAATCGGAAGATGATTGATATTATTAATTTTTTTTTACTTCATTTACTTTTCTAAGAAATTTTGTTGTCAGTACATCGTTTTTTTAAATTAGTTTATGCATGATCATTTTTTTCTTCTCTCCCACTGCAATAAGAAATATTAACATGTATACATATTCGATGGTGCCTAGTGAATAGGCATGTATTAGCTCAATGTCCATGGGCTGCATATGAGCAGGCTGGTGCAGGGAATGCTTAAGCAGGGTATTGGGTTGTCTGAGTGTGAGTAACTTGTTCAGATCACTGACTAATGGCACTAGTTTTAAACTACTTTGTACTGCTCAAAGTAGTCAGAAGACAATCATAATTTTAATCTCTACAGCCTAGTATCTATAGTGGGCCATGTATATGCTGCTTTACTACAATTGCTAGTAACTATTTCATGCAAGTTGCAATTTGCTTTCTGCAGTTTTTAGTCTCACTTTCCCAAACACACCACTTTCCATTGATCTGCCAATTTAAAAAAAAATTGTTCAAAGATTTGTTCCTGTCAACATCAACATTTTTTTCCCTTTTTTAAAGTTTCTAAGCCTTTGTACTCCGATTAAATTCAAAGTCAAGGGAACAGCACTTCTTTTGCCCGCTTTTCCACAAATATCTTTGGCGAGCATATAGAAAATGTATACAGACATCCGCTGCAGCTTACGCGATAGATACCATTAACGTAATAGATTAGTTTTTAAGTCTAGGACTAAAAAATGTGTAAGCTACTATTGGCCAAGATCACATTGTGGGTAAGGTACAGTTTAGAAACGGATTAGATATCCCAGGTCTCATATTTCCAGACTGGTAACAATTATCTTACCCTGGGACATACATTAAAAAGGGACTAGATTTAGTTTTGGAATTAAAAAGGCTTAATTGATGAACAACGGGTCAACAGACAAGATAATTACCGGCTCCATTATTTAGATCTATCATAATAGAGTAGACTTGGAATCTAGGTCTATCTAAAATCTCTAACGAGTGGTCATTTAGTATAGATCTAAATTTAGGTTCTTATTTAAATCCTATGTTAATTCTAGTTGACTAAAACAGTGCACGAACTTTGATTTTTTCCCAGGCCAAGACCATAATCGAGGCCAAATTAATGTCATACTAGATTATATCCTTTCATTGTTTTGATTTTGATCAGAATATTCGTCATCGAAACTAAATTTGAATTTGGGTTCAAAGTGGAAAGAGGTGTTCAAACTACACCCGGATGAATAATCCTTTCATTACGATTTCTCTTTAAATAAAGCTGAACAGGTGGAGACAAAGAAGCTTTCATCAGATCAACGGAGTTCGTTTGATTTCAAAGTTCAACGTTGGTCTTAGAGCCGACATCTTGAAAAATAGGAGAAAGAAAAAGCATTGCGTAACAAAGTGATAATTGGAACAGATTGGGGAGCCGGGGAGGACTAGGGAGGTAGGAAGACTAGGGAAATGATTGGGGAGTCGGGGAGGACTAGGGAGGTAGGAAGACTAGGGAAATGATTGGGGAGTCGGGGAGGACTAGGGAGGTAGGAAGACTAGGGAAATGATTGGGGAGCCGGGGAGGACTAGGGAAGTAGGAAGACTAGGGAAATGATTGGGGAGCCGGGGAGGACTAGGGAGGTAGGAAGACTAGGGAAATGATTGGAGAGCCGGGGAGGACTAGGGAGGTAGGAAGACTAGGGAAATGATTGGGGAGCCGGGGAGGACTAGGGAGGTAGGAAGACTAGGGAAATGATTGGGGAGCCGGTAAGGAATAGGGAGGTAGGAAGACTAGGGAGGTAGGAAGACTAGGGAAATGATTGGGGAGCCGGGGAGGACTAGGGAGGTAGGAAAACTAGGGAGGTAGGAAGACTAGGGAAATGATTGGAGAGCCGGGGAGGACTAGGGAAGTAGGAAGACTAGGGAAATGATTGGGGAGCCGGGGAGGACTAGGGAGGTAGGAAGACTAGGAAAATGATTGGGGAGCCGGGGAGGACAAGGGAGGTAGGAAGACTAGGGAAATGATTGGGGAGCCGGGGAGGACTAGGGAGGTAGGCAGACTAGGGAAATGATTGGGGAGCCGGGGAGGACTAGGGAGGTAGGAAGACTTGGGAAATGATTGGGGAGCCGGGGAGGACTAGGGAGGTAGGAAGACTAGGGAAATGATTGGGGAGCCGGGGAGGACTAGGGAGGTAGGCAGACTAGGGAAATGATTGGGGAGCCGGGGAGGACTAGGGAGGTAGGAAGACTTGGGAAATGATTGGGGAGCCGGGGAGGACTAGGGAGGTAGGAAGACTTGGGAAATGATTGGGGAGCCGGGGAGGACTAGGGAGGTAGGAAGACTAGGGAAATGATTGGGGAGCCGGGGAGGACTAGGGAGGTAGGAAGACTAGGGAAATGATTGGGGAGCCGGGGAGGACTAGGGAGGTAGGAAGACTAGGGAAATGATTGGGGAGCCGGGGAGGACTAGGGAGGTAGGAAGACTTGGGAAATGATTGGGGAGCCGGGGAGGACTAGGGAGGTAGGAAGAGTCGGGAAATGATTGGGGAGTCGGGGAGGACTAGGGAGGTAGGAAGACTAGGGAAATGATTGGGGAGCCGGGGAGGACTAGGGAGGTAGGAAGACTTGGGAAATGATTGGGGAGTCGGGGAGGACTAGGGAGGTAGGAAGACTAGGGAAATGATTGGGGAGCCGGGGAGGACTAGGGAGGTAGGAAGACTAGGGAAATGATTGGGGAGCCGGGGAGGACTAGGGAGGTAGGAAGACTAGGGAAATGATTGGGGAGCCGGGGAGGACTAGGGAGGTAGGAAGACTAGGGAAATGATTGGGGAGCCGGGGAGGACTAGGGAGGTAGGAAGACTTGGGAAATGAGAATGAAACTACGTGTGTTTGTGCGTGCGTGTGTGTGTGTGTGGAGATAGAGAGGGTGCGAGAGTATATGACTGAAAGAATCAGTGTTAAGTGATGAGACAGAGAAAAGGGGAAAAAAAAGGGGGGGGGGGAGGGTGAGAAAATGTGAAAGAAGTGGAGGCGAGAGAGTGTCATAGAGAATCTAGATAGAGAAAGAGAGAGAAGCAATAGAGAATTAGTGTGAAATAACAAGGATTGGTCAAAGAACTGAAAGGTCAATATGAGCATTAATTTCTGAGGTTTCGCAGGAAAGGCTTATGGACCTTAAGCTAGCCTTCGACGTAATATTTTTAGACTGACCGACATCAATTGTATAAACTCCTCCCACCCAGCGGAACGTAGCATAATCGCTTTTCGCAAACATGCTAGCCCTCTCACCGAGAACGTAACTGTTATGTAAGGGTTACATGATGACTGCCAGCAATGCCCTAATACTACTGGTACTGTGTGCTAGCATGGACCAGGTGCAAGCGCGCTATGGAGAGTGTGTTTCCACTGCTCCACTGCATGCTCACACAGTTACATTACATGACAATCACATGATCCGAGACAGTTATACCAGCAGCAGCAGATTTCACTGGACTAAACAGCCGACCAGACTGACCAGGCCTAACGCTCGCTTGCGGCTTCCGATGTAAACAACGCAAGCCAATTTACACACGTCACTAGGGAAACCGCGTGTTTGTTACGTTTTGACTCATGCTTACGGTACGTAACTCAACCTGCGAAACATGGCTATTCACTGGGTTGCAATGTTTTTCTAAAAATTTGACTGCAATCTCCCACAAGTTCGTAGCCTTATTATACCATGCTTTTCTTGGGTTTAGTCCAGAAATCGAGTGAAAGACGGAAAGTCAGGATACATAATCGTAGACATTCGATGCACCGCAGTGAAAGTACCGGTACACGTAGACAATTAGCCATGTTTCGCAGATAGAGCTACGTACCGTAAACATGAGTCATAACATAAGTAACATAATAAATAAAATAATAATAGTAATGATAATAATAATAATAATAATAATAATAATAATAATAATAATAATAATAATAATAATAATAATAATAATAATAATAATAATAATAATAATAATAATAATAATAATAATAATAATAATAATAATAATAATAATAATAATAATAATAAAGATGATGATGATGATGATGTTGATGATGATGACGATGATGATGATGATAATAATAATAATTTCAAGTTTTCAAGCCTTTCGACCTCTAAGAAATTGAAAAAAAAAACAACTTCACTCTTAAATAGAATAATCATGTAAACGCCAGGCAGCCTTTTTTTTTTTTTTGGGGGGGGGGGTATGTGAAAAGAAGACATTGTTACTACTGGAATGATCGAAGGAATGCGAGAAAAGATGTTGGATGAACTAACGGAGTAGCTAAAAGAAGAAAGAGTGACAGATGCAAGAAAAGTGACAAGAGATAGAGGTAAAAGGAAGGTCCTGATCGCCTGCGCTAAAGAGCAGGGCGCCTGGTTGATTGATTGATTGATTGATTGATTGATTGCTTGATTGATCTCTAAAAAATCACAAGATTGTTCAGCTGCTAGAGTGGTCCATCGTAAAACAATAAGTGGTCCAGCTAACGACAAAGGTGTCCAAGCTTTTTGCAAAAAGGGGCCAGATATGGTGACATGAAAATGTGTTGAAGCCGACCATTCAACCTGACATTCCTTAAACCATTAACGTTTTATTATTATTGATCTTATGACAGAGGCTGCGGGCCAGAGTAATTTTGAGCACGAGCCGCATTTTGCACGAGGGCCGGACTTTGGACATGTCTGGGTTAGGATTCTAGTCTGAGTCATCAAGTGATGGGATCAGATCCCATCTTACAAACAAAATCCATAGCTTGTTTACTCGAACGTAAGCTACTGTCTCCGTAAAAGAACTTTTGAAAAAATTAACTTAAAAGCTTATAAAAAGTTGAACTAATCAAGAACCAAAGAAACTTATCTCAACTTTCATCGCTATTTAAAAAAAAATACTAGTTTGATAGAATTAAACAATAAATCTTCCAAGTCATGTCACGTGATCGGTTATAGGATCAGGATGGAAGAGGCCAAGATACTATTACTAGGGTAACTCCACACTTACTTTATAAACGCAATAAAAGAATAAAACAGTTACGTAATCTATCTACCAATTAGCAAATCAGTACAAAGTCGCTCTGCTTTGTTGTGACGAGCTCTTTATTTACACGTGACAGTTTTATTTCGATTTGTTCTTCCATAATGGTAAAAACAAAAAAAAATGCTGTTGGACAGTGGATACAACGGGATGACGCGCCTGTATATGTGTGTCTTCTACATGCGTGCGCACAAGTATGTGTGTGTGATGGAAATATAACGGCAGTTGCTTGCGTGCTCCAGAGCTTTACTAAGATCAATCATGTTGCATAACACCAGGTAATTTAGTTCAGGTAAAAAATGATCCTACGAATAACTCGTTTAGGTCAAGCCATGTTTAATTCATTATAAATTTATCTTTATCTCCATCCCTCCTTGTCTTTTGTCTTTAGTCTCTACTCTCTCTCTCTCTCTCTCTCTCTCTCTCTCTCTCTCTCTCTCTCTCTCTCTCTCTCTCTCTCTTTATTCTGCCTTTATTCGGTCTTAACTCCGTTTTCCCCATCCCCTTCGTCGCTCCCTCTTCACAAAAAAAAAAAAAAGAAAAAAACCCGCAATCTCACCGTTTGGTGATAGTCAAAGTGAAAGAGGGAAGGAGAGAAAGAGAGACAGAGAAAAAGATAGAGAGGAAAAAAAGGGAGAAAGAGAGAGAAATGGAGAGGAATGCAGAGAGAACGGGAGAGGGATTGAAAGAGAGTAAGGGGGGTTAGAGATAATATTAGGGATAAAAAAAAAAGACTCGAAGGAGAGAGATGCTGAGTAATGGATACACACTGAGATGCAGAGAGAGAGGGAAAGGAAAGAAAAAGATGCAGAAAGAGAGCGGCGTTATAGATAGGGAGATAAAGAGGAATAGAGACGTAGAAGAACAATGCAATAAGAAAGAAATAGAGAGGGAGAAGGAGAGAGAGGGGAAGAGGGAGGGAGATCATTCTTTACAACTCCCGTTCTCTCCCCCCCACCCCCCCCCCACACACACACACATAGAACTCTCTGTCTGTCCGTCTGTCTCTCTCTCTCTCTCTCTCTCTCTCTCTCTCTCTCTCTACTTCTGTCTGTCTCTCTCACTTTGTCTCTCTATTTATCTCTTTCTCTCTTTAATTCTCTCTCTATCTCTTTGTTCTTCTCACAATCTATCGTTTTTTTTTTTCCTTTTTCTCTGTTCTGTCTTTGATTTATTAAATAAATAAATAAAAAAAAAATATTTTAAATGCGCTAAATTAAGTTTCCCGCGAGCCATTTAGTTAGTTATGGGGCGCTAGTTTTAAAATGTAGTTTGAATTAAATACGCCAAGCAATTACAAACTTTGATTTGCACCTTTTTATTCCCCGCCGAAGAGATTTCCAAAACAACCGCCTTTCCTGTCCGCCACATCCAAAATCATCGAACGATTAGCAAAAATTTACCATGGTTAAGTTTTCGATTCACCGTTCAACGGTACAAATCGAATCCAATTTTGCGGTTACACGTATCTGTCTATTGTAAATCAGCAGAACGAAAGGAAGTTGTCTGTCTGTCTGTCTGCCTGTCTCTGTCTGTCTGTCTGTCTGTCTGTCTGTCTGCCTGTCTCTGTCTCTGTCTCTGTCTCTCTCTGTCTGTCTGTCTGTCTCTCTCTCTCTCTCTCTCTCTCTCTCTCTCTCTCTCTCTCTCTCTCTCTCTCTCTCTCTCTCTCCACTATATTGATGAGTTGCGTAATCTAAGCTTTAGGTCGTTTGGTTTTCGAGTAAACATCACAGTAGTCTGGGATTGTCGGAAAGGGAGCGTGTTTGGGTGTTAATATGCTTTCATCCAAAATAATAATAAATCTGCTTGCCCGGTTCGTTGCCCAATAATAATTACAGTTTTAGGAGAATTTCTATTCTCACCATGTTTACGGAATTATATAAACTGCACCGGTAGTGGGATGGAAAGGGCAGTAACCCAAGCGGGTGTTGGCTCGTACTTCAGTCAAGGAAACAATAATAGCTGCGATCTAAAATACTTAAAGTTAAACGGTTGTCTTCTTTAGATTTGACAAAATTTTCAGAGGGTCCTTGTATTATAGTAGGTAGAAACTCATTGGGCAGCTTGATAACAGGGAGTTGTCAGAGAAGAAACCCCCGGTGTAGCAAATGTTTCGGTCCTGATCTTCTGACACTATAGGGGGGCCGGGCCACACCCAGGTCATGACTCTCAGGTGTCTTGCATTGCCAGGTAATATAGCAAATAATAAGTAGATTCAAAAGGAAATTAGAAAATAAAATTAAACATGGCTATCAAGAGCCTCCAGCTAGTATGGTGTAGCATCTTGATATAATTTGCATTATAATGCATTGACGTCCATGCACCGAGGGGATGCGCATCAAGACATTTCATCTCTCCTGCTATTATTTACAGGTCGTATTTTGAATTAAATTTGGGGACAAAACAAAAGACTTGAATATTCTGGCAGCAAAATCGGCCATTATTTCATAAGGAATTGCCATTCTTGTATGTTGCAGACTGATGCAATGATAAATAATTGATTGTACTGTGCATACTAAAATCTTTCTCTTCTAATTGTTCCACTCAGTAGGCTTCGATGCGACTAGAAGCAATACTGAACTAGTATTGGTTTCTTCAGTTTTGATCATACATTTTACCAGTAACTATGCTCGAACAGGATAATGTCGTTGTTTAGTAAAATAAATCAGATCGTTACATGAAGTTTGTTTGATCGTCTTACAACATGTGATTCAATGAAATGATCTATGTGCATTTAACCACTTTGTTATAAGAATTAATACAATTTACGACACATTTTTTTCCCTTTTAATATTTTTTTTTTACTTTGCTTAGTTTTTTGAGTGCTTTCTTGGAGATTTTAACCTGTGACTGCCTCTTTTGAAACACTTTCGTTTGTCACCTTTGTCGTATATGAGACACTGAGCATTTTTTATCTCTTATTTTCTTCTCTTTTATTCCTTTCAATACATTTTTTAAACGTTACGTCTGTGTCTTTGTCAATGTTGCTCTTCCCCGTGTCTCGCTAAATCTTCTATTTCTGGTTCTTCCTCTTCCACTCTCTCTCTCCCTCTGTCTCGGAAAAAAATCAACGAGAAAACAAAAAACAACAACAAAAACCACGACATTAACAATAACAGCAAAACAAAACCAATTGAAAATGAATTTGGAATATCTTAATAGTTTTTGGACGCTTCTTAGGTCAATTTAAAGTAGAATTGTTTCATCTTGCCTCTTCCGTCTCTCTCTCTCTCTCTCTCTCTCTCTCTCTCTCTCTCTCTCTCTCTCTCTCTCTCTCTCTTTGTCCTGGACTAATGAAATCAAAAGTGAACGCAGAAAGGATTCGCTGTGAGATTGGACAGCCATGCAGGAGGCAGTCAAGGTGAGAGGGAAAAAAACAAACAAACCCAGGCGTGTTGACAAGGTGAACAAATTCACTACTTCTTGTTGATACAAAGGACAGCTACTTAAAGTCAATCAGTAATGGCAAAGAGTTACGTATCTTAAAACAGATATAACATAGAAGCGCGGTTTAAACTGAAATTTCTGAAAATATGGAATATTTTTTTTATTATGTATCAAGACAGAGAAATAGGTTTTTATTTATTTAATATCCCTTAAAATTTGCGTTTATAGTTTAAAAAAAAAAGGGTGTTGGAATTTAAAAGAAAATATTGACAAACAAAAGTGCTAGAATATGCATCACAAGTAAACCGCATGAAGAATGTTCGTCATTTTAGTTATATCAATCCGAAAAGATTGATCTTTACCTGGCAAGCTATCTTCGCCAGGAAATAGCTTCAAGCCCTAACGGTGTTAAGACCCGTAAAACGGTCAAGATCCACATGCTATGACGATACGCTCCAGTCGTCATGTATGCTTCGGATCAAATGTGGCATAAGCCACAAAACACCATGATGCTCTTGAGCGCATCAAAGTGAGAGAGAGGGAGAGAGGGAGAGGGAGAGAGGGAGAGTGGGGGGGAGAGAGAGGGAGAGAGAGGGGGAGAGAGAGAGAAGGGGGAGAGGGGGGAGAGGGAAGGGGGAGAGAGGGAGAGACGGAAGGGGGAGAGGGGGGGCGAGAGAAAGGAGAGAGAGAGGGGGAGAGGGGGGGGGGGAGAAAGGTAGAGAGAGAGAAGGGGGAGAAGGGGGAGAAAGGTAGAGAGAGAGAAGGGGGAGAGGGGGGGAGAAAGGGAGAGAGAGAGAAGGGGGAGAGGGCGAGAGAAAGGGAGAGAGAGAAGGGGGAGAGAGGGAGAGACGGAAGGGGGAGAGGGGGGGGGGCGAGAGAAAGGGAGAGAGAGAGAGAGAAGGGGGAGAGGGGGGGGGGGCGAGAGAAAGGGGGAGAGGGTGGCGAGGGAGAGAGAGAGAGAAGGGGGAGAGGGGGGCGAGAGAGAGAAGGGGGAGAGGGGGGCGAGAGAGAGAAGGGGGAGAGGGGTGCGAGAGAAAGGGAGAGAGAGAGAAGGGGGAGAGGGGGGGCGAGAGAGAGAGAGAAGGGGGAAAGGGGGGTGGAGAAAGGGAGAGAGAGAGAGAGGAGGGGGGGGGGAGAGAGAGAGAAGGGGGAGAGGGTGGGAGAGAAAGGGAGAGAGAGAGAAGGGGGAGAGGGGGGAGAGAAAGCGAGAGACAGAGAAGGGGGAGAGGGGGGAGATAAAGGGAGAGAGAGAGAAGGGGGAGATGGGGGAGAGAGAGAGAGGGGGGAGAGAGAGAGGGGGGAGAGAGAGAGGGAGGGGGGAGAGAGAGAGGGAGGGGGGAGAGAGGGAGGGGAGAGCGAGAGAGAGGGGGGAGGGAGGAAGAGAGAGGGAGAAAAGGGGAGGGAGCGAGAGAGAAGGGAGGGAGGGGGAAGGGAGGGGGAGAGATAGAGGGAGAGAGGGGGAGAGGGGGGGAGAGAGAGAGGGGGGAGAGGGGGAGAGAGAGGGGGGAGTGGGAGGGGGAGTGAGGGAGAGGGGGGAGAGAGAGAGAGAGGGGGAGAGAGAGGGAGGGGGAGAGAGTGTGAGAGGGGGGAGAGAGAGAGGGAGAAAAGGGGAGGGAGGGAGAGGAGAAACATGCTTTACACAGCCCAGTAGTACTTTGTCTTATAAGTTGTACTTCTTTTGTGGAAATCAGTAAAACTTTTGTTCCCGCCCAAATATTATGGAATATATAACTCCTGAGTTGAGCACGCTATTTTAAATTTTTATCTTTGTTGTAGTACAACTCAAAATAACAACAACTGCTACAGACAAACTGCAGTAAAAATATATTTTGATATATTTAATCAACACAAACAACTTGGAAAACGTGTGCTCCTAAACTTTTATTAAGATAAAAAAAATCAATTTTTTTTTTTTTGTAAATTCTTTGGCCCGCGAAAACGAGCCATGTTCTGTCGTCTGCTAGCCGGTAGTTGGGGGATTACACTGAGTGTTGGTCATCTTTCTACAGGTAAACAAATAGGTTGGACCATCAACCACACAAGCCTGGAAAGAAGAAAGAAAAGAGAACAAATTAGCTTACAAAACACCATGCACGTTACATGATAAAATACAATCAGACGATTGAACCGCTGAATCTCCAGGCGTAGACGAGTAAGCGCAGATGGTACCAAGATAGTTATTACCTTAGATGAATACTGATAGATCAAGGCCATACTATTATTCTATATTTTCCAGATTTATTCAAAGGTCCCTCTACATTCTCAATAATAATAATGCTATAAAAATACGAAAAAAGTACCTAGAGATAACTGCCTAGCAGAGATTTTGTCTGATGACACCCAATTATATGGAGCAAGTGACACTGAAAACATACACCAACTTATACATACAACCACCCACTGCATACAAGATATCAGCTCATGGATGAACATCAACAAACTCAAACTAAACGAAGACAAAACAGACATAATTATTTTTGGGTGCAGCAAATCCATCGATAGCTTGCCCGTGATCAAATTTGATCTGAATGGACATGAAGTACTATGCAGTAAGAAAGTGAAAAATCTCGGGGCTATATTAGACCAAGATATGTCAATGTTTTCTTTTGTTTCAAATCTCTGTAAGAATTTATATTTTCAAGTAAGAAAAATCAGCTCAATAAGAAAGTATATAAACCATAATGTTGCAAAAACACTTGTAACTACACTAATACTATCAAGAGTTGATCATTGTAGTTCTTTGTTAGCAGGCCTGCCAAAACAACAATTGCAACGACTACAAAATCTTCAAAACAATGCTGCTAGATTAATTACCTTAAAGCGTAAGAGAGATCATGTTACGCCAATGCTGATAGAGCTGCACTGGTTGAACATAAATGATCGTATCTGCTACAAGATCTGTCTTTTTTGTTTTAAGTGCCTGAACAACATGGCACCAGAATACCTAACTGGCATGTTAAGAGTTTACATACCCTCACGGTCATTACGATCTGCTAACGACCGAACAATTCTTGTCAAACCACATAAAAACTATGTTGCCTACGGCAAGCGATCATTTTCTTATGTAGCACCAACCATGTGGAATCGGCTCCCCAGATATATCAGAGAGTCTGATTCCATAGAGACCTTTAAAAGGCAGCTTAAACACTATTTATTCACCACAACGTATTCCCGGCAGTAGATGATGTTTTACTTGTATCATATTCTTAAGCAAATGTATGTTATGCATGTTATTTTTTATATAATATGTATGTTATTCTTTATGCTATGTACGTCATTCTATATGTTATGTATGTATGTTCAGGCCTTCTAGCCTGCTTCTATCTTATTCTTTTTCTTGTAAAGCGCATAGAGCATTTTAATCATTTGGATATGCGCTATACAAATGCACTTTATTATTATTATTATTAGATTCTTAGCTGCCCGTTATTTAATTTGAAATAACACGATAATAAGCCTTTAAAAAAGGTCATTGACAGATTAAGATTTTTACAAAATCAAATAACTGTTATCCTTCAAAACAAATGTGCTCTGCAACCAACAATAGTAATAATTATTTTTAGATTAGGTAAATGTATACGCTCCTTAAAAGATAAAGGTCGTGACTTCTGGAAGATTATGAACTAAGCAAAGTAAATCTTTGTGAAATCACGGAAACCTCACCTGTTCGACAAAGTCCATCACCTGCCCTGGGGGACACTCGTATTTGCCGAGTTTCCCATTGAGACATTGCCAGACGATATTGCAATTCTCCGGATCCGGATAATGGTAAGGTCTGGGCCACAGCGGATCACAGGGAAAACACGGTGCTGAGAGGGGAAAACACAAAGTAAAAAAAGAGGAACTCATTAAAGGAATGCATCAGAGGAGAGCTCGGGGCAATCTGCCCATGTTAAAACAGTCTGTCTATGATTTAGAACGAAAAACGCTTCACCTATCAATATTTTAAATAATAAATGTTTGACCAAAGGCAATCTCAACACAGAAAAGGTCAGCCCAAGACCTAAGAGAGATTAGGAGATGATTTCGACCTAAGGGACTATGCAAACTGTTCTTGATCTAAAGCAGTAGGCAAGACACCTCTGAGTTAGTTTTACGTTCCCTGAATTTTCCTATGGAGTCTATGAAAAGACGACGGTTTTATGACTGTGGAGCCAGGGTTAAGGCTGATTAGAATTCGTCCTCACCTCCAGATGACCGAGTCCAAGAGCCAATTTAAGACTATCCAAATACCGACCAAGCACTCCACCGACGGTGCTATTTGGCGTCTCGGTGCTCCGGAGAAATGTATGTGACAAGAAATCGTTAGGCCTAGCTATTTTCGTAAAAGACCGATCTATTTTTACACACCTTTTTATGTTCTTAATCATTTAGTTTCGAAAATAAAAGGAGAAATCGACTGGTTTTTTTTATTTTCCAAACCTATTTTAGATATATTTCTAAACGCATGTGAGAACACTTACGATTCCCGCAAAAAATGCAAAATGGGGCATTTATTTAAACCTACATGATAATAAGTTTTCAATATGATCTGTAAAATAAAATAGGTTTGCATTCTAAATAATCAGCCAAAATTAATGTTCTTAAAAGGGACAGCTATTCTTAAAAGGGACAGCTATGAACTCCCGCAAGGCGGTGCGTCTTAAGGCACTTTTTATTTGTGCACACCTACAAAGGTGTTTAATGTGAATGGTCTGTTAATAGAGTGGGAAAGTACAGAATAAGCTAATTTTCAACATGAAATGTCGATACCGACGAGGACTTACTTTTATCAGAGGAGGCCACCGCTGCCATTACACACACTGAAAAGATAAACAAAGGGAATGGTTGGTGGAATACTGAAAAGATAATTGAAGAAAATCGTTGGTGGAACACTGAAATAATAAAGACAGGGAATGATAGGTGGAACATTGAAAAGATAAATAATGGGAATGATTGGTGGAACACTGAAAAGATAATTAAAGGGAATGATAGGTGGAACATTGAAAAGATAAACGTAGGGAATGGTAGGTGGAACATTGAAAAGATAAACAAAGGGAATGGTAGGTGGAACACTGAAAAGATAAACAAAGGGAATGGTAGGTGGAACATTGAAAAGATAAACAAAGGGAATGGTAGGTGGAACATTGAAAAGATAAACAAAGGGAATGGTAGGTGGAACACTGAAAAGATAAACAAAGGGAATGGTAGGTGGAACATTGAAAAGATAAACAAAGGGAATGGTAGGTGGAACATTGAAAAGATAAACAAAGGCAATGGTAGGTGGAACATTGAAAAGATAAACAAAGGGAATGGTAGGTGGAACATTGAAAAGATAAATAATGGGAATGATTGGTGGAACACTGAAAAGATAGTTTCCATTTCTTTTATATTGGTTTGAGGAACACTGAAAAGATAAATAATGGGAATGTTTGGTAAAACACTGAAAAGACAACTGAGAACATTTTTGGTGGAACACTGGAAAAGATAGTTAAAGGAAACGGTTGGTAGAACACTTAGAAATAAAAATGAATGGGGATATTTGGTGAAACATTGAAAAGATAAATAAAGGGAATGATTGGTGGAAGACTGAAAAATTAAAATTAATGGGAATGTTTGGTGAAACAGTTGATCAAATTCTTTATATGTCGATATATCCGTCTATCCTTCTGTCTATCCATCTATCTATCGATCTTTCTATCTGTCCATCTATATAAACAAGGTTTACACAGGAAAGCTCCTAGCCGAACACTTTCATTCACTGCGCTTCTTTTTAAATATATCAATTAACTATTTTATCTACCTACCCATCTACATATCTATCTATATATCTATCTATGTATATACATTGTATTTGTGTATCTTTCGGTTCACCAATTCGTGCCTCCACCCATTTGTCAATCAGCCTATCTATTCAGGTCCTTTAATTCGTTGTCATGTCTGCATGACTGAAACAAAGCCTATTGTACTTACTGTATTGTTTGTTAGTTTCGGGAATGAACATCGCATAAAGAATCCACAGAGATAATAATGGTAATAATAAAAATGATAATGACAGTTACTGGACAAGAATGAAACAAAATAATAATAATAATAATAATAATAATAATAAAAATAATAATAATAATAATAATAATAATAATAATAATAATAATAATAATAATAATAATATACTCCTCCTCCTCCTCCTACTACTACTACTACTACTACTACTACTACTACTACTACTACTACTACTACTACTGCTACTACTGCTACTACTGCTACTACTGCTACTACTGCTGCTGCTACTACTACTACTACTACTACTACTACTACTACTACTACTACTACTACTACTACTACTACTACTACTACTACTACTACTACTACTATTATTACTACTACTACTAATGATAATAGTAAAAATCAGAAAATAAGAAAACAAAATGTAATAATGATGATGATGATGATGATGAAGGTGAAAACTGTGACGAATATGAGACCAAATTTC
>JAWDGP010001949.1:107500-110000 GCA_033675545.1 Elysia crispata
TATGACTGTATTTTATCAACAGCTTTATAGATCTAACCCACCTTCAGGTTCCACAAACATATACACGACCGCACACACACACATTCCAACATACACACGACCGCACATACACACTCACTCCATTATACCCAAAATCTACTCACGCCAATTTTAAACTTTTCTCCTCTCCCGTCCTTCTTTCACTGCCCTGTCTCACACCAACTCACGGAATTCCCGATCGGCGGCGCCGAAAAACCGGTGGACGCCTATCAGCACGCACCGAGGGCGCGGCAGTAGGTCGGTGCATCCGCGTCAACTCGTACACACATGACGACAGGTCGTGCCAGGTGTACCACGTGTGTATGAGAGGTGGCTGGGTGGCAGCGACCTGTCCACCCGCCCAAGTCTTTAACCCCAGTGTCCAGAACTGCGTGGCCGCCAGCCTTTATAGATGCCGTAAGTTTGCCAGTTGTTATCTTCATTTTGTTTGTTTGTGTGAATACCATGACAGATAGGGGAAGCAAGAAAACGATTCATTAGCTAACAAGGTAAACTGATGTCAAGACGTTTTCTTATATTTTTGTTTAGTGTAATCAGGAAGGGGGGGGGGGGGGTACTGGTCAATTTTAACAATCTTTATCGTTGAATTTCTGAAAATTAACTTTGACATAGCAATTTTACTAAAATTATAATTCCCTAAGATAAATCGGTCACTTCGAGTTTAACAACCATTAAAGATTATTTAGGGTAAGTTCAAAATGTTAAAAAAACCTACGCAATTTCCTTAACTCTGGTAGTTAAACAGATCAGAAACATCATATGACTGAGCTTTAATACACACAACACATTCATATACAAATAAATCTCTTCTTAGTAATGCAACTAGCCTAATCATAAATTTATATTTCACACAAATAATTTTAAAAATATTGGGATTCTACAAAATTAATTATCTTTATCACTCAGTACCTGTCACCTGGTTCTTCTACAATGACGAGACGAAAGGGTTTATATATAGCTTTATAATTTTATCTTATTTAAAGCACGTTTTTGTATAACTTAATATCCTCATATACTCACAAATTGTCTCCCCTTACCTTCTCTCTTAATAAATGCCGTTTTCACAGCCGATACACCTGGCTGCTCCCCCGGCACATGTCTGAACGGCGGTAGGTGTATCCCCACTCTGGACGGCCTCGGGCAGTGCCGATGTCTACCGGGATTTACCGGAAACCGCTGCCAGACAGGTGAGAAGATCTCAAGTTAAAGTAATTATAATAATTTAATAATACAAACTGGCGAAAAATGTTTGTAGATCTGTCGCTTGGTACCTGAGGGATAGACACGAAGGGATAGTGCAAACTGGTTACCATGGCAACATGACGACACGTTACAGAATAGGTATATGACGGGGTGCAAACTGATTACCATGGCAACATGACGACACGTTACAGAATAGGTATATGACGGGGTGCAAACTGATTACCATGGCAACATGACGACACGTTACAGAATAGGTATATGAAGGGGTGCAAACTGATTACCATGGCAACATGACGACACGTTACAGAATAGGTATATGACGGGGTGCAAACTGATTACCATGGCAACATGACGACACGTTACAGAATAGGTATATGACGGGGTGCAAACTGGTTACCATGGCAACATGACGACACGTTACAGAATAGGTATATGACGGGGTGCAAACTGATTACCATGGCAACATGACGACACGTTACAGAATAGGTATATGACGGGGTGCAAACTGATTACCATGGCAACATGACGACACGTTACAGAATAGGTATATGACGGGGTGCAAACTGATTACCATGGCAACATGACGACACGTTACAGAATAGGTATATGACGGGGTGCAAACTGATTACCATGGCAACATGACGACACGTTACAGAATAGGTATATGACGGGGTGCAAACTGATTACCATGGCAACATGACGACACGTTACAGAATAGGTATATGACGGGGTGCAAACTGATTACCATGGCAACATGACGACACGTTACAGAATAGGTATATGGCGGGGTGCAAACTGATTACCATGGCAACATGACGACACGTTACAGAATAGGTATATGACGGGGTGCAAACTGATTACCCTGCAATGTGGAAAATTGACGTGACACAAACCTGAGAGCATCTTGCATAGGTGAAAAATTGGTATGGCACAAACTGAAACATCCTCTTGAATTGGAAAATTGGCATCAAGTAGAAAGATTAGCTGTGAAAGATTGTGAAGATGCACAGAGGTACTCCAAGATGGAGTACAGGTATGATAGAACCTCACAGTGCCTTGCAATATGGAGGACTAAGGTGACGGAAACGAAAAGCACTTTGTTAAGATGAAGATTAATCCGATGTAATTAATTTAACACAATCCCCACAACGTGAAAAACTGACATGACTCAAAATAACAGTACGCTGCATGCATTATGGAAGAATACCGAAGGATGCAAAACTGATGAGACACAAATTGACAGCGCTCTGCGTTCTTA
>JAWDGP010001949.1:115000-132500 GCA_033675545.1 Elysia crispata
GTTTCTCAACCGATTGCAAAGTGCTGGCAAAACGTTTGAAATATTCCTATACTGGTATAAAAACATTGCTTAAAGTCCGCTTTTTAAAGTCAGAGTTTTATAAGAAAAGCTTGAGGCTTGACAAGATTTTTGCTTAGTGTATCTTGCTAATCCATGGTACGCTCCTATATTTAAACATAAATGTGTTTGCCACTAAGGCGAATATTTAAAGATGAGAATAGGATAATGTAGCATAGTATTCTATTTTTACTCCTAAGTTACCAACGGTTGTACTTTGAGCATTACATTGAATAAAACTTTAACTGATTTTTGCACAATTACTTCTTCTCTATTCCGTCTTTTCAATCTTATATTTTTTGGCGTATAGATTCACTAATTTGAAGTATTTCCTCGCCATCGATAACCCTGGAAAAAATGCAAGACAACATATCGAAGGCTGGTTCTAATAACAGCATTCCAAGATGATAAATTCAAATCAATGTTTACACTTCATGCTCTGGTGTACGCGCTTTACCATGTGAACTTTCGTCGTCCCCAAAACTAAGAGGGAAATCTTAATTTGTCTCTTCACGCCCTCCCGTTTTTTTTTACCCCAATCAGCCGATGCCTGCTATGCCCTGAAGTGTGAGAACAACGCACCTTGTAAGAGGGTCGGCCGGACCACAGTGTGCGACTGCCCAGATGGTTACATCGGAGACAGATGTCAATATGGTCAGTGTGTTGCTGTTGATAAACACACAGATAAATCGCTTATTTTTATTTCAACATCATCTTTTTTTTTAATTTTCATTTCATGAAACTCAACATCTCTGTTTTTCAAAGTCATGTTTATCATCGATGTTAGTGATTTCAACCGTCCATCATCACCAATAGTATAATCATCATCAACATCGTCATCTTCCTCGTTATCTCCATCATGACTAATAACAAAGCTTCCATTCTTATTATCGTCATCATCATCACCATCATCACCATCATTACCATCATCATTATCATAATCACCATCATCATCATCATCACCATCATCATTATCCTCATCACCATCATCATTATCATCATCATCATCATCATTATCATCATCATCATAATGAATAATAAATAAGAACAAAATCCTTTAAAATCACCATTACTATCAATAATATCAATATATCGTTGCTAATCAAATCACTGCCTCCATTAAACGTTAACCTACACGTTTTGTCTCTTTCTCTCTGGCCCACATCTTCCTCTTTTTTTTTTTTTACTCTTTTTGCTACTTTTTGAAAATCTTTTTGATCCAGCATATATATTTGACAAATAATTTGATCCCTATCTCTGACTGTCTGTCTGTCTGTCTGTATATCTGCCTCTCTCTCTCTCTCTGTCTCTGTCTCTGTCTCTCTGTCTCTGTCTCTCTGTCTCTCTCTCTCTCTCTCTCTCTCTCTCTCTCTCTCTCTCTCTCTCTCTCTCTCGTTGTTTTTCCCTTTTAACTTTTTAACATCCAATATTTTATTCATCTTTGTTTTTTTTACTCCATCCCCTCCCCGTCTTTTATGGATAACCCCAGAGGATCCATGCCCGAACATCAAATGTCTTCATGGTGGTAAATGCGAGACTGGCGACAGAGGCCAGGCTATATGTAACTGTGCCGCTGGCTACACAGGGAACTTCTGTGAAATCGGTGAGTTAAAACAAGACCAAAACGATAAATAAGTTTTAAATAGAGCAAAAGAAGATTGCACTGGGTCTATCGGACAATGCTCGAAAACATTGATTGATTTAATGAGTTGATACTCGGTGCATCTATGAAAATTATTGTATTATTGCATCTATAAATGTTTTTAGTTCTCAAATGCCCTCGTTATCTCTATATTTTTCCATGCTTAGCTTTACATGCTTTTACGGTATATCATATTTATTGCATGAATTTTACATATCAGTTGTTAGTTCTTAAAGCATGACAATCGAACACATTACCCGCTACAAAAGAATGCAATATCAGTTTTATTGAACTTCGACTTCCCATTTCATATTGAATAAAACAAATTATCAATCAGTATTAAGACAAATTTATAAGAAACACGTGAAAATATTCATTTCAGTACGTGGGCATAATGGTACAACTAAGTTTACACATCGATTAAAAAGATTAATTTATACAGCACCATTTAAGTGAAATTTTCTCGATCGTAAGAAACCGTGCCTAAATTCTTACAAGTTAATTAACCCCTCCCAAACCCCTCTAACCCCCCCCCCCCAAAAAAAAAAAAAAAAAAAACAAAAACAAAAAAAACAAAAACAAAAAAACAAAAAAAAAACAAGAAAAAACAAAACAAAACAAAAGCAAAACAAAAATAAACAAACACATAAAAAAACAACAACAAAACAAAAAACAAACAAAACATAATCAAAACAAAAAAACAAAAAAAACAAACAAACCCAAAAACAAAATAAAAACCTAAAAAATTTGAAAATACCAGTATACCATGAATGCAGAAATGCAAAAATAACGAGAGAAAAACGAGCTTGGCAGCTCTTGTCCAAGTGATATGTCGATAATTAAGTGTAGAGAGACACGAAGAATAGTGCGAACTACTCTTACTGAAAAATACTCTCCAAGGCTGCCCTTTTCTATGAGATTACAGAGAAGATAGCATTGGAACCTTAGACCTCTGTATTATCATCCAACGTTCTATCAACTGAGCTATCTAGCAACCCCTTTCAATGGATATCATGATACATTCTTAGCTCAATTGTTGAAGTTAAACCGACTTTTTTACAGTTTTTCTCAACTTTCATGTTTTTTTCACGTGGAAGAAACCCACCTTGACAACATATAAAAAAGCCTTTCATAAAAAGGCAATATATATGTTTTCTATAATTTTTATTACACACGTGTGCTCTTACAAAATAATTACATTTAATATATTTAACCGCAATGTATATTCACACCTCCTCACTACCCGTAAGGTTTTTTTGGCAATCAACATGCGTCATCTAAATTTCTTCTCGATATTCAGACCAAGAGTTCTGCTAACGATTTACGTCTCATTAATCAGTAATAGTAATATGGACAAATATGAAATTCAAAGACAAAAATTTAACAAAAAGTTTAAAAAAAGTTATGTCACCTGGGAGAAGGCAAATTAAACAAACAAACAAAAAAAGAATAATTAATCAAATCGCGCGTCAAGCTTCATGAAATTAAGCCTCGATTTCTTTCAAGAGCCGAGCTCATGGGAAGACACTTCAAAAGATTAAAGTCTATTCTTTGCCTTAAATATGGAGAAACATACGTGTCGCTTCGCTGATCGGTTTTAATTTTTGGATTCGAGAACTGTTTTATTAGACATAACACCAGATTGAAGAAATTCCTATGATAAGTGAGATTGAAATTTGCGGACGATGACTTGCGTATTAATATCCCTTCCTCTCTGAATCTCTCTCTCTCTCTCTCTCTCTCTCTCTCTCTCTCTCTCTCTCTCTCTCTCTCTCTCTCTCTCTCTCTCTCTCCCTTTTTGTCTTTTTTTTCAGCTCTTGACTGTGTCGGCTTCACGTGCTACAACGGAGGGGAGTGTAAGATTATCGACAATAAGAGGGAGTGTGTGTGCACTGATTGGACAAAAGGCGACAAGTGCGAGAAAAGTAGGTGGTCCTTGCTACATATCAGACTATTGGTTGTATGCATTAAGGTATTTGACGATATTAAATCAGCACACTACTTTGGGAAGAATAAAGAATTGAAAAGGAAGAATTGTTTCTCCAGATTATGATGGTGGTACATAAAGGTATACTTGACGATGTGGTTGATTATGATGATGATGATGATGATGGTGATATGATGGAGTTGATAGATGGTGATGATGATGATGATGATAATGATGATGAAGATGATGGTGATATGATGAAGTTGATAAATGGTGGTGATGAAGATGATGATGATGATGATGATGATGATGATGATGATGATGATGATGATGATGATGATGATGATGATGATGATGGCGATGATGATAATGATGAGGATCATGATGGTGATGATGATGAAGTTGATAGATGATGATGATTATGATGGCGATGATGATAATGATGAAGATGGCGATGATGATTATGATGATCATGATGATGTTAATAATGCTGCTGCTGCTGATGAGGATGATGCTGATGATGCTGATGCTGATGATAATGATGCTGATGATAATGATGATGATGATAATGATGATGATGATAATGATGATGAGGATGATGATAATGATGGTGTTATGATATTTGCAACTAGACAAAAAATATCTGATGATAGGAACTGCATAAGTAATGATGATCGAGATCATTATGAATTCAGAATTTTGTTTCTGAATAGCAGTTGGAGCTTGTAGCAGGAAAATACAACTACCGGGTTTCAGAATCAAGAACAAGGACCAAGTGTAATGACAAGAAAACTGGTTTTCTCCTGTTAAACCTTAGAATAGGGCTGGTCAAATGATATTTGGCCGCCGCCACTAAGTAGTCTGAGCTAGGCTTCGAGCGTGGAACATTCACTTTTTCCATTTTCAACGCCGAATCGACCTAGATCTATAGAAGATGACAATGACAAATTTCTGTTTCTTTTTCTTCCTTTTTTTTCTTGCACAACTTCAAGATATTGCAATCACCCTTCAATGTGGGCTGAGTATATGTCAAACTTAATAAATATATAAAAAAGCGCAGTGTTAATTTCATGTGTTGAATACTCTTATAAATAAGACAACTATGTTCACTTATTACTACGCAGAACTTGGGTGTAAGGTGGATGGTAAAGAGCCCTGTCAAAATGGCGGCACCTGTGTGACCTCGCAGGACGGCTTCCAGTGTATTTGTCCTCTGGGAAGGAAGGGAATTTACTGCGACGAATTACGTAAGTCCTTATCGTTCTAGATAATCCCATCCTCTTCTCTATCGGTCTGTTTCTGTCTTCTGTCTGTGTGTCTGTCTGTCTTTCTGTCTCTCTCTCTCCCTTTCTCTCTCTCTATCAAATATATCTTATCTTCTCTGCAACCCTCTGTCTATTTCTCTGTTTTCTTCCTCTTTCGCTTCGGAAATTTTTTTGCATATACATCTTTTTATACGTTTCAACCACCTTTTCGTCTTTCTTTACCGGAACTCCTCCGTCTCTCTCAATCCTTATTATCTCGTGGACTTTCCTTAAATCTGTCCATTGTCTTACGTCCCTTACATTGTAACTTTTCTCCTGTCTCTCTCTCTGTATGTCTGTCTGTCTGTCTCTGTCTCTCTCCACCTCTCTCAATCCTTATTATCTCGTGGACTTTCCTTAAATCTGTCCATTGTCTTACGTCCCTTACATTGTAACTTTTCTCCTGTCTCTCTCTCTGTATGTCTGTCTGTCTGTCTCTGTCTCTCTCCACCTCTCTCAATCCTTATTATCTCGTGGACTTTCCTTAAATCTGTCCATTGTCTTACATCCCTTACATTGTAACTCTTCTCCTCTCTCTCTCTCTCTGTATCTGTCTGTCTGTCTGTCTGTCTCTGTCTCTCTCCGTCTCTCTCAATCCTTATTATCTCGTGGACTTTCCTTAAATCTGTCCATTGTCTTACATCCCTTACATTGTAACTCTTCTCCTCTCTCTCTCTCTCTGTCTGTATCTGTCTGTCTCTCTCTCTCTCTCTCTCTCTCTCTCTCTCTCCGTCTCTCTCAATCCTTATTATCTCATGGACTTTCCTTAAATCTGTCCTTTGTCTTACGTCGCTTACATTGTAACTTTTCTCCTGTCTGTCTGTCTGTCTGTCTGTCTCTCTCTCTCTCTCTCTCTCTCTCTCTCTCTCTCTCTCTCTCTCTCTCTCTCTCTCTCTCTCTTACTCTTACTGTTTAAATCCTCTGGAAAGTCGTATTCAGGTTTGCGAAAGAAATTTTTATGGAGCATTCAAATCTTCTCGGGACTGGAACCTTTCATCCCCCACATCCCACATATCCTGCATGTCCAACCCTCCTTGCGACCTACCCACATATCAACACGAACACCCGAATGCTAACACTGCTCACTCCCACAAGAACAAAATCATTCTTTGTGTTTAGAAATGATAAACGACTTTGATACGTTCTGTTCTCAGAGGGCGATGTCAAGTTGGCGGCCTGTCCTTTTTACTAAACATTTTCCCTTATCCTAACTCTGTCCAAAAGAAATGGAAAGAACAGACTTAAATAAATATAAACTGATGCTAAGAATTTTTTTTACGAAACGACCTCGTCTCGATCTCAACCCAATGTCCGACACATGGACATGTTACCAAGAACCGGTTAATGCTTTTCCCATGGTTTAAATCCTCTATCTTCTCCTGAACCTGACACAGGCACATGCAGTGAAAACATTGTCTGTGAGAACGGAGGCGACTGTGAAGACACTAAAGATGAGGGCGCCAAGTGTAACTGCAAGAAGGGATTCATCGGGCCCAAGTGTGAGGTGAAGGAGGGTAAGTTCCAATCTTTTTACAAGGCTAGGACAAGTTTCTTGATCTTTTTCTTTTAATACGGAGAACTTTCTATTGTGTAAATTTACCTCAGCAAAGCTTATTGACCGATGCTAAACAAATTGTAGTATTCGCTCATCAACAGCAGAGAGTGCCCCGTGCGTTTCGACAAGAAAAGTACAAATAGTTGAACATATCCAAGGATGCACGTTTATGCAGTTAGATATCAAGCTACATTAAAATATTTACCCTTCCCCTCACTGCTGATTTGATTGGCGTATTAATATCACCTCTCGTCAGATCCCTGCGGAGGTTGTCAAAATGGCGGAGTGTGTGAACTTCCGTCGCTTTTGCCAGCAGACAGCCCTGAAAGCATGAAGCTATGCGCATGCCCAGCCGGTTTCACCGGGAAACTTTGTGAAATTGAGTCCGGTAAGAAAGCTTTGGTGTTTAATTTTAGCCAGAAATGTTCATGAATTACTTTCTCCTTTTTGTTATCGAAAACGAAACGAAACAAATAAATAGCCAAGACTAATTGTAGCATCCTTATCTCGGCTAACGGTTCGTGCCATCTGCACACGGGAGTCTAAATCGAGCTCATTGCCTGCCTCTAATTGTGTCTAATTCCGTAGATGTAACATCGATAATAATCTCATTCGTTTGATGCCGAAACTTATATCGATATTCTTATAATTTAAAATGCTGTTAATAGAAAGCTACACTACATGTGCTGGAGCTTTCTTAACTCTGATTTTGTTCTCGTTGAGTCACACAATTGTTATAATGAATATCATTGGCTGATATAATACATGACTATATTGGTCTCAAATGTGCTACACCAATACTAATCTCACAGAAGCAACACGCTTACTCTTATGGTTAGAACCTCACAACTGGAAATCTTTTCTCTACCATACCATTACTGAAAGCTTTCATGTCACAGTATTTCTCATCTCAACAGTATAACACAGGCGTTTTTTTTTTTTGTTTATTTTTTTTTTTGATAGTTTCTTGCAATCACGAATTCCTTTACGTGAGCACAATACCGATCTATATCGTTCCATTTGGTGTTGTCCCAGATAGGAAAGAGCACCAACCGTTCAGAGATTACCTTGCTTTTTTACACACCATCCCAAGATTATAGTCTTTATTCATCTAATTGACGTCAACATGGTGTTACTTCCACAAGAATCCATCATATCGTTCAGAACACACCATTTCTAATGAGCATATTGGTAAAAGTCAAAATTTCTTTGAAAATCCTTTAAATTACCGCATTTATTTTGATACTTTGTTAAAACAAATGGGCAGCTATGCATTCCCACAAACGGGTGCACCATTAGACCCTTTTTGCGGGATTCATTGCCTTCTAATAAGTATCTACAAGAATATTTCAACAGATTTGTAAACTACATAATTAGCTCTTTTACCACATTATTCTTTTCCTTCACAGTGTTCTCATTTTCAGCGTATTCAAAACATAATATTTCATGCACCTTTTAAAGTGCCAAACAATTCACGACCCTACCCGATCTTAAGGAGTTCCTAAGAATGACAAAGCCCATGCGCCCCACCTTCCCCAACGACCTGTTCTAAGAATCCCACATTGTGTACCAGTGCTAATTGTTTCAGAATGCACGCTGCCGTGTTCCCAGAATGTAGGCGCCAGTGGAGAACGTTACCACACGTATGTCTTCCCGGACCTGGAGAAGCGAGACCACGTCTACCTGTGCAGAAAAGGTCGAGTGTCTCGTCTGAAGTACTGCGATGAGGAGCGCTGGTAAGAGGATTGGTCGAGAGTTCTGCTTCATTTTTATTCATTTATTTTTTTTTTTCGGTGAATTTGGACAGTTTGATTTAACATTTTTTTAAAAATTGATTTTGATCCAGCTGTTTTGTACACCATTTCCATCACTAAGTGATCCTTCATACTTCCTTAGCATAATTATGAGGCAAGTTCGCAACTGGCAGCTCAGGGATGTTAACCTGAGGTCCGTAAAGTGCGATGTGGCATCTCCCACCCACTTCTCGTTCCCAACACTTAGCAAAGTTCCAGCTTGAGATGTTCAAAGCACACACAACACCAATGTTGAGACGTGCTTTACACAAACTTTACACAAAAAGCTTCAAGCAGGGTAATCAGCAGAAATCAGCAGAACAGTGCAAAACATTATCTAGGTTGCCGATATCTTCCAAATGGCTTACAGTACACTGGTGGTTTTTTTTTTAAAAGCCACGATGGCTGTGGGGTTAAAGCTTCCGCCCTGAAATCCGAATGAAGCTTTACCTCAGGTTTGAGTCCCATAGCGTCGGTAGGTGAGTTTGGGGCGCCATCTATCTTTTCTGCCCTGCCTGATGATGTTTAAGCTTGGTTTCAAATAAAAGTAAAAAACAAACAAAAAAAAACAAAACAAAAAAAAAACAACAACAAAAAACTTGGAATCATCGGTTGTGAATCGGCTATATCAAAAAAAAAAAAATCCCAAACAAACAAACAAACAAGTCTGCTTCACAAGCTCATCACCATTAGATCGATGAAAAAAAAAAACTCTAAAAATTGCATTTCCTGCAAGAATCCCTTTTACTTGTGTACTTACGCCTCAATTTAACTTCTTTTCCTTCTCCTCATTCCCACCTCCATTTCTCCCAGGTTCGACCCTTTCTCACTGGAATGCCATACTGAAAAATCTTTCGCTGCAGCTCGTACAACAGCTGGAGTCGCCCTATATCCTAAGACCATCCCTGACGATAAATAAAGACTTGCCTCACGCCACGATAACACGAAGGCGTTGAGAAAAGGGTTGAGAAGTTGTAGTCTACAAGTTAAATACATTATTATAACGGTAATTACCTCTCTTGTTTGAAATCAGGTGTGGGTGATTGCATTAATTTTCGGCACTCCGCGAAGCAGAAGGCATTTTAATATCTTCTACTTGCTCCAGCACTCCGCGAAGCAGGAGACATTTTGATTCCTTCTACCTGCTATTTTTCTGAGGGTGGTGACAATAATATGCAAGACAAATTTTCATTGATTTTTTTTTTTAAATTTTAAAGTATGTTTGCCCTCTAAAGAGAAACACGTAAAAAACGAAAGAAATCATTTGCTTCATTTGTTAAGTCGCAATTTTTCGCCCATTTAAACAATGATTTCTCAATCTAAGAGTTAAAAAAAATTATAATTTTTCATTATAGCAATCATTGACTTTCATAACTTTCTTTTTAATATTGTTTATAAACTATAATTTCTCCACATTTTTTTTTCTTCCAATGCGATAAATGAAATATTCAAGCCTCTACTGGTATCAGTCTGAGAAATTTTTTAAAGTGCTTTGCTACATGTCCGAGCTTTTAAAACATTCACTGAGTCATTAAAATAGATGAAACTAACAATTGTTGGCTTCATTACTTCTGATGCTACTTGATAAGAAATAGGTTAAAATTCCAATAAATGTAATTTTTACGAAGTACCGCGTATGTGTGAGTCAATTGAATAATAGTATTTATGTGTCAAACAAAAGCCATAATAGGAATGAAAGAAGCGTGTCATTGTGTTAATGAATCTAGGGGTATGGATAGTTTTTTTTCCTCGCAATTTCTTTCTGACAAAAGAAAGAAAACAACAATAAAAATAACAGCAACAACAACAACAATAACAATACCAGAATATCATCATCATCATCATCATCATCATCATCATCATCATCATCATCATCATCATCATCATCATCATCATCAACAACAATAACAACAACAATAATAACATCAACAATAATAACAACAACAATTATAACAACAACAATAATAACAACACCAATATCAGTAATATATTACTGAATTACTTTGAAATAGAATAATTATACTTTACAGTATTCGGCTATCATAAAAAGTATGGTATTCTAATTGAAATTTATGTTTGACTGGGTTGTTGGATATTGGGACCAATTGTAAATGACACCAAAGGATTGTAAACCTATCCATGAAAAGTGAACTTTATTAACGGTTGAAATTTTTCTCGGAAACGCTTAAAGATATACAATACTAATTATATCACAGAAATTAGTAAATAAAAACAGGTCTAGAAAACATATCCATGAAAAGCTAACTTTATTATTGGTTGAAATTTTCCTCGAAAACAGTGAAGGATAATTATAGAGCACAGAAATGAATAAATAAACCAGCTCTAATAAATCTATCCATGAAAATTTAATTTTATAACTGTTAGAAATTTTCATCGAAAACACTAAAAAGATACTCAATACTAATAAGATCACAAAAACGAGTAAAGAAAACAGCTGTGGTTAAACTATTCATGAAAAATTCACTTTATTACTGGTTGAAATTTTCCTTGAAAAGCATTCTGTAGGAAAAAAACATGATCGTAAGTCGAGTTGCGTAAAAAAAAATCGACAAAAACTTTAAAATGAGCGACAATGCTACTATTTTAAATCAACTTGAAGTTTTATTCATTTGAAAGTTTTAAAAACCGTAATCTAATTTGTCATAAAACTTACTTCATAAATGAGCTTGACTTTTAGATGAAGATTTTGAGATCGTAAGCCTAATTCTTTAAGTAACTTAACTTTCAACTTAAATGACTTTTTTTGTTTATAATTTATTTTTATTTAATACCTGGAACTTTTTGATGTTTAGAAGAGGAATGAGGTGGGATTGTGAAACATAAAAACAGCACAAAAGCGAGATCTGATTTAAAGAGTCTAAAATGTTAAAACTTGTTTTTGTCGAAAAAAAAAAGATTTTGGTTTTATTTCCAGACCTAGCTCATTGACCAAAGGCTTTTAAAAAGAGGTGAAAAGGCATAAATTAAAAAAAAAATACCGAAATAACAAAACAAAACAAAATTAAAAAAAAAAAACAACAAAACATGCTGGAGCATTCAAAGTGAACCTTATCAACCCTTTGAAAACAGAAACGTAAGTCTGTATAATATCGATTTCATTATATAATTTTGAAATTCACATAAAAAAAATGTTCGGGCTTCAATTTCGCATCGAAGCTCTTTACCATAATCATAAAATTAAGGATGTATTTGTGAAAAACAAACGTGTGTGTTAATAAATAATCTGACTTATAAATAACATTTTGAGAATGTGTCACGGTGTGTCAGAAAGATGGTCTATTTTGGTAGAAGCCAGGGGTCGTGCGGAGTATAATTAAATACCTTTTATTAAGGAATGAAGAGTGAAGAAAGAGCACAGAGAAGAGACTGGGTCGGAAAAATAATGCTTGTTAGGGAAACAGCCAGCACTGCAGGCCAGGTAGAGATCAAGATTTAGCTGTGAAGGTCTTCGTCTGCTGCTTCTCTAATCCTGGTGATTACCATCCAGCCAGTCCAATACGGATTAAGCCAGGCGAGCGCTGGCCAACTGACCACAGGTCAATAGCTCATTGTGTTTGACTAAGCCGAAGTTTTGCACCTATGAAGTCGTAAAAAGGCTAAACTTTATAATTTTAACTAGCTTCATTTATGTATTTCTTTATTTCTTTAGTTTTTTTTTAAATAGTGGAAAAACCTGGAACTCTGTGGTTTGTTATGTGAAAGACAGAAGAGAAGAAGATTGGAGTGTGAGGTTAAGAGAGTGAGATATAGATGGAAAGAGAGCAGGAGAGAGAAAGATAGATAGATAGATAGATAGATAGACAGAGAGAGAGAGAGAGAGAGAGAGAGAGAGAGAGAGAGAGAGAGAGAGAGAGAGAGAGAGAGAGAGAGAGAGAGAGAGAGAGAGAGAGAGAAGTCACATGCATCTTTAGATCCTTAGATCTAGCTTCGTCTGTCTCAGCCTCTAACGTGGTTTGACTGCTTTCTTTATTTCTATATTCATTTATGCTTCTCAGTCAAATGGCATCTTTCTTAGATCCGTTAGAGGCTAGTTTGTTTATGTCCTGTAAAAATATGGACTTGATCTTTCTTAGCGATTCAACCTCTTAGTCTATTCAAGCCAGCATGAAAGTCACTGTTCCTGAAGCATCTATTTTTTGTAGATGCGGATAGCTCAGTGGTTAAGTGCCTGGTCTTGTCTCGGCAAGGCGATGGGTGCCGCATCGAGGCGCAGGTTCGATCCCTGTTCATTCCATCTGTTGTAATGTTTTCACGTCTTTCGTCTTATTTGTCGGTCTCGAGCTAGATCTAGGTTTGTGGTTGATTTTCTATACTAGAGAGAGAGAGAGAGAGAGAGAGAGAGAGAGAGAGAGAGAGAGAGAGAGAGAGAGAGAGAGAGAGAGAGAGAGAGAGAGAGAGAGAGAGTGAAAACTTTTGTTCGCCTTGACACTTTCTGCAATCCTCATAAACATAATTATCCAATACCTTTGCTCCTGAATTGAATAGTATATTCTATCTCGAAAAAAAGAAGCATACCTCATTCAAGGAGTCGTGATACCTTGTTTAGAGCCGCCGTACTACCTGCATCGACATGGAAAGGCATGTCCAGGACGATGTGTTTGAGTATTACCATCAGGATTATAGGACTGTCTTGGTGAAATGGGCAGGACAAAAACCACCAACTCACTTCTTAAAAAAACACTTTTAGTGCTATGAAACAAAATAGTGTACCGAAAAACAATTGTAAGTGGTTCTTAACAATATGCTGTACCGAAAAAAAAATTATTAATGGTTCTAAACAATATAGTATACCGAAAAAAACATTTGTTGGTGGTTCTAAACAATATGGTGTTCCGAAAAACATTTATTAGTGGTTCTAAACAATATAGTGTAGTGAAAAAACATTTATTAGTGGTTCTTAACAATATATTGTACCGAAAAAATATTTATTAGTGGTTCTAAACAATAAAATATACCGAAACCGAAAAACCATTAATTTGTTAGTGGTTCTAAACAATCTGGTTTACCGTCCCCGAGCGACAAGACTGTACTAACTGTCTTACAAACCATTAATGACTCAGGACACTTTTGATCTTATGGGTCTTTTAGCACTGGAAGTAAAACTCACGACTTGATAAAACAAGCAACTGATGGGATAAAGAGTGGCCTCTGCTGCTCTAAGATTGTTTAGAACCAATCGTGACATCACACTTTTTCTCCCTATTCGATGACTTGCATTAGTCGTAAGATTAGTTTTATGCCATAAGAAAAGTCTGATTGTACATCACTGACTGTACTCTTAAACTCTAGTTTCATTGTATACCCGTAAAAGTTATTGGTTTTGTTTGCGAGTACGTTTTTATGAAATTCCTTTGTCTGAAGCAGTTCAAATCTTTTCTGAGCTGCAATCTTGGAGTTATTTGTATTTTCCTGTCTTTGATTTTATTCTAATATCGAAAACCGCAAAAATTTAATTCACAAAATTATAAAAACACACACAAAAAATATACCAACAAAACAAAACAAAAGGTATAATAAAGATGAATAAAGAAAAAAAGGGAAAAAAAGGCGAGGTTAGCCCAGAGTGGAAGGATTGACATGGAGCAAAACCCGCTAATGTGCTCCATTTGGCCATGTAAGTTAAATGCCTAGGTCTATTCTAAACCAACTCGAAACAAAAGCCAGATTTGATTGCGCTTTTGTTGCTAAAAAAACTTCTAGCACGCTCTAGACTTTTCTTCCTCATTTCTTCTGATGTCTGTTGACGTTTCGTATGGCCAAAAGGCCAAATGGTTATCATAATCCCATAAAGTTAGCATTAAGCTAGCAGGTCACAGAACTACAGACGCATCCAGGTCCGGTGCTTTTGAAGCAAGACTGCAGAAGCAACCAAGGCGCACCAAAGGAAAAGAACTATTTGCCAAGGGCCGTAAGCTGAGCGTGAAGTTAGGCTTATTAATCCTGATCATGTAATCTTGATTGTGGCAACGAGCCCTGTAGGTGTTAAATCCCTTACCCTACCAAAACAACGCCATAAGAGTGTGAAAGTATTCTGTTGTGCCCGATACAACTGTCAGGCTGTGGATTAGTTTGTACAATTATTCCCAATACAATTCAATAACGCCATCACAAAAGAGGCTCAAAACTGTGGACATTTTATATAGAAAATCACTCCTTAAATGAAATTCCTGCACAATGACTGATTCGAAACATCGTAATTCGTTTATGTGTAGTTAGAAAACGTGGATTTACGCTTGGGATCTGATGAGAGCAGCAATGTGACGCACCGACATGGAATTTACGTAGTTTATTTCACGGACTTAAGCTAGCTGTTTTATTGGTAACCTTTAGTGGCATTGTTAAATGTACAGTTTCTTTCAAGGCAATTGAAAGAAAGAGGAAACAAAACACTTTCAATTTTTTTGTGGTGCATTAAAGCGGTTACTTTTACCTGTAAAAGTTTAAAAAACAAAGGTAATGTATCCTTTCTAGACGACAAAAAGCTAATTTAAGACTAAGTTTATTTTAGTATATTCTAGATTAATGTGGTACCAAAAAACTTCAAGAAAGTGGTAGCTGTTGATATAAAGCAGTTTTAAAGAACACTTGCTAGTATTTTAGTTAACAACAGAAATTCGACTTACAATTAATGATTCATATGCGTCCACCTTTAAAATGAAGATAAAACTGTTTCTTATAACACAAGTTTGAGTATTGTCTTTTCATTTCCATCAAAACGAATGAGACGATGATATTACTAACTTTGCAATTAAAAAAAATTCAAAGGCTTATTTTTCTTTCGAACTAGTTGTTCAATGACAAAAGAAAACTGACATGGTAATACATTGTTGTAACATAGTAGTGTTAGCAGCAGCATAAGCAGCAGCAACAGCAGTAGTAGTGGTAACAGTAGCAGTTGCAGCAGTGGCAGAAGTAGTAGTAGTAGTAGTAATAGATATAGTAGTAGCAGTAGTTGTGGTTCTTGTTGTTGTAGAAGAAGAGGCAACAGCAGCAGCAGAGGTAGCAGCAGCAGCAGAAGTAGTAGTAGTAGTAGTAGTAGTAGTAGTAGTAGTAGTAGTAGTAGTAGTAGTAGTAGTAGTAGTAGTAGTAGTAGTAGTAGTAGTAGTAGTAGTAGTAGTAGTAGTAGTAGTAGTAGTAGTAGTAGTAGTAGTAGTAGTAGTAGTAGTAGTAGCAGTAGTAGTACTAGCTATTGTTATAGTTGTAGAGGTAATGGTAATTGTAGTAATAGTATAATTGTAGTAATGGTAGTTGCATTTCTAAAAGCAATATGACAAGTCGAAGAAGCAGAATATGTATTAGCAGCTTTAATACAAATACTAGTAAGAGGATACGTGTTAGAACTTAAAGGAGATGAAGAGATTATAAGGCTTTTTCTACCGGTGTTGGTATCTAAAGCATGAATTATTTTTCTTCTATTTCACATTTCAAACAAAGCCTTACATAAAAATGACAATGTGAGATGAAAAAAGTTTGTTATTTAATTGCATACTGTGTTTCCCATTACGAAACAAAGAATATCAGATAAATTTGAAGAGAAAAAAAATGGAAGCTTGCATCGAGGCACTTTTCAAAATCGAAGGCGAGAACGGTCGCCGGAAGACGATCGAGATGATAAGGGTGCTGAAAGGGGCGATAAGCGTGTCCAAAAGTCGCACAGGGGAGGTGATCTACCACTACAACCGGCACGAGAAGAAGGCGCTGAGGCGGCAGCTGGCCAAATACGACAACGACACCCGAAGGTCAAGGTTGGATATCGAGCATCAGAAGAGGGACATCCTCCGGAAATGGTCGCTAGTCTTCGGGCGGCAAAGAAACTTCTGCGACTCGATCCGGGGCTTTGACGAGATGCTGGCGGAGGCGATTCTCATCAGAGACAAGCTGAAGGAGGAAGAGAAAGACTGTACGGACGCAGAGGAAGAAGTGGTGGGTCCAATAATAGTTTTTTTCTTCGTTCTTATCGTGTTTAGCTCCATAGCTAACTGATTCATAGTTCAAAGATGTCAGCGATGTCGGTGGATATTTGTGACGCTTTGGCATTTTGACTCTCCTATTGAACGGTAGATTTTTATATGACTTTAAAATTTGTCTTACCCCTCTACTTGCTTGGCTTCAGGGCAAAAGATTTTCGGCTTACTAAAACAATATTTCTTTACCATTCAGTCATGTTCGGAGTTTTTGCTTTGTGGTTTGTTATACAAACTTTACTGATGCATTTCACAGCTGAGTTAAATTTCCTTTTCCTGTTCATATTGACTGCCTTGTTATTATGATTCCGATTCCACTTTTCTCTCATAATAGCTGAAAAACTGTCCTCACATTTATCAGTATCGTTTCTGATCACACTTAGTATCTCATAAGTAGAAGGAATATTCATAACTCAGGGTACGAATACGATCCTATGATACATAGCCTATCTCATAATTGCCTTGCAGAAGCAATTTCACCGACTTTAGCCCCCTAGGTAGTATTGGCACTGAAGATAGTTAGTAATCAATGCAGACAAAATAATAATTATTATCACCATGTCTCTATTCCACATCTTTATTATTTATATTTAATGGCGCTTCTTAAAAATTTAAAACGTTACATATTATTCTCCTTCTATAACCTGGGCATAAACGTTGATACGAGGGCAGAATCTGGATAATACAAGGCGGTTTATGCAACATTCAAAGAGCCTTCGGAAATTTCCCATATCCTTTGTTATGACCTGATGGACAGGAGCATGAGGATGAAACTAGTGTACCTATTTAAAGGATAGGAACCTAGTATTGTTATTTATTATTACTTTCAAGGCTCCTTAATTGTATTTCCTTGTTTTGTTTTACCCAAAAATAAAAAAAAGGTGCACTTGAGTGCCCTGAAGTATGATTAGTTCTGCCGTTTATTTTGACCAACCTTGCCAAGCTGGGCCCAGGTTTGGGGCAACCCCAAAACCTAAATAAAACTTTATACATGAAAGGGAGAATCAGACTGCAATTGTCGTCATCTTTTTAATATTTGCTTCTGAATTTTGACATCACAGATTTTGATAACTTTTTTTTTCTAGGACAATAAAAGGCTTTTTTTCTCTGCCACAATGTGTAGTCTATACATATGTAAGATCTATTGCGAAAGTAGAAACTCAACGGGGAGCTGGATAAGAGAGAGTCCTAAGAGAAGAACCTCCCTCCTGCATTATAGCACTTGTTTCGGCCATTA
>JAWDGP010001949.1:135000-177500 GCA_033675545.1 Elysia crispata
ATTTTCCTAAAATCCGTGAATACATCCCTAAGTAGCCATTTATTGTGGATTGGCTTGTACAGTCAGACTACTTAAAAAAAATACATTGATATAGACTGAGAACGTTAGAGATATTCTAGGCGTTGTAAGGCAAAGAAAGCAACGTATTTCCTCAGATTAGTCTTTAAATCTACTTAGCCCAATACGTCATAAGGTGTTTTTTTTCCTCACACCGTGGGCTAGCACATCAAATTCTTACATATCAAAAATATTATCATTTCACAATCTCAAAAGTACTTAAATAATGCTACCTCAATAGGGTTCATTAATGGTATTGAACAAGTCAAAAGCCTTGCCGTTAGCCCGGTATCGATAGCTGTACTTGGGATTGAACCAGTAATCAACGAATCTAGAGCCCTCACTTTTACATTGCTCCTCATATTAAATAAGATAATACGAGACAAAATTTTATGACAAACAGTAAACTTTTCGGGTTCCCATACGGTCAATGGCATTATAAGAAAATATTGTCAATGAATAATATCCGTGTACGATATAACATCGCTGTTTAAATTTTCTTTGCCTCTCAAACTGTTATAGAATATGCACTTGAGTATATAATTATATACATACTTTCGTCTTCATTTCTTCTCATTCCATTTGGTATCATGATAGATTCCGTTACCAAAATTTGAAATGTCAACTTCCATAACATAAGGTGAAATTTCTACTATCAGGCACATTTGGCATAGATGTAATCAAAGGGCTTTTAAAAACAATAGTAATTTCTTGTGCCTATTGTCCAGGCTGCAGCAGCCGAAGCGGAACGGTTACGCTTGGAGGAGGAAGAGAAGCAGAAAAAAGCCATCCCGCAGATCCAAGACCCTCGCAAAAGACGCATCATCGCTCATCACAACCAGAGCGGTACACAGTCAGGTGTGCCAGCAACAACCACGGGCATGCTTCCCAAGATCAACATGAACAACAGTCTGTTTAATGGGAGGATAGGTGAGTGTTGGGTGAACATACACAATGCATGCCAAATATGAACAACAGTCTGTTTAATGGGAGGATAGGTGAGTGTGGTGAACATACACAATACATGCCAAATATGAACAACAGTCTGTTTAATGGGAAGATAGGTGAGTGTGGTGAACATATACAATACATGCCAAATATGAACAACAGTCTGTTTAATGGGAAGATAGGTGAGTGTTGGGTGAACATACACAACGGATGCCAAATATGAACAACAGTCTGTTTAATGGGAGAATAGGTGAGTGTGAGTGTTGGGTGAACATACACAATGCATGCCAAATATGAACAACAGTCTGTTTAATGAAAGGATAGGTGAGTGTTGGGTGAACATACACAATACATACCAAATATGAACAACAGTCTGTTTAATGGGAAGATAGGTGAGTGTGGTGAACATATACAATACATGCCAAATATGAACAACAGTCTGTTTAATGGGAAGATAGGTGAGTGTTGGGTGAACATACACAACGGATGCCAAATATGAACAACAGTCTGTTTAATGGGAGAATAGGTGAGTGTGAGTGTTGGGTGAACATACACAATGCATGCCAAATATGAACAACAGTCTGTTTAATGAAAGGATAGGTGAGTGTTGGGTGAACATACACAATACATACCAAATATGAACAACAGTCTGTTAAATGGGAGGATAGGTGAGTGTTGGGTGAACATACAAGCATGCCAAATATGAACAATAGTCTGTTTAATGGGAGGATAGGTGAGTGTTGAGTGAACATACACAACGGATGCCAAATATGAACAACAGTCTGTTTAATGGGAGGATAGGTGAGTATTGGGTGAACATACACAATGCATGCCAAATATGACCAACAGTCTGTTTAATGGGAGGATAGGTGAGTGTTGGGTGAACATACACAACGGATGCCAAATATGAACAACAGTCTGTTTAATGGGAGGATAGGTGAGTGTTGGGTGAACATACAAGCATGCCAAATATGAACAACAGTCTGTTAAATGAGAGGATAGGTGAGTGTTGGGTGAACATACAAGCATGCCAAATATGAACAAGTCTGTTTAAAATGGGAGGATAGGTGAGTGTTGGGTGAACATAAACATTAGATGAAGAACTATTAAACGAGAGGGTAAATGAGTGTTGGGTGAACATAAACATTGGGCGAACAGCTATTAAATGGGAGATAATATGAGTGTTAGGTGAACATAAACATTGGGCGAACAGCTATTAAATGGGAGGTAATATGAGTGTTAGGTGAACATAAACAGAACATGAAAAATGTTCTGTTGAACGGAAGGATAGGTGAGTGTTCGTGAACAAAACATTGCATGTTCAACATAAAATAACAGACAATATAATGGGAGCATACGGGAGAGTTAATAGTTTATGATCAACATAAAAAACAATCTTTCTCATGAGAGGATAAGTGAATGTTGAGTGAGTTCATAATATATGATCAACATAAACAAGAGCCTGTTTTATTGTAAGATAGGTGAGTATTGGGTTAAGATAAGCAGTGCATAGCACTATGAACACCATTCTTTTCTTATAGAAAGTTCAAGTGAACATAAACAGTGCAAAATTATTAAGCTTGATAATTTATATTGCGGCTGGATCTTTTAAATAAGTGACAAATCAATGAACAGAGTAAAAACAATATAAGTAAAACTTTTTTTAAAGTTTGAACGAAACTTTGATTTTATGAGCTGAAGAGCAAAGTAAACTGTTATAAACATCAATTGCCGGCAGTCTTTTTAACGGGTATATTAATGAATGAAAGATAAACAAAACCATCGGTCGTGTATAGTAGTCATTACAGAACTCGAAATGCACGATTTGAGCAACAATGCCTCCTCAAACATTGCAGAAACAAAAGAGGAAGAAGCCCTCAGACTGGCTCAAGAAGCGGAAGAAGAGAGAAAGCGGAAGCAGAAAGAGTTGCCTCGTTTTGACAAGGAGTTGGTCAAAGACTATCTCGACGAGCAGAAGAGCATGCACGAAGACCTCCTCACCAGGAACGCCCTGATGAAGATCAAAAACTTTGCCGACAACGATCACGTTTTCTATAAGTACAGAATGAAAACCAGGTTGGTTTAAATACGGTCAAGAGTTGCATGAATGTGTTGAAAAGTTTGTTGACAAGATCTGGCGACCGGCCAGGTTGAGCTAGATTTTTATAATGTGATATTTTTAATGTCGATTACTATGATATATGTGTGTGTGTATATATATATATATATATATATATATATATATATATATATTTATATATATATATATAGAGAGAGAGAGAACAAGAGAAAGAGAAAGAGAGAGAGAGAAAGAGAGAGAGAGACAGAGGGAGAGGGTGAGAGAGAGAGAGAGAGAGAGAGAGAGAGAGAGAGAGAGAGAGAGACAGGGAGGGGAACTCCAACAGTTGATTGCAATGTATTCAATAATAAAACAGCCATGAAGAATCATTTTTGGTCTATATTGTCCAAATGCTTTAGAATGGATGAAATTAAGTTTTAAATTATCATGTTGAAATATTTTTTCTATTCATTTTAATTATTATTTTCGCTTACAACTTAGATCGATAGTAAAATGAGGAGAGCCTAAAAAATTATCGCAACCAGAGGATACCATGTATTGGCTCATAAACTTCGAAGTCAACTAACTTTTAAATAATTTGAATATTATATAGAATGAAATTTAGATTCGTTTAGCAAGGAATTTTTAATCATGATCGTCCAATTCTTAATTTATTTGTAAAATGCTCGCATTTTCGAGGGAATATTGACGAGCGTGTTAATGTACAACACTGCCATTTTAAATCTAATAAAAAACCTACAAAAAGCAAAAATGAAATTTCGAATCACGAAAACAATACTCTAAAATATCAAGATTTAAAAAACACAGTTATACAAAGGTTTCCAAGCTCTTGACTCATCCCAAGCATCTTCCCTATCTCTTCCACGTCTGCCTGTATCTTAGACTTCCGGGCAGCGCTCAAAGTCTGCTGCATCACATCGAGCTAGAACGCCCCCTGGAGCCAGGGGAGGTAAGGCCGCCCACCAGACTGACGGCAAGGCCAGATACGAGGCAGACTGTCCGGTAAGTCCATGAGGTTTCTATGATGTCAGAGATTGATTTGACCTTAATAATTAGGGTTAATGCTGGTTTGTAATGGTCACAACACAACACGTAGAAGATTTTTTTAAAAGTAACCTAAGATAATTATGCAATTTTTTTTTTGTCATCTTTATCGGCTCTGTATTCGTTATGTTCATCATTATGTCCATGTCATATGGCCATCATTAATATCAACGTCCTCGTTATAATCTTTTTTTACTTTAAAGTTATTGTTCCACCCGATTCATCTTCATCATCACCACTCCCACGCCATCGTCCTCTTTGACATCATTTATGTTAATAGTTATATAACAATAATAATAATAATAATAATAATAATAATAATAATAATAATAATAATAATAATAATAATAATAATAATAATAATAATAATGATAATAATAATAATAATAATAATAATAATAATAATAATAATAATAATAATAATAATAATAATAATAATAATAATAATAATAATAATAATAATAATAATAATAATAATAATAATAATAATAATAATAATAATAATAATAATAATAATAATAATAATAATAATAATAATAATAATAATAATAATAAAAATAATAATAAAAATAATAATAATAATAATAATAATAATAATAATAATAATAATAATAATAATAATATCCATCATAACAAATAACACGTAAAATCACAGTCTCCATTGCATCAGCGGAATTTTGCCCCTCCGTACCCCAGATCAGACACGAGTTTTGCCCCTCCGTACCCCAGATCAGACACGAGTTTTGCCCCTCCGTACCCCAGATCAGACACGAATTTTGCCCCTCCGTACCCCAGATCAGACACGAATTTTGCCCCTCCGTACCCCAGATCAGACACGAATTTTGCCCCTCCGTACCCCAGATCAGACACGAATTTTGCCCCTCCGTACCCCAGATCAGACACGAGTTTTGCCCCTCCGTACCCCAGATCAGACACGAGTTTTGCCCCTCCGTACCCCAGATCAGACACGAATTTTGCCCCTCCGTACCCCAGATCAGACACGAGTTTTGCCCCTCCGTACCCCAGATCAGACACGAATTTTGCCCCTCCGTACCCCAGATCAGACACGAATTTTGCCCCTCAGTACCCCAGATCAGACACGACTTTTGCCCCTCCGTACCCCAGATCAGACACGAGTTTTGCCCCTCCGTACCCCAGATCAGACACGAATTTTGCCCCTCCGTACCCCAGATCAGACACGAGTTTTGCCCCTCCGTACCCCAGATCAGACACGAGTTTTGCCCCTCCGTACCCCAGATCAGACACGAATTTTGCCCCTCCGTACCCCAGATCAGACACGAATTTTGCCCCTCCGTACCCCAGATCAGACACGAATTTTGCCCCTCCGTACCCCAGATCAGACACGAGTTTTGCCCCTCCGTACCCCAGATCAGACACGAGTTTTGCCCCTCCGTACCCCAGATCAGACACGAGTTTTGGTGAGACCAGACAGAGCGGCCGGCCAGACACCAGACACACGGCCAGGTCAGAGTCACGGCACACTGTCAGACCAGACACGAGGCAGACGACCTGCTCGGAGGGGCCGAAGGTCAAGATAAGGCCATGGACCAAGCAGAATGGCAGGTGCGTGGCAAAACATATATATGTATGAGTATATATATATATATAATTATATATATATATATAAAACTATTTTGATGACCGTCTAAAATTAGAAAAATATACCAGTGCGAATATGAAGATGAAATTTTTACACACTACTTAAAAATCTTTGCCTATTAGAGATTTTAGGAAAAACAATTCAATGAGTTAAAGACTTAACGATAGGAAAATGATAACAAGATCAACACTTGGAGAAGGCTGTGCAGTTTTGTTTATTTCGAGTCCTTGAAGGGCACTGTCAGAATTGTTATAAGACCATCAATCCAGTTCTGTGATAACTTGAAATTTCTTTTATTCATCGGCAAAAAAACTTGTTAAATAATCACTGCGCAAATTGTTAAAATTACTGAGCTAACGCACAGTTTTCCTTAATCACAACGAGCAATGATAACCAGATCTAATTTTGTTTCTGAATTAATTAATCGCTAAATTCAAAATTCAATTCAAAACACTGGCCCCACTGAGAGTGAATTAAAATAGAGTTGCGTACTGGTTATTAATTTTTTTTTTTCTGAATGTCCTCTCTGCACAAGATTTTTTGTAGTTTAAACAGTCTTGTATCAGTCTATTAAAGACTTTAAAAAAGTAAAATACTGTTTTTCAGGTTAGGCTTCAGACAGACTCCTCGTCGGCAGGGGAGAGCATCTCTGGGTGACGTTCCTATCGAAAGCGAAAGTGACCTGACAGCAGCCGACAGTAAGGGTTACGCGACATCACGGCCGGCTGCTACGGATAACCACACATGGCAGATTCCAAAAATGGAGCGATCCAAAACGGTGCACTTCAGCTAATCTGAACTGGTTTGCTGTACATGCCTTTGTCATTGTTTTTATCTCACAAATTACTATACAATAATATTGTCATAGCATTGCTTCAGTTTCTCTTGTTTAATTTATGGTTAATGGTTTACATTGGTTGTCTTAAATGCTTATGTCTAAGGTCTTTGCGCTTATATTAATTATGAATTAATTTTGATATCACTTTTTTCCAATTTGAAAAAAAAATTGTAGAATAGCCCAATTATAATATTTGGGAGTGTTTAGAAGTCTGAAACATGTCGATTCTACTCCCATGGCATGGATTATCAGTAAAATCAAAATAACTGGGAAAACTAAACAAGGTTCTTGTACCTTAACATCTGGGTTGTTTGTTGTTTGTTTTTTGTTTTTTTTCTTTATTTCAATTAAAACGTTTATATTACAACTTTTAATTGATTACCTTTTCTATCAAATCCATGATTACAACTTGCCATAAAAAATTTGTTAAAATAATGTTAAGCTTACAAACGGGATACTTATTTGTCTTGGCCATCAGATATGTATTTTTTTTAAACTGGCCTCATCTAGTTTAGATCATTGCAAAGTGTGAAATTTGTTTTATACTTACAATCGTGGTTAGTAACCAGTTTGAGTAAACCTCAGTCTAAGATAGCATTCCGAGGTAGAGCTATCAAAATTTGTTATTTTTACACAAGATGAATTAAAACTTATCCCTTTTTAATTGCATAGAAATTATCTAAACTTTGAAAGGCGTCTTTAAATAGTTACAAATCAGAGAAATGTTATTTGCCATGAATTAGTGAAGAATGGGCCAGATTTGTTTACACGTTGCAACCAAAGCTGTAGACAAATTATTGTAAATTTATTTTTGTATCATTTTTAAATCCGACACACCATATCTAGCTTTATAAAAAAAAATCCAGCCAAATATTTTATAATCTTGGTTTGATATGACATTTTCTTATTGGTTTTTTTATTATTTCAAAAGTACTTGGTATCCACCAATATCGCTATCAATTTCACTTTCGACAGCTTTCACCTCATCATGAACATCATCATCATCATCATTGCCACCAATACCTCGATGATGATTATTATCAACAACAGTAAGATCTTCTAGTTTAACATAACCATTATCATTATCCACAAGGTCGCAATCAACCCTTTATTCGTTAAGTTTAATTTCCCCCATCTCTCCACCCTGCCCTATCAGTCTTGTGTTAATCCACATTGAAACCATTTTGAGATTTTAAAGGGCGTAAAGCAAGGTATCTCAAGTTTTAACAGCCATTTTCTCAATTACCAATCTACATGACGCGTTCTTTATAATCGACATAATTCGTCTGATTTTAATGAAAGAGTGAATTCCATCACATTGCTTGAAATATACCGAAATATTTTGCGATGCCGCCAAAGTTTTTAACAATCCCCATACACAGATCACAATTATCTTCTTAATTACATAAAAAAAATAAATGGGTAAACACAAATACAACAATGAGGCTTACTTATTTTTTTTTAAGATAATACATTATTTACTTGTCTCACCCTTTCATTTCGATTTTCGGTAAATGAATTTGTGAGAGCGTGCTAATGTATTCATGTTTTTTTTTTCGGGGGAGGGGGGGGGGGGGAGGAGTGTATAAAAAAAGTAAGAAATATAGTAACTTTCGCTTTCGATTTTTGAAATTTGTGCATCAAGCATTTAAGTTGAATAAACGCAGACATGACTTACTCTCAATATCTTTTTATCTCGTGAAATGGAGCGCCGATGGTCATGAGGTTAGAGCGCCTGCCCTGAAAGCCGTGAGCTTTTTCTTTGCGAGTTCTAGCCCCACACCATCGGTAGGAGAGTTTGGGGCCTCATCTTTTCACTTTCGCTCCACTAGATGAGGACAAGTTTGATATGCAAAAAGGCTTGGATCACCGTTAAAGATCTTTATCTAACAACAGACAAACTGCAAAGAAACGAAACAGTCACTGACAACCAGTAACTGCTTGTATGTGACTTTCAAGGGCTAATTTACCAAGAGTAAATTAATTTTAGATTTGCCTCTGACGATGATCCTATTTCTCATGTCAATCAAATTTTATTTTTCTCTTCAGGTCTTTTTTTTAAATTTTGAGGTAACTAATGCTTTTGGCGTCGTTTATGCTATTAGTACTAAAGGTGCCTTTTATTGTAAATTTGTAATATTGCTCTTTCTCTTCTGTTATGTCACACTTTCCGTTCTTATGAATAAAAGGAATGACAATAATTTATCAACTAATATGCCTGTCTCTAGTTTTATACATTACTGGGTGGCCCCTGTTACCATTTTTTCCTTTGACAATCAAAAGTGCATACAATATAAAGAGAGGGAAATAGAGGCGGGTAAAAAAAGAAGAAGAAGAAGAAGAAGAAGAAGAAGAAGAAGAAGAAGAAGAAGAAGAAGAAGAAGAAGAAGAAGAAGAAGAAGAAGAAGAAGAAGATGATGATGATGATGAAGAAGAAGAAGGAGAAGGAGAAGAAGAAGAAGAAGAAGAAGAAGAAGAAGAAGAAGAAGAAGAAGAAGAAGAAGAAGAAGAAGAAGAAGAAGAAGAAGAAGAAGAAGAATATAGGGAAAGAGATAGAGAGATAGATAGATAGGTAGATAGATAGATAGATAGATAGATAGATAGATAGATAGAGAGAGAGAGAGAGAGAGAGAGAGAGAGAGAGAGAGAGAGAGAGAGAAAAGTTTAGCAGGAAGATACAGACATCGTTTGAGGTTTTATTATGGCAACATTGTATCTCTTTTTTAAAAAAAAAATTCACAATGTTACAAATTATGACACAAAGAATCTATAGAGAAAGTTGATTTAAAGCCAAAAGAACGCATAGGGGCTAGAGAAAAACACATGCAAATCAATGAAAAAATGTGCATAAAATCCAAAAGCTTTGAAAATCTATGAAGCAAGAAAAGAACAGGCAAAAAAAAGGCGTTATATGTGGAAATGTTATTTCAAGTGAATTTGCACTAAGTATCACAAAGACTGAACAGACGCAGTTTGCAAACGCGCTCTTTCCGAGGAGAGCTTTCATGGGCGAAATAATCTTTATGCGAAAAGATCCCTCCATTTTCTTTCTCCACTATTGGTCGTAACGTAATCTAGATTTCTAGATCTTTCTCTTGTTACCCAACTCTGTTCTTACCTTTGCACTTAAATTTGCCTTGATTTACAGGAACATTGTTGAATCAAAGTATTTACAAACTAATTGCACATACTTGTTCTTATTCTAAATCAATTGCCCATATTAGTAATAAATTCTAGAACTCGATCTAGATTTGCACATAAAGACCTATTTTGCATCAGATTAAATCTTTAGACTAAATTCAGAAACCACGTCAGTCTCTAATATAATAAAGGGAAAAACTCTAATAAACTGACACACATCAGCATTTAGATCTTATTTCTTACCTTTCAGTCGATGAATATGTCTCTATACTGGAAAATTACCAACTTTAAATCCTCTCATCAGAAGCTAAGAAATATAAACGAATTTCTCAATCAAGCAGCGCTTTGAGAGACGGGGTAACGAAACCATTATTACAAGCAAATCTTATCATAAAGTACACTATATACATTAATCTGCTGGCAATTTAAGAAAGAAGCACACCTTTCTGTCGAGTAGGCTAACTGGTAACACAGAAATTATCTACCGAAGCTTCTGAGCAAGTTCCAAAAAAAAAGGGGGACAACACAAGTCAACTAAATTATTTCCAAGTTACCAGGTCGAGCAGAGAATAGCTGCAGTGTAGGCCAAAACAAATAAACCTAGAAACTTATCGGTAAATAAAAAAGGCTTCCCGCGTCAGTCGACTCTTCGTTTGTAGAGGAAAGAAAGTTCCATCCTAGCCTGCCACCATGGATATCGCAGAAATTATGGAGTTGGAGAAGCAGAAGGAGCAGATGGCTATAGACGAGAAAGCCAAAGCCAAGATGAAGAGACAGATCCGAATATTTAACAAGGAAAAGGAGCATTACGTGCACCACACACGCCACGAGCTGAGCAAACAGAGGTGAGTTTAAATACCACAAAAGGGTGAGGACTTTATTTTAGCTTTTTTTTGTTTTTTTTTTAATGATCCAATGTGGTCATTAGTTGTTAATAATAAAACAGATGAATCGCCCACTCTGCTAAAAATAAGACTTAATTTGCTTTTCATTTCACATTTCAAAACTTTTAATTATTTCGGAGGTTGTCAGCTTGGAAAACTTTAAAAACTGAAAATTTAATAGTTAATGCCGATATTAATTAAAGGGGCAGGCAATGTTCACTCTCACCTTTACACAAGTGTTTGCGTTATTTTTTTCTCCTTTATTATTTTATTTGATGCGTTACTTTTCGCTTTTTTTTTACATGCTTTATGTCTCAGAGATACCACCTTACAGTGTTTGTTTTTCTTTTAAATTCATGTCTAATAAATTTAGTCCTTCTTCTTTAAAATGCGAGGTCTTTCAAGACCTCTTTACATCGACTTTCGAATTTCGAAACCAATGTAAAATCTAAAATGTTTGTTGATGATAAAAAACAATATCAATGATTAGATAGAAATACATTATTCGATGTGACAAATTGTGGCAACATTGACTCACGATGACCGCCAAGCTGAGAATAATATGTGACGTCACTTTGTCCAGACGAGCCCTGGCTGTGCTAGAAAATGAGCGTGACGTAGAACTGGCCAACTACATCGCGACCCGCTCTGAGGCCATAGAGAAACATTACAGGCGACAGGAGGCTGTGGTCAGAGACCTGGTCCAAACCACTGATGATGTCATCGGTTGGCTAGACAAGGAGCGAGAGGCCAAAAAAGAACTTGAGGAAGAGGTAATAATTACCAGATTTAGACGCTACTACTGCTGCTACTACTACTACTACTACTACTACTACTACTACTACTACTACTACTACTACTACTACTACTACTACTACTACTACTACTACTACTACTACTACTACTACTACTACTACTACTACTACTACTACTACTACTACTACTACTACTACTACTACTACTACTTCTACTACTTCTAATGCTTCTACTATTTGCCGAGAATTGCCTCTGTCGCTTTATAAAATGCATTGTTGAAGCAACATTTTTGCTCATATCGATTAAGAGGGCTATTATTTATATAAAGCTACATAAACACACATAATATATATTAGTATATGATATACCATTGTAGCGTTCACTTCAATCTATTCAAGATTAAGAGCATTGAGAAGCAGAAGTTGGACACGAAGAAGGAAACCAGGGAGAAGATCATAGAGCAGTCCAAGTATCGCCTCCCAGACAGACAGAAGATGGACAGCAGGGTGGAGCGGGTGAGATTTGCTCTTTGGGAAAACTCGTATATATCTATAAAAACAGCTTCTGCCTACACGTTTATATTTTCGATCGTCCTCTCTGCGTGATCTTTCTATCTGCGATCTATCTATATAGTTACCTATTCGTCAACCTATTTACCTACCTTTCTATTCTATTACTCCTTCAGTTGGGCACTTTAACCATTTAGACTCACTTGAAATGAAAAAATCTATCTATATCTCTATCTATCTATCTGTCTATCTATATCTCTATCCATCTATCTATCTATCTATCTATCTATCTATCTATCTATATCTCTATACATCTATCTATCTATCTATCTATCTATCTATCTATCTGTCTATCTATCTATCTATCCATCTATCCATCCATCCATCTATCTATCTATCTATCTATCTATCTATCTATCTATCTATCTATCTATCTATCTATCTATCTATCTATCTATTCATTTCTGTACTACATTACCGACTGGTGCATCTTTTAATTCATTCATATAACTGGATACCCCGATATCTTCTCTAGCTGCCTGTCTTATTTGTTGGGTATTATTCTCGTTTCAGTAAACTGTCAAACCATTTTCAGTTCTCGTTTCAACCATTAAGAAGGGGAAAGATATTCATTTGAATCTAGCATCAGTGAAAATACATAAATAGCTTCCTTTAGAAAAATTAAATGACTCAATATAGAACCTGGTTGCAGTCATGAGCTTGTATAATTATTAATCTTCTATTAGTCTTCTACAAAGAAGCATAATATGAGTTTAGTATTATAAAAATATTAACATTAATAATAATAATAATAATAATAATAATAATAATAATAATAATAATAATAATAAAAATATTAATAATAATAATAATAATAATAATAATAATAATAATAATAATAATAATAATAATAATAATAATAATAATAATAATAATAATAATAATAATAATAATAATAATAATAATAATAATAATAATAATAATAATGAAAATGATGGTGATTATGATGATGATGAGGATGATAATAATAATAATAATAATAATAATAATAATAATAATAATAATAATAATAATAATAATAATAATAATAATAATAATAATAATAATTGATAATAATAATAATATTAATAATAATAATAACCGTTACTAATCATCTTCATCACCATTATCATTAGCATCATCAATATCATCATCATCCTCATTAAATTTGTGGAAACATAATGCATCTATGAGATTTGCCAAGGGAATGACATCTGAGAGTAAGTTTCTAACACAAAGGGTTTTCCTAAACTTTTCTATCTAAACCCCCACTCAAGATACTAGGCCAACAGCGTCTTCCCTTTTATAGTTATCACGCTAAATTGGCATCTATTTTCCACTGCTTGTATACCCTAGGCAAGCATGAAGTACCACCTCCAGCTCAACAAGAACAAGGAGCTGCAGGATAAGATTGACGTGGCCATCTACCTCCGGAGCAAGTACATGAAAGAGGAGGAGAAGCTCAACAAACAGCTCGATGAACTGAACCAAGAAGTTTCTCAGACTATGAACAGCACAGCCGAGATTTACGAGCAAAGGTATGGCATTCAGTACCTTGGAGAAGTCTCCAGCGAGTAGGATACAGATCTTCCCAGTCGCAGGACTACGTAGACCAAGAATTTCTTTAACGATCTAGTTCTAAATCCGGGACTAGGTTGACCAATATCCTAGTCTTTCTTGTCACCGGGACTACGTAGACCAAGGATTTATTTTAACAATCTAGTTCTAAATCCGGGACTAGGTTGACCAATATCCTGGCCTTTCTAGTCACCGGAACTACGCAGACCAAGGATTTATTTTAACAATCTAGTTCTAAATCCGGGACTAGGTTGACCAATATCCTGGCCTTTCTTGTCACCGGGACTACGTAGACCAAGGATTTATTTTAACAATCTAGTTCTAAATTCGGGACTAGGTTGACCAATATCCTGGCCTTTCTTGTCACCGGGACTACGTAGACCAAGGATTTATTTTAACAATATAGTTCTAAATTCGGGACTAGGTTGACCAATATCCTGGTCTTTCTTGTCACCGGGACTACGTAGACCAAGGATTTATTTTAACAATCTAGTTCTAAATCCGGGACTAGGTTGACCAATATCCTGGCCTTTCTAGTCACCGGGACTACGTAGACCAAGGATTTATTTTAACAATCTAGTTCTAAATCCGGGACTAGGTTGACCAATATCCTAGTCTTTCTAGTCGCCGGGACTACGTAGACCAAGGATTTTTTTAACGACCTAGTTCTAAATCCGGGACTAGGTTGACCAATATCCTAGTCTTTCTAGTCGCCGGGACTACTTAGACCAAGGATTTTTTTTAACGACCTAGTTCTAAATCCGGGACTAGGTTGACCAATATCCTGGTCTTTCTAGTCGCCGGACTACGTAGATCGAGAATTTTTTTAACGACCTAGTTCTAAATCCGGGACTAGGTTGACCAATATCCTGATCTTTCTAGTCGCCGGACTACGTAGACCAAGAATTTCCTTAACGACCTAGTTCTAAATCCGGGACTAGGTTGACCAATATTCTGGTCTTTCTAGTCTCCGGGACTACGTAGACCAAGGACTTTTTTAACGACCTAGTTCTAAATCCGGGACGAGGTTGACCAATATCCTGGTCTTTCTAGTTACCGGGACTACGTAGACCAAGAATTTTCTTTGCTGGAATTTCACTTAAAATTAACTAATTAGTCTTATTCTGCTTCCATGTTGTTGCTATTGATTAAGTTTAACAAGTAATATGCCAAAAACAGAACATGGTTGTTTGATAAAATAATTTTTCTCCCTGTAGTTTCTTTATTCTATTTTCTTATCTAATTTATACTGATGATAATAGAAGTTATATAAATATTATCAAGCTTACTAGATAGAAATAATCAGCGTAAACAATGCACATATCCAGAGATCGGGCGGAAGCAACCAAGGTGAAGGTCAGAGACCATCTTCAGAAGGTCAAGGACCAGTACCAAGGTGAACTGTTGAACCTCAGTTTGACCTTAAGCGACAACAAGAAGATGGAAGCGTTCATGAGGACCAAACACAAGGACAACACAAAGTATCTGGTCCAGAAACGTCAGAATGACCTTAGCAAAGGTCAGAGTCCAGAAGTTTAAACAGCATATTTGTGTATGTGTGTGTGGAGGAGAGAGAGAGAGAGAGAGAGAGAGAGAGAGAGAGAGAGAGAGAGTGAGAGAGAGACAGAGACAGTCAGACAAACAGACAAACAGACAGACAGAGATAGAAATCATTATGTCTTGTAATAAAAAATGCAATTCTACTTGTTTTAGAAACCGATGGGTGGGCAGCATTTTAAAAACATATAAACATTAATCTGATTGGTTTTAAACCATAGTTCTGAATTTTTATCTTTCTTCCGATTAAAGTTGATAAACCATAGCGGACAAATTAATAATGAAAATGTCATTCAAAATGGAGGAGCTTACAGCATTACAAGTTGTCTATCGCTACATATTTCCTGGATGTTTCGATTGTGAGGTGTGTGGTGAAATGATTCAAGTCAATATCTGAAAAAACTGCAGGACTTATGATCTATCATTTATTCTAAACATGCTTTTTTTTTTAAATCAAACAGTTACCAAATTTCAGATCTCCAAGTTTATTCTGTATGGCAGGGACGTGATAGCAGTGCACAAAGAACTCTGACGATATTGAGCGGACGGCTATATGAAAATATTTAAGAATCAAATCAGCTGCTTATAGTTGTTTCTTTCTACTCTCTCTTCTCTCTCCCTCTCTCTTTCTCTCTCTCCCCTCTATCTCTCTCTCCCCCCTCTCTCTCTCCCCTCTATCTCTCTCTCCCCTCCCTCCCTCTCTCTCTCTCTCTCTCTCTCTCTCTCTCTCTCTCTGTTTGTCTGTCCTTTATTCGATCGATCTATCTATTTTCACCTCCTCAGCTATCGAGATGGTTCACGCCAAAGATGAGTTTGCCCTGGCCTTTGACAGAATCAAGGAAGCCACAGGCAAGTCGGACTTGAACCAGATTGTGTCGGACTTTATCGAGGCGGAGGAGGATAACTTCTGCCTTTTCCTCAGCATTGGTATGTACAACAAGTGAACATCTCCATCAATAACTTGATTTCATTTCTTTCTGTTTTCTTTATTCAGAGTCCCACATCAGTTGCCTTTTTCTCATGCCGTGGACATTCACCTCAAAACTTCGCCGGAGTTCCTGTTCATTGTGTATTTCTTGCAGGTGTAATCTATTCACTTCATTAAATGTCGTTGTCCCGTGACTTTTTAGAAAAGATACTCTAAACTAATTTCAATGATACTCTAAACTAATTTCAATGATACTCTAAACTAATTTCAATGATACTCTAAACTAATTTCAATGATACTCCGAACTAATTTCAATGATACTCTTAACTAATTTCAATGATACTCTAAACTAATTTCAATGATACTCTAAACTAATTTCAATGATACTCTAAACTAATTTCAATGATACTCTAAACTAATTTCAATGATACTCTAAACTAATTTCAATGATACTCTAAACTAATTTCAATGATACGCTAAACTAATTTCAATGATACTCTAAACTAAATTCAATCCAAAGCCTTTGAAGACAATATTGAAGAGATAGCGATATTTTTATTTAAACTAAGAGGAAATCTTTCGATCCTTTCAATTATACCGATAACTCTAATTGGCATTCATCAGTTGTTTCCATAACTATCTTTTTTACCTTAGCCCTCGTTTCAGATTCTCTTAAGGTCTGTTTGCTAAGAAAGCAAGTGACACAATGTAGACAGTGAACATTTATCACAATGGCTAAAAGTTAAATGTTACAGAGCTTGCAACTATTTGACCATCAGCAGGAAACAGGTTTCACAAAGAAGTGTCCTGTGTTCGAACATTCACATACAACAGTTTAACCCAAGGGTATACTAAAGAAGAAGGACACTTCAGTCTTTTATCTAACTGCATTTTCCTGAAAGTTTATTTTTTATGCTGTTCTTACAGTTGACGAAAAGATTGGCAATGGAAAAAAATATATTTGTCTTTCTTCCTGCGTTTTCGTTGCGTTCTTTGAAAGATGCTATCGGGAAAGACAATTGTATGTCGTCAACTAAATTAAAACTTTTTTCGCTATTTCAAAAATATATCTTATTCCTCCTTTATTTCCATATGTTCAAAACGGGATATTTTTTTTTTGTGGCCTCTATCTGTTATCAAGCACGTTGTTCAGTGGTGCTAACAAGAAATATATTAAAAAAAAAAACACACCGTGAACACTCTTTGTATTAGATAGCGAACATTTTCAGCTACTTTTCTCAAAGGACTCTGAATCTCGAACAATTCACACATTTGAAATTGTGTGTCTTTTATCTGGTTTTTAACATTTTTTTTTCAACATTTTTCCTTCACCAAATACAAAAAGGACTTTTCGGTTTTCTTGAGGACGAACTTTTTCCCTTCGTTTGCTTAAACATGGTGGTGATAATGACGATCATGATAATGACAATGATGAAGAAGGCGACAACGACGATGATGATGATGATGATCAATGTGATGATGGCGATAATGATAATGACGATGATGATGATGATGATGATGATGGTGATGATGATGATAATGACGATAATGATAATGACGATGATGACGATGATGATGATGACGATGACGACGATGATGATGATTATGATGATAACTGATCACTATTGCGAGCAAAAAATAATGATGATGTCCATTTCTTGTTTAATATCGCACGTCCGTATCATGGCATAGTCTCCGGCCTTCGTGCATGTAAAACCTAAGCCCGGGTTGGGCAAACCGAAACTGAAAAGATGTGACCTTGAACTCTACTGACGATGTCGTGCTCGAACCCGTGTAGAAAAATCCTGCGGCTATCACGGCATTCGCTCTAATCCCACAACTACCAATGCTGCCTAATGTTTCTGATCGTGGTGATGATACCGATGCAAACAATGGCACTGATGATGATAAAGATGCTACTGCTCCTGCTGATGATGATGATAGTGATGATGATATGGAGAAGGAGGAGGAGGAGGAGGAAGAGAATAATGGCAATTACGTGTAGAACATATATGATGTTATCGAAAGTGGTGATGCTCAAATGGACCACGATTATGCTTAAAGCAATAGTAGTGTTCTATCATCTCGCGATATCCGCTACAGGCGAGATTCTGGACGAGAACGAGAGAATCCGGGCATCTCTGAAGGAGAAGCAACGAGAGAACACGCAGATGGAGGAGAATGAGCTGCAGAGCTTGGACGACAAGGGCCAGAAGATAGCAGAGTCTCAAGTGAGAGAGAGAGAGGGAGAGAGAGAGAGAGAGAGAGAGAGAGAGAGAGAGAGAGAATGGGTGAGGGAGTAAGTTGGGTGATAAGGACCAGAGGATGGGAGTATCAGGTATGAGAGACAGGAGAGAGAGAGAGAGAGAGAGAGAGAGAGAGAGAGAGAGAGAGAGAGAGAGAGAGAGAGAGAGAGAAAGAGAGAAGAGAATGGGTGAGGGAGTAAGTTGGGTGATAACGGCCAGAGGGTGGGAGTATCAGGTATGAGAGACAGGAGAGAGAGAGAGAGAGAGAGAGAGAGAGAGAGAGAGAGAGAGAGAGAGAGAAAGAGAGAGAGAGAGAGAGAGAGGTGTGAGAGAGAGAAGAGAATGGGTGAGGGAGTAAGTTGGGTGATAAGGACCAGAGGGTGGGAGTCTCAGGTATGAGAGACAGGTGAGAGAGAGAGAGAGAGAGAGAGAGAGAGAGAGAGAGAGAGAGAGAGAGAGAGAGAGAGAGAGAGAGAGAGAGAAGAGAATGGGTGAGGGAGTAAGTTGGGTGATAAGGACCAGAGGGTGGGAGTTTCAGGTATGAGAGACAGGTGAGAGAGAGAGAGAGAAAGAGAAAAGACAGAGAGAGAGAGATAGAGAGAGAGAAAGAGGCAAAAAGTGAGAGACAGAGAGATGTGAAAAGGAGAGAGTGAGAAAAAGGAGGAGGTGGAAATAAAAAGAACATGGTGTGTATGAGTGTGTGTGTGCATGAGAGGGAATAAAAAAACAAGAATGATATGTTTTCAAAGAGCATGAACATAGGAAATGCTTTTTCAGGTGGTTTCTTCCTTGTTTTGTTTTTTTTTGGTAGGAGCGAACTCTTGAGCTCAAGAGACGTAGCGAAACGTACAAAGAGCGTATGGCTACACAACAACAAATACTAGATGCTTTCACGGAACAAGTCCAAAAAATTATAGCGTAAATACCAAAATTTCAAACTCTTGTTTTTCCTTCTTTTTCAATTATTTTTATGACCTGTAAATTAAGTTGTGTATTTCTGTATTAATACAACTGCCTATGTATCTTTGCTTTTTTCCGAATGTCGTAATAATATTACGACATATTATGTATTTCTATGTTATTGTTTTTTTTTTCTTTCATTACACTCCTATCCCATTAATGTTAATCCTCATTACTTATTTTTCTTCTCTATTTATTTATCTATCGACCTATCGTTCTAAGTATCTATCTATCAATTGCCTGTCTTTAATTATGTGAAATTGTCATACCACCTACGGAATGCAAAATATCACTCCTCTATGTGTTGACTCATATGTTTCTATCTTAGTTACTCTGTCTATGAAATCACTCTCTTTTTCTCAGCCCGTCTTTCCATCTAAATACCTATCCGCAGGCCACATCTGTCTCCTTATCCATTTATGTATCTGTTTATTTGTCTGTCTATCTAGTTATCTAGCTCAATCTCTCATTTTCTATCTATCCATCTATGTGCCTAAATATGTATGCATGTATGTATACAAAGTATATATGTATGTGTATGTATAAAAGTACGTACGTATGTGTGTATGTACGTAGGTATCTATTTATTAATATATCTACTTATCTGTCAATTCTACTCTTTATATTCATTTACCCATCTCTACCTTCTGTCTATCCACCATCTCACTCAATCTCTCCATTTGTCTGGTTTGTCTGTGCCGTCTCCTCCTCATCAAGCTACATCACCAATCCCGGAAAGGCTAGGTATTTATATTAGTTCTTTACTACCTGAAGAATGCTAACTAGGTGGAATTTCGGATTTTAAAAATTCCTATACTATGTTTTTGTGAACCAGCTATGATCGTCCCGATCAATCAACATTTTTTTTAAAATTCCGTGTGTATCCAGCATCCTCAACGTGAGTAAGGCCGCTCTAGTGGATTACGTGGGGAAGGATGGCGTCATCAAAGATGGGAAACTGATCGGCTGTCTCGCCGCTATAGACCGGGAGCTCACCTCTCTCACCAGGGACTTCGCCATGGTGGAAGTAACGGTAGGCGCAGTATTTCTAGCACGAGTCATGCTGCGTATGGCGGTAGGTACAGTATTTCCAGCACGAGTCATGCTACATATGGCGGTAGGTACAGTATTTCTAACACGATTCAAGCTACATATGGCGGTATGTACAGTATATCTAGCACGATTCATGCTACATATGGCGGTAGGTACAGTATTTCTAGCACGATTCATGCTACATATGGCGGTAGGTACAGTATTTCTAGCACGATTCATGCTACATATGGCGGTAGGTACAGTATTTCTTGCACTATCAATTCTACATGTGGCGGTAAGTACAGTATTTCTAACATGATTCATGCTATATATGGCGGTAGGTATAGTATTTCTAGCACGATTCATGCTACATATGGCGGTAGATACAGTATTTCTAGCACGATTCATGCTACATATGGCGATAGGTACCTCTGGCACGATTAATGCTACATATGTCGGTAGTTACCTCTCACAGGATTAATTCTACATATGTCGGTAGTTACCTCTCGGACGATGAATTTTACATTAGTCGTTAGGTAACTCTCGCATGGTTAATCTTGACTTAATTACGTCGGTAGGTGCCTCTCCCAAGATAAAATCTACATATGTCGGTAGTTACCTCTCACAGAATTAATTCTACATATCTCGCTCGGTACCTCTCGCATGGTTAATGCTACATATGGCGGTAGGTACCTCTGGCGCGATTAATGCTACATATGGCGATATGTAACTCTCACAGGATTAATTCTACATAATTACGTCAGTAGCTAGGTACCTCTCGCAGGATTAATGCTACATGGGTACCTCTCGCAGGATTAATGCTACATGGGTACCTCTCGCAGGATTAATGCTACATGGGTACCTGTCGCAGAATTAATGCTACATGGGTACCTCTCGCACGATTATTGCTACAAATTAATGTTTGCCTCAAGCCACGATTGACAATGACATTCAAAACGTTAGGGGTTGGCACACAGGATAAAATTAATGTATTACTTGCTGACAAGGTCGACCATACGCAGCCGGGAATAAACCTACCGTTTATATGTTTCAATACTTTAAAGTTCAACACTCGCTTTTTGATTTATCTCATCTGAAAATGAACTAGCTACTCAAAGGAGACATTGTTTTTCAACTGAATTTTCAACATTTAGACCCAGTAGAATAGATTTAGTGCAGATCTTTTGAGAGATATAGCAGATTTTTTGTCCTAGCCTGCAATAACAATAATGTGTCCTTACCAACAATTTTCACTCTATTGTGGGCATACAGTAGCTTAGCATTATTTTGGCAATGAAAAAACTTACTAAAAATCTAACTCATCAAAAAAATTAATTTTGATCTGGTCTAGCCTGTAATCCCCCTATGCGCGCAATTAATTTACATACACGCCTGAAAGCAATACGGCTCTCCGCTCAGTTCAAACTTATCATACCAACCATAACGTTACATTTACCCAAAATTGATGTATATTTTCCATACAGTTCGATTACATTCATCCAAAAATGTATGTGTATGCGTCCTCAGACCATGGTAGGTTATCGGTGACAATGTGGGCGTTCGATTAATGCTACATTTACCGAGACTGCTGTGTACCTGCCATTAACATTCATACACTGTGGTTTACATACATCTAAATAAGTGTGTGTGTATGTGTGTGTGTGTGCGCTTCCTCAGACCAAAGTAGGTTATCGGTGACAATGTGGGTGTCCAGCTGGTTCTGACTTATCATGCTAACCATAACGCTACATTTACCGAGACTACTGTGCACCTGCCATTAACATTCATACACTGCGGTGTACATTCATCAAAATATGTTTATGTCTACATCCTCAGACCAAAGTAGGTTATCGGTGACAATGTGGGTGTCCAGCTGGTTCTGACATCATGCTAACACTAACGCTACATTTACCGAGACTGCCATTAACATTCATACACTGCGGTTTACATTCATCAAAATATGTTTATGTCTACATCCTCAGACCAGAGTAGGTTACCGGAACAAGAGCGAAATTACTCCGGATGAGAAAATGATCTGCCGGGTGCCATCAGTTCACATCGAGCAGCACTCTCACCCGGTAGTGAAACCTGCGCCCATTCTGTAAGTGATTCTGTCTCAGCTCAGTTTACCTAGGCGGACCCTCCAAAGACGGCACACGGCATGTACCACACGACACACGGCAGACCTCAGGCGCGCCAAAGAAAATTGAACATAATAATTTAGAGCAGCGCATTCCATAGACGGCATGTCACAGCCGTGACGAGACATTGCGTGCCGTGATTTTCTGCATTGCTCGTTTTTTTTTTTTATTATGCCGTGTACTGCCAACATGGACGACTATAAGAGGGAAGTTATTGAACTTGTGGGAGACCGGCCGCTTCTTTGGGACCCTAAAAACCCGGAGTGTCGTGCTGTGGCCCATGGAAGGAGAGGTTTAGACTGTGGCATGGCACGTTTCGCCAAGCCATGTGCCGCGTGCCGTGTGTCGTCTATGGAAGGAGAGGTTTAGCCTGAGCCGCGTGCCGTGTGTCGTCTATGGAGGCTGCGCCTTAGAGTTAGAGTATTATTTCATTGCACCTAGAGTCGAAACGGAACAAAAGTTGAGCCCGAAAAGGAGCAACGGGCCTTCTTGGTTGCGGGTGAGATAGAGCACCTTAAACCATCAGTAAAACTTGCTTATACTATATCTGACGTCAGCGATTTCTCTCCATCTGTTAGTCAAGAACAATGGCAAGACAATGCGAATTGTTGAGGTCAAGGTGAAACAAATGAAACAATGGCTGTAAATGGTTTATATTATATCTGACGTCACCGGTGTTTTAGTCGTGAATGGCACGGAGGTCAAGGGTTCGAATCCCGGATTGTGCTATGTGTTGATGGGATCCGAGCTCATCCTCAGTCTTGCCGGGGGCCAAACAGTCTCTGGGATTGTAGAGGTTATAAATACAACGGATCCAGGATACTTCTATCACAATTTTTTCCCTCCGACGTTCCACTTCTATTTACCTTTCTTCTCCTAATAATGACGTTATTTTTTTGAGGGTTGGTTGTACGTTAATGGAAAAGGAGCATAACTTAGTTCAATGCTGCCGTTTCATTGGTAGCTAGCGATGAGCAGTAGGTAGAAACTCATTGGGGAGCTAGATAACAGAGCACTTGTAGCAAGTGTTTCGGCCCTGAACCTCTGACACTCTAAGGGGGCCGGGCCACTGCCAGGTCATGACTCCCAGGTGTCTCCCTGTTATCTTTTTGCACAGCCCCAGAATTCGAACCCATACCCTCATCTCTTGATGGATTGCTGATCCCGGCGCTATACCACTTCGCCAACTGGTCCTGCGATGGGTAGAGCATTTTTAATCTTTATGAAGGAACTTCTCATTTCTCCTGCTCCAGATCCACCGGGAACTGTTTTCGGCTATTTCCGCCAGTAACTTTAGAGCTTTTGTTCTTTTGTTGCCACATATTGAAAGTTTAGTTAGAAGGTCGTAGACTGATGACCCTACGAATCCTCTGGCACCAACCTCAACGGGCATCACCACAGCTTTGTATCCGGCATTTTCTAGCTCTTTGGTCAGGTTCATGTATTTCTCTCTTTTGTAGATGTGGGCCTCTTCCATTCTGTTTTCGTATGGTACTGTTAGCTCCACCATGATCAATTGTTGTGTGGAAGCTGAATGGATCACGATGTCAGGCCTTAATCTCGTTTCTTTGATTATACTGGGGTGACTGTCCCATTCTGGAAGATCTGCTGAAACATCCCAGTCATCACAGCCGTCTAGAAGGCATTTTATCTGGTTTGTTGTCCTCACCGGCCTTCCGTGCCATGACTTAGCGTCTCCCTCTGTAGTGAATATCAACGCGTTGGTATTAGGGAGGGTAGTCTCTCCTTTAGCCGTGCTTATGATTGCGGGTAGTTCCTGAGGGACTCTGTTATGCCTCCATGTGTATCGCCCCTGTGAGAGGGCGATTTTGCAAGAGCTCAAGACATGCTCTGTGGTCTGCCTGCATTGGCATAGCGGACAAGTGGGGTCCTCTTTCTTTACCCACCGTACCAGATTTGCGTTTGAGGGCAGGAGATCGTACACTGATCTGATGAGGAAGCTGATCCGAAGTGGCGCCATGTGCCAGATCTCATTCCATGTGAGGGATTTCTGCAGGGCATTATCCCAATTAGTCCATTGTCCCTGTTGAGGTTGCTGGACTGCTTTCTGAACCCTTCTGGAATCTTCATTGAGCCGTATCTCATTAATGACCGTGTCTCTTTTCTCTTTCCCTTCTGCTTTTGACCACTACTTTGCTGTAGATGATCCTAGCCCTTTGCGGTCAGTTTGAGTTTGCCCAATCACTTCTTTAATCTTAACGCACTCCTTAGCTTCGTCTACGGCTTCGACAACTTTCCATTTCCTACCCGTCTTTATGGTCGGTTGCACTGTCTTTACAATTGGGTCCTCGGAGTCTTCTAACATCGAGAGTAGCCTGGCTTTGCCACATTTATACTCTTCCAAGATGGATTTTAGAGGGAGTCTCAACTTTGCTTTACGGCAGTACATTACCACATCTGTGAGACCCGGAGGTACCCCTAACGATCTCCTGGTGAACTTTTTGATCTTAGCTTCTATTGCCTCAACTGTAGTTGAGCAGATTTCATAGACCAAGAGTGGCCAGAGGAGCTTCGGAATTAGCATAAACTGTAGGCACCACACTTTCAGCTTACCCTGAAGGCCACATCTGTTGATGGCTAGCAGGCCTTCAGTAGCAAGTTCTAATCTTTCTAGTCCTCTTTTGGTATCTTTCATGGATGAATCGTACCATCTCCCAAGGCTCTTAACTGGTTCTTGACTGACCGTTGGTATCTGCTGACTGGCCACTGTGAATATCGTCGTCGCATCTATCTTACCTTTCCTTACTGAAAGACTGCGAGACTTCTTTGGTTTGAATTTCATCCTGCACCATGCCATTAAGACGTCAAGGCGCTCTAGGATTCGGCGTGTTTCATCTTCCTTTGAGCAGATTATGGTGGTATCATCCATGAATGCTTTCAAAGGAGGCATGTAGCAACCACCACCTAGATTAGCCGGGCCTACGCTATCTTCTGCTGCTTTCAAGATGACTTCCATAGCCATGACGAACAGGATTGGCGATATGGTACAGCCCATGGCGATTCCAATTTCCAAGTTGATCCAGTCTGTGGTGTAGCTATTAGTGGAGAATCTCATCCGAAAACCGCTGAAATAGTCATCTAGCATGACTTGTATATCCTCGGGAACATGGTACATCCTCAGCGCCAGCTGAATCATTTGGTGTGGTACCGATCCGTAAGCATTTGCCAGGTCCAACCAAATGAAGTCGAGGTTAAGTTTCTCCGATTTTACCCTTTGAATAGCTTCCCAGATCATTTTGCATGCTCTAAGCATCCAGAAACTCCGGGGATGCCTCCTTTCTGGACCGAGGTATTTATGTACCCATTTTCAGTGAGATATTTTGTTAAGCGGGATGCCATGACTGAGAAGAATATTTTTCCTTCTACATTCAACAGCGAGATTGGTCGAAACTGATTTATTTCAGTCGAGTTTTGCTCCTTGGGTATATAAACTCCATCAGCAGACATCCACTGCTCACTGATCTTGAGGTTGATCCATGCTCCTCGGAGAATTTTGTGTAACCGCTTTAGAACGTTTGGACATCTTTTACACAGTAGATAAGGCACGCCATTGGGGCCTGGAGCTGACTTGGCCCTTAAGCCTTGCTTTTTGCACTACTGCATTGATTTCTTTCAAGCTTGGTGGTTTGCTATTGAATTCTTCTCCAGGAGCAGCTGACCACACCAGACCAGCAGGTTCACTTAGAGGTATTTCTCTATTTGGGTCAGAATATGTTTTCCTCAGGTGGGCCTCCAGCTATTTTTTCTGTACTGAAAGAGAACCTGATCTTGGTTGCTGGAAGAGTTGTCTTGCAAACTGAAATGGTCTTTGTAGAAGCGTTCCTGGTTCTTTTTCTTTTGACTTCGTCTCTTCCTTGCGGATTCTGCTCTGCTCAGTGCTGAGTGTCTCGTCTTCAAACCTCGCCAAAGTTCCTGCAGCCCATTTTTCTCTTCTTCAGTCGCTGATTTCATTTGTTTCCTTAAGTTTTTCTTCTGCTTCGCAGGGTTTCCATCTCACGTTGCCTTCTACTTTTCTTAGGTTCTCTTTTGGCTTGATGTTGTTTAGCCCCGAAGGTGTTAATACATGTCTGGTAGATAATGTCACCGAAAGTTGTAAGTTTGTGCTCCAAAGTGCTCTTCCCGATGAGCTTGTCCAGTTGTAAGAATATTTTGCTATCCAGAGCTTCCCATTGTTCTTTTGCGCTTGCTGGTGGGAAATTGATCTTCTGGCGTTTAGCGTTGATGAGTTGTCGGAATTCTTCGTCAGGCTCCTGAGCGTGGATTTCCTCAGCACTGTGGTTTTGAACCTGGCTTTGGTTTTCCGACGTCTTACCTGCCTGAGCAGTGCGCTGCTGTTGATTCGTCGAAGCATTCAAGCAGCGCATTTTAGTCCTATAGATCTTCATCCCTCTTTCGGTGGTAAATCTTCTGCCACATACACATTGGTAATCCATTTCCAAATTGCTCCGTTGTTCTAATCTTGCAGTCCTTTGGGCGTTTTCAGTCGTGATCGATTTGTCACCTATTGATCCATCATTCTCTCCCCCTTTCGGTGGATCATGGGAGCATCTCTCTTTATTACGTCTTGTAGCGATTTATTTTTAGAGACCAAAGGGCTGCTAGCCCACGAGGCCTCAATTCTAGTCTTTCCTAGTGTCACCTGTCTTTCCAGGAGTCCTCCGGTCTCTCCCGAACGTCCTCCGAATGAGTAAGGCTATCTCTCACAAGAGGCCATTTGACTTACGAAGTCCTGAATGTCTCAGCCTAACAATGGTTCTGCTGAGACTGCGCAGAAAGCCAGACATGAAAGTCTAACCTATGTTACTGTCGTCAACCCATATATTAACTAATCGACCCACCAAATCCCTCTCTCTCTCTCTCTCTCTCTCTCTCTCTCTCTCTCTCTCTCTCTCTCTCTCTCTGCCCCCCTCCCCCCGCTCTCTAACCGCATCTTCTCCGACCATCTTCCAAACTTCCAAACGGCCCAGGCGTGATAAGGACGAGCTAGAAGAGGTCAAGCATGTGGGGCCTCTTGACCACTCGGCGGCACGCGACATAGCGGTCACCTCCCTGCTGGAGAGGGCAGCCAGCCGTGTGTCCAGGGTCCACATAAAGAACAGCACGGCCCATCCGCCCAGCCGAAACATCAAACGTTGACCGGATCAACCTCCCTCTGAGTGTCTCCCTACAGGCTGGCTCAACTTATGGAGAAAATGTGTTCAAGTCAACGAACGAGTATTGTTTATAACCTATAGATCGTCGCGTAGGATATTGGTGTCAAAAATAAGCGGTTAAGTGATGTTTAAGTAACTGATGGGCCATTCGTGTTAGTGCTAGAGTTCACGGAGTTTTGACAGCATTACAAACCAGCGCATCGGAATTGATCTACTAGACTAAGCGAATGGGTGGGGAAAATATAACCTTAGATGATACATTGACCAAAGAGTGCAAGTGGGTGGGTGGTGAATATTAATCTTTAATGCTGCATTGAGCAACTAGACAGATTGAACAGAATATGGTGCTAATGTAAACTCTCTGATGGGTTAATGGCCGACAAGACTAGGCTAAATGAGTGTTTGATGCTAATGTGAAGTCTCTTATGGGTTATTGACCAATAAGACTAGGCTAAATGAGTGTTTGGTGCTAATGTAAAGTCTCTAATGGGTTATTGGCCAACAAGACTAGGCTAAATGAGTGTTTGGTGCTAATGTGAAGTCTCTGATGGGTTATTGGCCAACAAGACTAGGCTAAATGAGTGTTTGGTGCTAATGTGAAGTCTCTGATGGGTTATTGGCCAACAAGACTAGGCTAAATGAGTGTTTGGTGCTAATGTGAAGTCTCTGATGGGTGATTGGCCAACAAGACTAGGCTAAGTGAGTCGAGTGTTTGGTGCTAATGTAAAGTCTCTAATGGGTTATTGGCCAACAAGACTAGGCTCAATGAGTGTTTGGTGCTAATGTGAAGTCTCTGATGGGTTATTGGCCAACAAGACTATGCTAAATGAGTGTTTGGTGCTAATGTGAAGTCTCGGATGGGTTATTGGCCAACAAGACTAGGTTAAATGAGTGTTTGGTGCTAATGTGAAGTCTCTGATGGGTGATTGGCCAACCAGGCTATGCTAAATGAGTGTTTGTTGCCAATGTGAAGTCTCTGATGGGTGATTGGCCAAGAAGACTAGGCTAAGTGAGTGTTTCGTAGTAATGTAAAACCTCTAATGGGTTATTGGCCAACAAAACTAGGCTAAGTGAGTCGAGTGTTTGGTGCTAATGTAAAGTCTCTAATGGGTTATTGGGCCAAGTCAAGTTACAGGATAGGTTATATTGATGCTAGAATTAGATTATGCAAGCATTGGCCAATTTGAATCATACGACTGTAGCTCATACTCAGAATGCATAGAGCACCCGAGTTATTTTAATGGTAGAGACATCTCATGGGATCAATAGGAGACATTGACTCTGACATTTGTGAAGAGATAAGTTTAAGTCTTCTGAATAGGCATAACGATCAAATAGGGCCGAATAATTTAACAGAACAAGAGTTAAAGGCTTCTGTGGTGGGGGTGTGTCATCAGATCAGCGCTAGGTTCAGGTATGGGACTCAGATTTTTTGGCAAACTTAGAGGACGTAAAATAAATAAAATAACACCATCGACACAATAAGAAATGTGATCAGAACTAAAGGTGCGTAAAATCAAAGGTGAAATTCATTTAAGAAGAGGTGGCTTATTGAACCATAAGTTTGGCGTTTGTTTGTTTTGTCCTAGTATATCTTAATGGGAATCGTTACTTTAGCACAATGAAATTCAGAGGGGCAATACTGCTGCCTTGTGTTAGAAACACGGAATACCAATTTTGGGACAGAGTGTATGTAGCAAGGTGGAATCGTTCACATGAATACAATGAAGAATGAATTTTTAGCCGTTTGTGACCAAAAAAAAAAAACAGGAAAACAATTACTGTCTATTGAAAGAAAAAGCACTGCAAAGAATAACTTGTTATAAAGTATTTCTGCTCTTGCCATAAACCTGCACCATCAAGCGAACTGTGTATAGTTCACTGTTTCCCCTCCCTGCTTGGGCAATATCACCACTTAAGGGTTGACCTATTCTAAACAACTCCCTTGTCTATTATGTATCTTTCAAGACACTTTCACATGTGTATTTTTATACATTTATTTGTTTTAAAAAAGAAAAAAAAATCCAATCTACATTGGCTTGTATAATGATGAAGATATGTTTTTATGCCATTTTTTTTATACACATTTACTCAATTATCTCTGTTAAAAAATTACCATGGCTGTCATTTGAAATACAAAGCCTCTGCAAAAATGTACCTGGCCTGGAAGAAACTCTTATTTGACACTTACTTTTTTTTTTTCTTTCTCCTCCACTTTTTATTTAGTTGAGATTTATAGTAATGTTATCCCTGCTTCTAAATGGTCGGTTATATAGTTGGATTTATCATAATAACCTATGAGAAAAGAGAGGTATGGACAATATAGATAGTGATATTTATAAGAAGGACAAAAAAAAAACACATGATGCGAGAGGGAGTTAAAAAAAAATACAATATATAATGAAGAATGTGTGATAACAGCCGTAAGCTTGCTACTGAAAAGGTATCTTTGACATAGATCCAATAATTATAATCCATTCGACTTCAGTGCATAATAATATGCATTTAGACTAATGTTTTTAATTGTGTAAATGAAAATCACAAAGTTGTCATTAATATCAAAACGCCACTGTAAAAATCATAAAAGTAACACAGCTGATTATAGTATTTATATTCTCGTTTATTAAAATTAACCAGCTTCAAATCATCAAAGGGTGTAAATTAATTCACACCATTTCAAAGAATCACCACCTTTACCAGGTATTTAAAGTCTTAACTTATTTACAGGATAATTGTCTTTTTTCTGCAGAGATTAAAGGCAGTTATGATTTTCTGAATATCTTTCTTACAAATATACATAAATATTTCAGATTTTTCTTGCGTATTCTATTCATATATAGATATAGAAAACATATGTCCCTTTAGGCAAAAAGATTTTTCTATATACAATACTTCTCCCTAGGTTAAGAAATAAAAAACTTGTCAGAAAATTTTTTTATCAAAAGTTCCAATCTTGGATTCCATTAAAAAAAAAATAGTTTGATGTCCCTAACAACTGAAAAAGTATACTGGCCGTGGTTTTCCAGCTCCAAGTTGCAACCACTAATACATTAAGCAGCAAAATGATCAGACTGTGAATATTCAAAATCCCTGCACTTATTTAAAATCATCTTTCTGTGCTCTAGAAAGAGTTAAAAATTATAACTCTAATATGTCTATATCCCAAAATATGTTGGATAAAAGTAGTCTCTATATTATATATAATCACCAAGGACAACCTCTGCTCTTAACTGAGAATGAACTTAAGTTTGCTTAAAGCCATCAGTAACAAATCTCATTCTATGGTCATTTTCTGCATTTTGAAAATGGAAGACGTTTCTCACAACACTTTTCTGTCACAGTTCACTTAAAGTGAGCACTTGTTCAAATACTCTTTCAGAAGTCAAAAGTTGTTGAAAAAAAAAAATCAAGTATGGCACTTGCATTGTGAATATTTTCTAGTGGAATCCTGCATAAAAAGGGAGATCAAGAGACTCAAGTTATACAATGTAAAATGGTTTCAGCTGATGTACATTTTCAGCCTCCTAAATCAGAAGAGCGATCACAGTCACAACCATAACAAAAAGCAATCAGAAACCACATAGAGCAAAACAATCAAACCAATGACGAGTTACAAAATGACAATATCCATTTTTTTTCAAAATTTTGCTCGATTGATCCCTCAATTTGGTATCCGCGCAAAAACAGATGAGCCCCAATTGCAAGTGGAGTTGTTGAGATGAGACCCCCAAACTCATCAACAGTCAACGTTGAACATTCCATACAAGTTGTGGTCTATCTAATAACTCAAGCAGTTTTTCAGGAAGGGTTCCTCGTAACAGTATAATAAACTTCTTTGACCATCACAGGAGACTCAAACTCCACCTTGGGCTTACAACACATACATGGAATTACTCTCACACCAGAACTGGAAAAGATAAGTGTTGCACCAATATGAATGACAAAAACGTATGTAACACTTAGATTGATATAGTTTTGCTGTATATCATTAACTAATTGCTTTTGGAACATCACAAAGAATAAAGCAATACTGATACTGATAGTTTTGCTGTACATCATTTACTAACTGCTTTTGGAACATCACAAAAAAATAAAAGCAATACTGATACAAAGGGTTAGAGAATTATTGCTTGCTAACGTTCCATGAAAATGTATGTAAAAACAAACAGTATACTCGTAGGTAGAAGCTAAATGTCTATCTTTCCAGATAAAAATGACAACCTAATATTTCATTCATTATTTTTTACAACTTAATTCAAACTCCAAACTTACAATTCATAATGCATCTTAGACAAGTCAGTCTGCTTTGTCTTGTTTGTCTTCCTTTGATACTTTATCATAAATTTCATGAAACTTTTGTGTCCTAAGGACTAACGTGATATTAGGAAAAAAATCTAGTTAAAATATGGTTAGAATTAAGTTGATGCTGATGATTTCTATGTACAGGCACAGCAGTCTTGCACTATATCACGTCCGAACTTGAAATTTCCCTGCCCGAGTGATGTATTTTACTCCTTTGAAAGGCTTGTATTTCTGGCAATAGAAAGAAAGTGATCGCGTTAAAAGGAAACATTCGTTTATATAATATTTTATTTTAATCATCTAAAATAAGTACAAATTTTAATCTAAAGCTGCTATGAAAATGGTAAATGCAAAATGATTTCTTCAAAATTATGCTTAAAAGCTGAATAGGTTTATTTACAGAATTAAGAAAAGATTTGCATAAATCTCTAAAAGGTCTAGGAGGAAAAGAGAATCGACGAAAATAAGAAAAAAATTATAAAGTCTGGCTTTCTATTTTCCATTCAGTAAATAAAATAGGGTGCTGAAGCAAAAAAAAAAAAAAAAAAAAAAGCAAAAGGAGCATTCATACACAGTGCCACAAAGAACTGAACGACTTCCCCCTCATCCTTTTCCCACTATCTTATCATCACTTGTAATCAAATGGCCAAACAATCTTCACCTCCCACCTTTGATGCTGCAATCAAAACTTGAAAAAAAAAGACGACAAATATGTGTATATATATTCATTTCAATTCTGATCAAATTGGTGAACAATAGTAAGATGAAGAAAACCATTTAAAAAGCACACTCTTGCCATCTATACATGTCTGAGATATATAATTTTACGACAACCCTTTTTTCCTAACATTTAGTTAAGTCAGCCTTTTTAAAAATATAAATAACAATGTACAATTTCCAGCGCATTTATTTTATTAATCATTATTACATGCTTATTTTGATGACCCATAAATTCACCCAGTTTTTGTCTCTTATACATAAGAACTATGATTTTTCTTATTTTACCTACAGTAACTTTTTCTTCTTGTAATCTTCAATGAAAGCTTATCATTGTATCATAACAACAAAAACAACAACATCAACTATTATAATACTGATAAAAACAACAAAAATAATAATAATAATAATAATAATAATAATAATAATAATAATAATAATAATAATAATAATAATAATAATAATAATAATAATAATAATAATAATAAGTAGAAGAAGAAGAAGAAGAAGAAGAAGAAGAAGAAGAAGAAGAAGAAGAAGAAGAAGAAGAAGAAGAAGAAGAAGAAGAAGAAGAAGAAGAAGAAGAAGAAGAAGAAGAAGAAGAAGAAGAAGAAGAGGAAGAAGAAGAAGAAGAAGAAGAAGAAGAAATGAATAAGAAGGAGAAGAAGAAGAAGAAGAAGAAGAAGAAGAAGAAGAAGAAGAAGAAGAAGAAGAAGAAGAAGAAGAAGAAGAGGAAGAAGAAGAAGAAGAAGAAGAAGAAGAAGAAGAAGAAGAAGAAGAAGAAGAAGAAGAAGAAGAAGAAGAAGAAGAAGAAGAAGAAGAAGAAATTACATTTTTTGTAACAGTATACCCTGGAAAAGCATGCTGAAAGAGCTTTACAATCAAAAAGAGGGGAAAGGGGGGGGGGAGGGGAGAGATCAGACCGAGGCTTCCCTAGAAACAGGCCGAGTAGCAAAATTAAACAAATCTTTGCAGTAAGTGTAAAGGTGAGCTTTATTATTTAACAGTTTGGCAGAGTTGGGATAGATAATAAATTTCGTTTGTCAGCCTGTGGGCTGAGCAAAAAGTGTGTTCTGAATCTGAGTAAAATTCTGTCCTGACTTAAAAAAAAAATTAAAAGAAGTAGATCACTATAGCCCTTATTGCCCTTAACATGCAAACATTTGTTCACTTCAGTGTCTTAGCTTGTATTGAAGGAGGCCTCGGATCAGGTCCATTATATTTAAATAAAAATATTTCTTGAAAAAAAAGAAAGAAAAGGAAATATAAATGTAAATGACACGACAATTTGTCACTTGGCATAGAAATTTTGCTGAGCAGGTTTCACCCAAGTTTCAACATTTCTAGAGATGACACATCCCTGATTTCTTTTGGAAGATTGTTCTATATTCTAGGACCTAAATGTTGGGGAACGTTGACCTAAAAACTTGTGGTGTCTGTTTGGTAGATTTATGATACTTATGAATTTTGTATGTATAATTTTCTTTTTTTTTTTTTTTTTATTTTTCCAAAACCATAATGATGTCATTGGACTGAACCACTCCCTCCACACTGCTCTCATTCGAGTCATCCTCTCCACCCACCCCTTTTCCTCCTCCATCTCCCTATGCGATAACATAATATGTGAATGGATCCCAACTTACGATGTGTGTAATTAGAAATTAGTGAAAGTGCATTCTCGTCTCTCCTTCCCATTGAAGGAAAATACGAGAAGGTAAGTAATTGATGGACATAAACATGCAGCCCAAGTCATTTTGCCAAAGCACAACTCTTTCGCATCAATATGAGTTAAAACTAAAGTTCTACTAATTTCTTGATAAAAAAAAAAAGAAAAAAAAAAAGAAAATGGGGTAGATATAAAAATATTGTGTCCACCATAGGATAAGCCCTAAATATTTGGTTTCTGAAAAAAAAATAATTCAAACAGACGAGTAACATTACGTATTAGATGGGAGAGGAACGGAGAGGATGGATATGAGATACAGACTTACAGGACAAACCCTAGCTGCTGGCTTAATCTTTCATTACACAAGAGGACAAAAGCAATTTAATTTTCACCCTTTACCATAATCTTATTCACGACAACATAGAATCTACAAATTTTACGTATTAAAGTATTAATATATATATAATGCCTCACGACTGATATCAATGCTGTTTATGTAACACGAAGAAATGCGGATATATTTTTAGAAAATGCATTTCCACAGCTTCTCAACAGAATTGAAAAGAAAATTTTGCAAGTCACTAAATTTTTACCCTTGCTGAAATTGAAAGAAAACAATTTATTTAGATTTTTATTTTTAAAAATGTATAAGTTTTGATGCCAAAGAACTACAAGCCAAATAGATAAACGAATAAATGAATCATTTCACTGGTATGTCCAAAAATATCAATAGAGTAAATAAAATCACACATTAAATCTATGATCAAAGGCATTCCCTGTGTGGTAAGAACATCTTTCATTTTTATTTGTGATCAATGAATTACAATGGAAAAGATACCCTCAATGTTGTAAACAAACTAAAAATTTTCAAAAACAGTCAACAAAGTTCCAAAGAAGATCATTCAATTCTTCAATGCTGTAAAGATTCCTTTTGAAATGCAGTCTTTTAGCTAAGAGTAATTATGTAAGTATAAAAATATCATTTTATAACTATCAAACTACAGAATCAAATATGTCATAAATAAATGAGTTGTCAAAAAAAAAAATGAATTTTGTTTCTTTTACTGTGCAACACATTTCGATGTTGAAAACTTACAGAAAAAAAATGAAAAGAAGGCGCAAATAAAAATTTAGAAAATAAATTAAAACTGATGCATACCGGTATCCATGTACTGCTAACTGCTTTGGTTAGGCAGGCAGTTCAAGTCATTTTGATCAATTAAAATATAGCTCAATTTCATCTTAAATGTTGTGAAGAAAAGGGCAAAAAAATAAGGGTAAACATATAATATCTAACTATATAGTTTTGATGTTGGCTGGGAGCCCAAAAATAAAATATCGTTGAGTGGTTCAAAATGTCTTTGCAAACTCTTGAAGTTTGTGTAGAGATAAACTGATAGAGCCCAATATTCACTGCTGAATGTTGAATAACTGAAAAACGAGGGGGGGAGAGAGAGAAAGAGAGAGAGAGACACAGAGAGAGAGAGAGAGAGAGAGAGAGAGAGAGAGAGATAGAGTGACAGACAGACAGAGACAGAGGGAGAGACAGAGATAGATAGATTGATAGAGAGAGAGAGAGAGAGAGAGAGAGAGAGAGAGAGAGAGAGAGAGAGAGAGAGAGAGAGAGAGAGAGAGAGAGAGAGAGAGAGAGAGAAAGAGAGAGAGAGAGAGTGGTTCATGCAAAATGAAAAACAATAACTATGTGGCCAGGAAACATTTCTAAATGTAAGCAAACTTCCGCATTGCATCTCCAACACATTCCTCGGACAAATTTGAACAATATAAATAACGCAAAAATGACAATAAATACTGAGGAAAAGTTAATTCAACCAGGTCAACATGTGTTCAAATCTTTGTTGATATTAAAATAAACCTCTTTGTGCACTTTCCTCACAGCATCATTTCTGAAATGAAATGCCAGTTACTGTAAATACAAATAAACAACATAATCAGGAGCAATGAGGAACAAAAGCACTAGTTTGAGAGAAACAAATCTTAATCGCTACTGCACATTAACATTACTTTTTGAAGCATTCAAACCAGTTTCAATCTACCGGACATCCAATTTATATATCTAAATCTCAAAAACTGATGAAAAGCAGGAGAAAAAAAGTTTTTAATGGAGTATACACAGGACTCTCTACTTTTTTTACCTTGATCATAGCATGCACTTCTTTCTTTACGATTTCACATATCGCTTTTGAGTTTCTTTTTTAAAAAGCTTTGATACAGTAAACTTCTTAGGATTTCTTACAACATTTCAAATATCATAAAAATCAATAACTTTAGACACTGCTCATGTATTTCAAGAACTCCATGTAACAATTTTGAATATGTCAGATTTGATCTTGGACACAACTTTGATTTGGTAGACTTTGAAAAGAAAAAAAAAATGGGGTAAAAGAAACATAAAACAAGAGGTGAATAAACATGCATTCCCACAAACATGAAATCATTTTCAATGCAACTGAAAACTAAAGAAGGAATCAGCATGCTATTATAAAAACTGCTTTAGCTCGGGGAAAAGTTCAGGTCATTTTTCCATTGTTAAAAACATAAACGCAAGAACTTTTAGATTGTTTATTGGGTAAATAAAGCTCTAAAGCAGCAGTACTGTCACTTTGAAAGATCTGACAAATGCATTGACAAAGAAGCAACTGTCACCGGTTATTCTTCAATCTCACTGAAGCTGGGCAAGACAAAAATGAGTTAAGGATTTAGTGAAATACATATAACATCAACAAATCAACAAGAGCAAGAGAAACGTTGGTAACAATAATGATAAAAAAAAATTTTCAAAGATAAACAATACCAAAAGAACAAAAAAATACCATGACCAAAAGTAAACCCAATCATTCTCGTTAAATAAACATAAAAAAAAAATATCAAAATGTAAAAAGTGACGAAAAGGAGAGAGACATGTAAGAAGAAAAATAACCAAAAAGAAAGGGTGAGAGAGAATTAAATCAAAATTAATAAAAAAAAAAAAGGTTCTCTCGCTCTTGGGAAATTTTACCGAATGCGGCAGGTATTTCCCCACGCCAGCACCACCAGAGCTACTACTGCTTGACCATTCCTTTAAAAAAAAAAGTGGGGAATAAACAAAACCTGTCAGTTAAATATGGACATATATGACGCATGAATGTGTGACGAGTAGTGAAAGAGACAGGTAGCGTAGGATGGATAAAATGTGCGCCTAGCCTGGAATATAAAAGGAGATTTATTGTCTTCCTCTGCTTCTCTGCTTCTTGAAAACTTGATATTTCATCTTTTTGGTATAGTGAGGCCTTATTTAGAAAAAAAACCAAAAACACTAAATGAACACTATAAGAAAATTAAAAACAAAATTCGGATGCTGTTTTTTTTTTCTTGCACAATAATAGAATTAAACGTAAAAAAAAAAAAAGATCACATATAAATTATGGATTAAAAACAGGAAACATCTATGACACTTCCCATGAACTGAAACAAAATATTAGACAAGCAGGAGCCTATTTCAAGGAAAACTGGGATTTAAAAAAATAGCAGTATTTTCTGAATCATGCACTAACAAAAAAAAAAAGTAAATAAATAAAAAAAATTAACACATGTTTGTCTTTATAGATCTACATCTTGGCATGGACATTTAACATTAAAATTTGATGCCAGATCTAGGTAATATCAGTTTTACAATCTTTTGTTTAAAATCCGAGAGGCAATAAATTAACACTGTAAACTAAATTCAAACACAATGTAGGGAAAGAGCAGGGAAAAAAAAGGGGCCGGGGAGGAGACAGACAGCAAGAGACAGGTACATGTATAAAAGCACACATGGAGAATGAGAAATAGTCAGATAAACCAAAAGAGACAGAAATTAGAAGGATAAAATAGTGAGAGAGTAAGAACGAAGAGATAAGAAAGAAAGAGACAGAAGAAAAGGATATAATGATGTTTAAATTTTGAACTTTTCTCTCAAAAAAAAAAAACTTTTTTTTTGCTGACCAAAAATTGCAGGTGCTTCCCATCCCCCCTCCCCTTTTTTTAAATCCTGATGTAAAACAATTTTTTGTTAGTTTGTGACTCACAATTCACATGAATTAACTATAACTGGGGTCACAGACGGGAAATCAAAATTTAACAAAAAATTATTTTCCTTGGCAGCAATATTTATATTGTACAGGTCTTTTATTTTCATTTTTTTTTTTTTAATTCAGCCAATATGTCACAACAGGTGAAATTTTCTAGACATAATTTCAAAAGTAGAATATGAATGTAAATAAAATGGAAAAGCAATTCAGAGGATACATAATAATTACTAATTTATTCCAAAGCCATGATTAAAAATCAAAAATGAAATGTTGAGACTTAATTCATGGGCTTCTCCTTGTTTAATCTCTTCCTCGCCTTTGTTTCCTGGTCAGTGAACATTCATTTCGCTGAGGTTTTAGGGTTCCTTTGCTCTATTACAAGCCTTTTTGTCATGATGACAAATGAACCCTAAATCTCTAAATGTGGAACCATGTTCCATGAGCACTTGCCCTAAAACACTGTCTTACTAAGAAAATTAAAAAAAAAATGTCCACAGGTACTAAATTTCTTTTTGATGAAGAGTAAAAGGAAAAGTAGTGTAAGAAATAAACTGTACCCTTCTGTCTACATGACTTTTGTGGTTGACAATTTACAAAAGGCTTATTGCAGACATGGAGAGAATTGTAATGAAATAAAAAAAAAAAGAATGAAAGAAGAATTGCAGGGATGACTAAAAAGTTGAGTGAAATTTTTCTGAATATTACAAATAAGTATGTGAGAAAAAAAAAGTGAAAAAAAAATTAGTGTTAACCTCACCCCCCTCCCCCCCCCCTAAAAAAAAGCCTGTAAATAATAAATAATTATATCATTTTTTAAATGAATATACATAAGCACGCAATGAATGAAAAAAAAATTCTATAAGGCATCTTAAAAGAGCAATAAGGTTTTCCTGAATAGAAAAAACGGAACATTGCAGAAAAGAAAGAAAAAAGGGCTTAGCGGTTTAAGAAGACAAAAGTTATATTGAGTAAAAAACACAAAGGACCAAACATGTACTTGTACTCAGCCTTCAATCTTATATATCATGTGTATGTGCCTGAGAGAGAGAGAGAGAGAGAGAGAGAGAGAGAGAGAGAGAGAGAGAGAGAGAGAGAGAGAGAGAGAGAGAGAGGGAGGGAGGGAGAGAGAGACAGAGAGAGACAGAGAGACAGAGAGAGACAGAGAGAGAGAGAGACAGAGAGAGACAGAGAGAGAGACAGAGAGAGCGATAGAGAGAGAGACAGATATAGAGAGAGACAGAGAGAGAGAGAGAGAGAGAGAGAGAGAGAGAGAGAGAGAGGCAGAGAGAGAGAGGCAGAGACAGAGAGAGAGATATACAGACAGAGAAAGAAGGGGTGGGGGTTAAAGCTACTATAAAAAACAGAGTGAAGATATGTTGCAATAAGAGGAATTCAAGCAAGAGAATGATAGAAGATCAAGCAACAAAGCAGCGCAAAATCTACAGATCGTTCCAAGTAACTACAGCCACAGCCGCTAGACAGAGTGGACTACCAAGCTAAAAATAACCATTTCGGGACTGTGGGATTACCCGTTACACCTACCTCCCCATACATGTCCAGGCGATTGACCTTCAACCCTGACACTGCCATTTGTTGGATAGTAAACATCACCTATTGGGGAAAAAAATAAAAAACACAAATTCGAATGGATGAGACACCTCATATACAATTGAGCGCTTGTTTGATATAGTTCATTCACATAGCAAAATAATTTGAAGCATATTTCGCCAAATCACCTGGCATTGCAGAAGGTAAGACACAATACGCTCTCACTGAGGATGAGACTGGCTATGTTCTGTGAGGTTTTTATAAATGCAACATAAACCTTTTGTCCTCAGCTCCTTGTGCACCTCTACAGCATGCCTGATGTTAAGCACGGGGCTCTAATACTCACAAAATTAAAACCTATGGTTTTTAAAAGCTATAAATAATTTTCAATTGAAAAAGATTGATTTCTATCAACAATAGATCTATCATATGGAAAAAAAATTCTTATTCAAGATCCATAACTTTGGAAAGAAAACCATCATAGTTCAAAATGAGAGAAACCAATGAAGACCAAGCCAATCAAATGAATGCAATGGTAATCTTTTTGAATTGAAGCTTTTATTTATTTTTTTTTTTTGAAACACACTACAGCTATGAACCATGGCTTCAATAAACTTTATCAAATTTACAGAGGTGATAGGTAGCAGTATAAAAAATTAATACACCATGTTACTCCAAGCTTCCAAGCATTTTACAACACTTCCCACATTTATAATTTCCATGTCTTCATCAGAATAAAAAATTCATATATTCTCTAAGTACAATCAGAGGTATGTGTTGCTGCATACTTAATTTTTTTTTCAAAATTATCGTTTCAGAGAGGGAACAGTTTAGAACATATTGCCATGCTACTAACTTTTCTCACTGAAACAGATAGAGGTGGGGGCGGGGGGGTGAGAGTTTAAAACCTATACAGAAGGTCCCTGTGTATCTAAGGATGTAAGGATGGGGTCTTCATGACACAGATACCAGTGCTTGAAAAATATATGCATGTAAAACAAGGTAGTTTGCATATTCAGTGGATATTGTTGAAGCCATTCCAGGCCTTTCAACTTAAATTTTACATTTTAATACAACATAATTTATTAACATATCAGTATAAAAATAAATTATAAAACTGTCTTGCAAAAAGTGTAATCCTGTGTATCAGAGCTGGACATGTAATAAAATGTAAGAAAAACTTAATAGTGTGCACAATTTAGCAGAGAATCAAAATGAAATAAGGAGAACTCACAGTTATAACTGGGTTTGACTCGGGGATAGGAACACCCGTCTGTAAAGTGATCTGGAGACAAATATGGCACACATCAAGCATAGATGATCAAGAAAGAAGCAAATTAAATATGCCTTTGAAAACGGAAGCATGAAAACAGTAATTTATTTAGGCAGCCTCATGTCTAATTATCTTTTTATACCTTTTTATAGAACTTTTTTTTGTCGTGAACATCAGGAGAAGTAAAAAATTCCTGAACCTGCACCCTTTGTGGCCATTTAGGAATGCAAATGTTAGTAAATAGTAAGAGAATGCAACTGCTGGTTTTTAATTCTACAGGTAACCATTAAGAGCATTAGAGTTGCAAGCTTAAAAGTAACAAAAACAAATAATGCCATGGTAAGTATATATTGATATCAGACTCCATCATTAGATAATCCAAACCAGGAACTCAGGACCCCTAAGTTGTGAGTCCAACATTCAACCGAAATTGAAGAGATCCAGAGTGAGAGAAGTTTTAAATAAGTTAATGGAGTGAGGGATGCAAGAAAAAATGAAGAGAGAGATAAGACTGAGAGAAAGAGAGAGAGACAGATAGACAGTTTGACAAACAGAAAGATAGTCATAGACAGGTATAAAAAAATAGAGAAAAAAAAAGAGTAACGAGAGAGAGAGAGAGAGAGAGAGAGACAGAGACAGAGAGAGAGAGACAGACAGACAGACAGACAGACACACAGGCAGACAGACAGACACACAGGCAGACAGACAGACACACATAGAAAGACATAAATGAAGTGACAAAAATATTAAAAACAGGTTAGTTTTTCATTAAAATGCGCATATTCAAAATAAGCTTTGAACTCACATTGCCCTTTATGTTGGGGAGTTTAGCTGGGTCAATTTTTCCCACATCCCAGGTCATCAATTTTGACACAGGGTCAAATGAGTTCTTCCCTTGGTTGCAGGTCAAGGTGACATTGAGGACACACTTAGGAAACGGGACCTCCAGCACCACATCTTCAATCTGTCAAACGTGTGAACAGGGTATTATAAAATCATAGACTTTAAATCCCATATGCTAAGGTAAATCTATTATCTTTTCAGGTTGACTACTATTTATATGTAATTTTACAAAATTTGAAGGCAAATCCTTTTATGAAAGCAAACTTGATGCTTTCTTCCACTGCAATTAAAACCTCTGCAAAACTGAACGTTATGTTTTTCCTTCTTAGTTGTCTTTCCCTGTGTAAAAATGCAAGATTGACTGCTAGCTGACCTTTGATAAGCCTTGGCCCACGGCCCTTCCAGTGAGTGAGACAAGGGAAGATAACTGGTTTATTTGTAAGGATGATCTTGGCAGCAATACCAATTTAATCATTTTGCATGGACTATGAATCTGATAATTAAATTTTCACCTCATGCTTGTTATTCAAAAAGTCTACTCTCATTTTGTG
>JAWDGP010001949.1:182500-207500 GCA_033675545.1 Elysia crispata
ATGACGATGAAGAGCTTGTTGACCATGTGCGGAAATGGCTACAAAACCTTGACGGAAGTTTCTTCCGAGAGGGTATCTATTCCATGGTGCGGCGTTGGCAGAAGTGTGTTGACAGACTTGGCTGTTACGTAGAGAAATGAAGGACGAGTCAAGGTATGAACACGTGCAAGAATTTTGTTGATAGCATAAAAAACGCGGATTTTACAGGCATTTTTCGGTTAATTATGAAAGAGCCCTCGTAAGAGGTGTTTGAAATATGAGTAAATTTTGCATCTCATTTCCTTTAAAAGTACTGATATAATATGTTGATTGGAAATTTTGAAAATAAGCATTACTTTAATTTATCACTAAAATTATCTTTACTATCAACATGTAGGCCGATTTTTTATTTTGTTTAACCATAGCTTAACATTTTCTTTTAAAAGATATTGAGGAATTTGACAAAAATGGAACATGCTGCATTTGTAGATGCCTTTCCGTAACAGCAAAGCAAAAGAGGAAGAATATTTTTGTATGCGTTTCTGAAGACATTTTACTAATATAAATCTTGATTTGTAAAGAAAAAGATATTTATTGAAATCAAAAGTAGCAGTGTTTTTTTTTTTTTATTTCTGTTTATATATAATTATAAAATTACATACGACTGCCATATTTCTTTTAAATCTAGCCTCCATTATAATTATTATTTACCCTCTATCCGTGCCATTAATGAAGATTTGTGAAACAAGAAAATTCCTTGTAAATTACATAAAAATTGATACTAAATATATAAGAACTTGCCATTAAATTCTTTATTTTTAGTAACTTCCACACTGTGGAAAATAAAGTGACTTCAAAGGTAAACTTAAAACAACATGTCATAATGCCAACAAATTTAATGAGAGCCGAGTTTAAGGTCTTGAGCTGTAATAAGGTCGGGTTGGTAATTGTGGAATTGTTCATGTATAATTAATTGATTATATTCACAGCCAAGTTTAGTCAGAAACCAGTGGTCTTTAATTTTTAAAGAGTGCTGAATGGTTAAAGGGGCATAGCCCTTTAGTTCCTTATTTCATATGAGGTCCATTGTTTTGCAAAAGCATAAGACTTAAAAAAGTCCAAGGCTAGATAGGAAAACATTTAAAGATAGAAAGCAAATTTAGAATAGTAAAAAAAAAAAAAAAAAAATTCACCTCCCATCTCTTGAACCGAACACATGGGTGAAAGCTGACGTCATCCAGCAGTCTAGGGTTGGTGAATGACAAAGTTAGGTCTGGCATTCCACTGAGCTTGATCAAGCAATCAATCTGGCAATAAAGGTGAAGACTTTGTTGAAATAGATTGCCAAATTTACCAAGAAAAAAAGAACAATAACAAATCTAGGATTTGCATATTACTTTAAAAAATTTATTGAACGCCAAGGCTTGGAGTTACTTTACTTGTCCGACATATAATATCTAAATTTTGAATACTTCCTCATCAATATCGGCACAAACATGACTGACGTCTAAATTCACTGAAAACTTTCAGTTTGCAAGAGATCAATAATCTTGAAAACAATGAGTCAGTTTAAAGATTAAAAAAAAAATCAATATGCTTAAAAATGTGAGCCATAATAAACCTTGCATATTTATATTATGATTCTTATTGAGTTTAATTGGCAAAGTGATGTTCTTTCAAAATCCAATGCCGTCTCTTTAGATTTCATGGAGACAATTTCCCAGATTGCCTTCAATGCATCAAAACAAAGACAAATATGTTTTTCAAAAAGAAACTAAAATAACTATTGAGAAGCCTTACTGAATTGTATACCCAGTACATACATAACCCTGGATCTCAGCAATAACAGCCGTTCCAGACTTGTCTATGATAGCATCTATCTCCTCTGTGATATCAAAGTAAGCCTCATTGTTTGTGTACTTCACTCCTGTCCTCCGCCATGGAATGTTTGACAGCTGGCCTGTGGGAAGTGTGTCACTCACACTAAGAGTAAGAGACAGAGACACAGTGTTGAAGAGAAAAAAAACAATAAATGTACACTTATAATTTTCTTGATGGTAAATGCTTGGTTAAAAAAAAACCCCAAAAACTAATGATCACTATATAAGAATGATATGACATGTCGACAATTAAACATTTCACCTCTGTTTTAAAATATAACAAGGTTTTGTCCTCACTATAATTGATGATATACCGAGTAAATAAGAAAGAATGATCTGCTGGATATGACAAACAGAGCAATTTTTTTTTTATGAAAAGATTTTGATCATATTAAGAGTATCATTCTTGTTACTGTCAGAAAGCATCCTCCATTTAGAATGGTTTTTTTTTCCTTATCTATATTGCAAAATAATTCAGTTTTGGTTGATATTATGCTCTGGTCAAGAATCAATATTAGAGAGACTTAGTGGCAGACTATTTTTTTTTTTAAGAAAATAATGAGGTATTTCTACAAGATGGGCAGGACAAACAAATATACAGATGAAATGTTTCTGCTGTATAAACATATTTTTTGAGTGGTATTAATAAGTTCTGAAATTTATTGGCTCATTCTTAGACAAAATGAAGTGATCCCAGGCCTTTTCTAGCCTTTTTATTAAACGAGCCTTACTCAGGCAGGGCAGACCTGAAACGGTGAAGTTCCAACTTCATAAACAGTTAAATTGAGTCTTTTCAACATGCATTAATTGATCCGTTTGAACCTCGAAGAGACATTGCATCAAAGGGCCACAACACAAGTGCTTTGAAAATACCTGTTGTGGCTGGGCCAGGATGTTGAAAAAAAATAAAAAAAAATGAAAGTTCCCACTCGCTAGGCTTACCTTGTGGATTTGCCTGTTACAGTGTCTGTGATAGAACGCAGCAAGTTTGGTGGCTTTATCAGCTCCTTCAGAACATTTGATTCTACAGCCAGGGGAAAGCCATTGTCCAGCATCTCATCTAAAAGCTTTGAAAAATGGCAAATGAGAAAAAAAAGTTTGTTGCTGTTGGAAAACTAAATGGTATGCCACATAATCATAGCAGAAAAACTATAAATCTCAAAATAGAAAAACTTCTTTCTTAAGTATATCTTAGAGTCCTAAACCAATATAAAAGAGTAAAACATGGCAAGGACCATTGTCCTTTATCTTACTCAGTCTACACCTGTTTCTTGTATTTTTAAATGTGTTAAACAAGAGACTTTTGAAGGCATGAGAATGGTTTTTAATTGTCTTTTTCTTTTTCTTTTTTTTTGAAAAAATTATTCGGATACCAATGAAATAACAACTAATCTATATTGCTGAATATCATCAAAAGCTGCTACGAAAAACAATAATTTACAGGATGGAAATTTACACCCTACCTCCTGGACTAAAATTTTACTACCAAATTTTTTCTCCATTTAGTATTTGATATACGACTGGACACCCAGAACATGACTGATAGATTACCTCATAAACTATTACAAAATGCTCCTTCAAAATGGATTCGCTGCAGTCTTTAAAGTAATCTTCGAATGTATCACATATGCGGTGAAGGAACTCAATCACAAACAGAGGAGGGACTGTTTTTCAGAAAAAAGAAAGAAGTATAATGAAGTGTAAACAACATATCAATACTAAAAAACTCTCATGTTTAAAGTTCCAGATATTTATGTATGAAATTCTTAAAAGCTCTTTGACCCTAAACACTAAAAAAAGCAAGATATTGAGCATATGATTCCATAAATCTTACTCACATGTAGGAATTTTTTTCCAGCTTTATTATTAAAAAACAGAAAACACAATTATAAAAAGACACTTGTAAATTGATTCCTAGCAAGGAAAATAAAAAAAACTGAACAGAGCAGATCTGTAGATCTTCTTTACAAATGTATATATTCTCACCTTCAGTTGTAACCACAGCTACAAAGTAGAGGCTGCTGCGGTAAATATTGATCAAGTAATGGTGTGGAGTTGCTATTACAGGGGCAACATCATCTGGGTTAGATAGCTGGAAATTTTGAAAGAAATCCCAGGAAAATTTCAGTGATGTATTTTTTCTTTTTGTAAAATTCTCAATGGATGATCATCTCTAAAATCCTATTAAATCAAGATTCTTTCAATCGATGCTATTTTTTTAATTGCTAAACACTGAAATTTATCATGCAAACTAAGCAATAATATTTTAAACCCACTAACACAATTGAAAAGGAAAAAAATCTCAAATTCATGATAAAACAAACCTCTCTCTTTTCACTACAGACATACTTATTTTTTAAATATTTTTCATCTATAGAAATACTCCTCAACTCTATGGTATTACTAAGAATCAATTTAAAAGAAACTTACCTTACTTTGAGCTTCAAAGAAATAATCGCAGACAGATTTGTTGACCACACTCTTCCAATGCTTTTCCAAAACAACATCCCTGTTAACAATACAAGTAAAAATTTTGAATAAAAAGATAAGAAAAGCTTGATTTGAATGAGATACCGTGCAGCAAGAAACACTTTAAAAATGTCAAAATGTTCCAAATCTGATGCGAATTTTAAAAACACTTTTTTTTTAAACTAAGATTGAGAGAACATATATGCTTTTTCCTGTGAGCTAAAAATAAAAAGGGGGTGCGATTTGCATCAGAGGGATGAAATGTTGAGCTCTTTTCTTTAGAAAATATGTGAGGGCACACGGCACTAGACCTATTTCAACTTGATTTTCAAGTCCAAGTTTGAAAATCGAAATTTTATCTCTTTAGAAACTCCGTTTCTGTGTATTTTCATTCAGCTTAGTTTTATGAATTTGTACTTTCTGAAATTTAACAGTTTTGGTGAAAAAAGTAAAATTCAACTATTTATAATGGCCATTTCCTCAAAACGACACTTTCTCAACCGGGTGATTTTAAAACTTGATAACTTTTGATCTAAACAAGATAGAACCTGCAAATCAAAAAGCAAAATGCTCAGGATTGTTTACATCTTAGAACCTAAGCCTATAGCATAACTGAGCTCGAATCTAATTTTTTTCTAACTTGACCCATGTGAAGGGTTTTCCCCTACGCCCACATATATGCATTGTTCCAAGATAAAATGTCAGAAAATTTAAAAAAAAAAAAAAGTCTGCCCTTTAAAAACATTCAAGCTATGTAGAATTAGCTAATTTGGCGCTTGTTAAGGAGTCAAGGAAATGAAGTAAAAGTGAATGACAACACTTCTTAACAGCAAGGGAAAAGTTCTACTGAACAGCAGTACAAAAAATGATAGCGAGCATAGTTATATTCTTGGATCAATCTGTGATAGCATTTCCAAGCTAATGCATTGATATTTACTTGGTTTAAGTTATCCATCTATAACAGATCTAACCTTCACAGGCTGAACTTAGCATTGCGCTGAAAAGTTAATTTGAGCTTTTTATATCTTGAACTATGTTTGTTTAATTCTAACATCTGAATTGATATTTTTACCTTATTCCCAGTGCATAGATTACCTATCCTCCATTTAAATAGATCTATTGTTAGCTAACTTAATTTACAAGACAGTAACGTTACCAGTCCATAAATTGAATGGCAATTCACAAAATGAAAGTAGCCTACTCTGTAAGTTAGAATCTAATATCTTATTGAAACTGCGCTAGATAGACATACCCTGTGCTGTTAATAATGAATAGGCTGTGTATCATTTTGGAAAATGTAACAGCCTTAGGCCTGGTGTTGATGCTAATCCAAAAGAAAAACTGAAGGTGAAGCCTTACTAGATTCTAGATCTAGATCTAGAAATCTCGTAGATATGGATCTATTAGGCCTGGAATAGATCTAGACTAGCTCATAAGGCTTCAAAACTATTTGTGGACCTACAAGGAAACTCAAGATATAAAACTAAACCGGGACCAAAATTACTTAAGTTCTAGATCCACACAAATTTCCTGAAATATTTGTACGAGTACTAAAACCAAAATCCTACAAACAACTCATTAACTAATATTATTTGCAAATTGATGATAACAAGGGAGGCTACTCTTAATTCTTTTTTTATATGAATTAGCATTTTGCTGGTTGGAACCCTTTTCTCACCACTCATCACAGAATTCTTATAATCTTCTCTTTCACTATTTCGCTTGAAAAATACGTTGATTTTTCTTCTTGTCCATTCCTCGATGTGTCGATATAGCATGCTCTTGGTCTAGCTCGGCATCTTCGACCCCCATCTTCTTCGTGTAACATCTTTCATCAAAGTTCATTTCATTCTGAATACGTGTACCGAGAAAGACAATTTTCGTCCCCATTAAATTAAGCTGGTTTAATTAAAAGTTATCTGAATTATTAAAAGTAATTGTGACCTATTTCTCTTACCATGAAGGCGGTAATAGGCTATAATAGGTTATGCAAAGCTCCTTCTACTCATATAATAACATTCTCGTTTTAATTTAAATTCACACAACGGGGTCTATACACCCACAATGTACTTTTGTTTAGCCTTGGACTAGTTATATCGTGATATGCTTTTTTTTTTTTTTTCATGAATAATCACAATAGTTCACACATAGTTCTTTTACTGATTTTTTTTTCTTACAATTAAAATATGAAATTCACAAATTACTCTGCGACAGGTTTAAAAGTTTACAAACTGTAGTGGCTGTGTTAGAACAGCTATGCAGTATGGCATTGAACACGAGAGGTATATGAGACGATTTACTTTTTACATTTTGATTTATATATATAAACCAAAATAAATATTTTTTTTTTTTTTTTTTTTGGGTGGGGGGGGGGGGGTCGGAAAAAAAATAGGACAAAATTTAATATACCGTACTTTTAGAAATGCTATCTACAGAATTTGCAAAGATGCTTAGTCTAAGCCATGTAGGCCTATATTAAATTTGATTTGCACAAGCTTTTTTCCAGCTAATTGTTTCTTTTATTTCGATTTACAGAGAAATAAGAGATAGGTAATTGATGGATAGATAGATAGATATACATAGATAGATAGATAGATACCCGGTAGATAGATAGATAGATAGATAGATAGATAGGTAGGTAGGTAGGTAGGTAGGTAGGTGGGTAGGTAGGCAGGTAGGTAGGTAGATAGATAGATAGATAGATAGATAGATAGATAGATAGATAGATAGATAGATAGATAGACATAGATCGATACATAGGTAGATAGATAGATTAAGTAGGTAGATATAAAACATATAGATTGATTGAATAGAAATATTTAGTCGACAGGAAACGTCTCATCTTTAAATATAACTGTCTTTGTAAAACAAAATATAACTAAAAAAAAATCATTTATGGTGGGAGTTTTTTTTTTTCAAAATTTACATAATTTGACTTCATCACAATGCAGAGGAGCTTCAGACAGAAAAATGACCAGGAGGTCACACTAGATAAACACTAGAGGCAAGTGATTTTTCTCCTTGTCAGTCACCGAGGCCATGATTGTTCTGCTTATGTCTGAAGCAATTAGCTTTCTCGCCTGCTTGTTGCTTAAAATGCCTTCGGTTTAGAAAATTTAATTAAAAAGAAAAAAAAAATAGTCCGAGATGACAAATGGCATGCCACGAATGGCTGCACCAATTAGCAATCTTATTAGATTTAATGCAACCATACTATTTTCCAGAGTCTTATTACAAGGATTCTTTAAAATTCTATATTCAAGGATCAAAATAGTATTTATATGCATGCTCTGTTGCTCTGTTAACGTTGATCTCCAGATTTTTTCTTGTGTGCCATTTGAATTTCAATGGGGCGAAAAAGTAGGGGGGGGGGGGGGGTATTAGAATCCAAATGAATTAAGACCCCCGGAGTTTCAATCCACACTTAAATGTAAATGATAAAATACTTTTTATAGACGTGAAAAATGATCTACCGGCATCGACTCGGTTCCTAAACTGCATGACTCTACATTGCTGTGTGGAATATATATATATAAGAAGAATGATCATGGATTTGTCATATATATATATATATATATATATATATATATATATATATATATATATATATATATATATATCTTATTGCAAAAGTATATATATAAATTCACACTGTCCTCTCCATGGACCTTTTTCTCAATCCAAAACTAGGGCAAGTATTGATGCATCAACGCTTGGCCTACTTTCAATTCAAAAATAGAATAAGAGTTGAGCAAACCTTTGTACCTTTTTTTTTTCAATCCAAAACTAGGGCATATATATATATATATATATATATATATATATATATATATATATATATATATATATATATATATATATATATAAGCATGGCTAAGTATGGCCAAACGTTATTTCATTTTTCGACAAATAATTTGAGAAAACTACAAAGGGAAAAAATAAAAAAGAGCAAACAATACGATTTTTGGATTTCTGGAAGTCCGTTTTTTCTCGGAACTAGTTTCATTAGAACAAAAAACTATGTCCTATGTTAGAATCAAATATCATTTGAATGTCTTACGTAAATGTATATTTCGAGCGTACAAATTTTGTCTTGGACAAAAGATGTTACTATTTCTGTAAAATGCACTGAAAGTTTGTTGTTGTTGTTGCTGTTGCTGTTGTTGTTGTTGTTGTTGTTGTTGTTGTTGTTGTTGTTGTTGTTGTATTGTTTTTGTTGTTGCTGTTGTTGTTGTAGTTGTTGTTTTATTTCTACTTTTTTTTTAAGAAGAAATATTCTAATGCAGCGAATATGTAAAATGCTCGACTTGTTTAACTTCAAGATAAGAAATATTTATAAAATAACTTCTGAAAAATTCTAATGTTTATTGCTTTATAAAGACTCTAGGCTTGCTCCTTATTTTCTATATTTAACTTGCTTTGGATATCATTTTTATAATTTATTTCTTTCTCCTTTTTTAAGAGGAGAGGATGATTATAATAAAGTAAGTCCCAAATTACTTGAATAAACTTTTTCAAATATTAAATCTCTGTCTCCCTATTTAGGAATATTAATATAAAAAATACGTTTCTTTTCAAGATCAATCCTTTTTAGATATTAAACTTCCCTATGACAACCTACATAAAGCATTATTAAAGGTCGGAAAGAAAGAACGAATATAACATTTGAAGCATTATCCTAAGAACATGAATTTCTCATGCTTGCAATGGCAAAGAAAAATAGGAAAGGAGAAGGCAGAGAAGTAAATGGATAATTATGCAGTTAAGTTAAAAATAAATAGATGTTTTGATTAAAAGACAAACTGACCTGAAGATAGATGAATAGGGAAACGGAAAAATAGGCAGCTAAACAGATAGGAAGATAAATGCGAGGGGGAGGGGTGGGAGGTTAAGAAAAAAAGTTCAAGAAGGATAAACAAGGCAAGATATTAATTTTATAATATCCCAAAACGAATCTGAGCAAATATATGAATTAAAACTAAGTTGCAAAATAACATATTGTAGTACATTTTTTGTGGAAGAGAGAGAGAGAGAGAGAGAGAGAGAGAGAGAGAGAGAGAGAGAGAGAGAGAGAGAGAGAGAGAGAGAGAGAGAGAGAGAGCAGCAGCAGCAAAAGAAGTAGAAGAAGAAGAAGAAGAAGAAGAAGAAGAAGAAGAAGAAGAAGAAGAAGAAGAAGAAGAAGAAGAAGAAGAAGAAGAAGAAGAAGAAGAAGAAGAAGAAGAAGAAGATGATGATGATGATGATGATGATGATGATGATGATGATGATGATGATGATGATGATGATGATGATGATGATGATGATGATGATGATGATGATGATGATGATGATGATGATGATGATGATGATGATGATAATAATAATAATAATAATAATAATAATAATAATAATAATAATGATGATGGAGTCAAAGTTGAATAGAGGAAAGATTCGAAATTACGATTTTTATGAGCTGTGCATGAATTTATTAAATTTTTTATGCAATATTCCATAAAAACGAATTCTTTAGCTTAAAATCTAATGTGAGACAAGTCTAATACGTATCAAAACTAATAAAGCACTGAATAGCCGAAATTTAAGAGAATCACTGGCTTGAAAAAAAAAACTGAAGTAAAATTAACTTGAGGTAACACTTTTATAGTCGCGACCGGGCGTGGTACAATGTCTTGTTTTTTTTTAAGCTCAACCAATCAGATACGAGAGGGCGTGGCTTGTAGGACCAACTTGACTGCAGCGATTGGTCCACGGCTCACTGCTTCCCGCCAGTTGATCTGACAAGGTGGAGTCTATTGTTACCGACTTGGCGACGAATGGGCCGGTCCACCTGGGCGTGACTTTGTGTTTACAGGGCGTCAGCCTGGTGCTATTGTTGTGGTGTTAAGCTTTGATTTCTACACAATAATCTCTTGATTGTCTGGACTTAATCGTTTTAGGTGTCTTGGCTCCGCCTGGACCAGGGGAATTAGTTTTGCCATCTGGTTTATACGTGAACAATAGATGCGAGTATATGAATAAAATACCTCAATCAAATGACCTCTGTGTGACATTATTTTGATTTGTCGTATGGTTGTCAACGTTGCCAAAATGCTATACACATTGTTTGATACATTGAAAACCCTGGGCTGTTTTTTTTTTCTTTTTTGGTTTGGTTTGGTTTGGTTTTTTCAGCTCAAATATGCGCAATTAAATGCTTGCAGTGAGTGTTTTAACGTATTTTTATTTTAGCTGTTAACCTAATTGAATTTCCTTGAAAATTCCCTCGGAAGCATTTGTTATTCATTTATCTTACGAATCGTTTTATGGAATAGCGGTACTGACATGAAAATTGATATGCTATAACTGCTTGATGGGAAAGTAAAAGAGTTACGTGAATAGTAGGAAAAAAAAGTTGTTTTTTCTTGGCTTCAACCTCACTCTGCCTCTCTGTCTCTATTTATCTCTCTCGCTCGTTCTCCCTCTTCCTGACTGAATTTTTCTCTAAGGGATTCTATCTCCTTCTCTGCCTCTCGAGACAGTTAACTTCTTATGCTTGGACTGAGCGTCTCGGAAATTTGGCTTAGACTAGCGTATAGAGCAATGATGAATTAAAAAAAAAATACAACTAAGATTCCTCCCAACGAAAAAAAAGACCCAATAAAACAAAAAAAGAAACAACCAACAAAATGTTTTGAGAGCTTTGACATGAGCAGTTCAAACTTCCTTCATCTTAATCATTCCTAGCCAGGAAAGTCAATACCATTTATACAAGAAAGCAGTTAATGCTGTACTGTCCCAATCTTCATACTGTGCTCTGTCTTGCAAGAATTCATGTTGTCTGTACTTACAGGATAATGAGAAGTTTTTAAAACTAAAGATAGATTGGGATTTTATATCCTAAGTGTATTGCTTTTACTAAGAATGAAACAATCATTTTATCTCAAAACGTATTTGTCAAAATGCCTTCCTAACTTGCAAACGAAAAAAGCTTTCGATTGTTATATATTACTCTTCTCCTTTGATCTCGTACTTTTTTTCCTCATAATTTCATTATCCTTTTTATTTCCTCTTTTTCCTTGAAAGTTTAGAGGGCATTTTGTGTCATGTGGTTTGCCTTCACATCCCAACTACAAGGATTTACGATCATTTTCGTTCAAACGTTATCACCATTTGATCTAACACAAGTTCCAAATTCTTCATCGTCTTGAGGTTCACTTGTAATCGGAGAAAAATCGGTAACTTCCGATCGAATTCTTTTGCGATCTTTTTAAAAGAAAAAAAAAAAACCATGCCAGTATTTAGATAAAGGTGAATCAACTGAATTGCTTTTCAAGTGGATTGCACAGAAACATTTCAAGAGATAAGCTGAAGTCTGTTTGCTGTAATAATATAATCAACCTATGTGAAACTCGACCTTCAAAGTTGATGCTTGAAAATTAAGATTAGAATTTTGTTTTGAGCTGTGTTTTCATACGTGTCCTCTAAATGAGCTTGGCTGTGAAATATCCTGCGGAGACTCAGTCTCCCTCTTGAATAAGTCACCAAATTGATTTGTTGATTAGCGTAGAAATAAACCTAGGAATCAATCTTGGTACATTCTTTTCCTGAAGTTTTACACAGTTTTATTTTATTCTTTTTTTTTTACGAATAACCCATGACGTTCCGTTATTGATTTTTTTTTTTTTTAAATATATGAATTTGTGAAAGTGCAGAGTAGTAAGGAAAGGGCAGCAAATACTTTCTTTTTCTCTCACCACCGCCTATTTTCGTGTTAGTCTCCCTTGATCTTTTCTTTACAGAGTAAATATGGGACTCATTTTGTAGTCTATATATTTACTTGACAGATTATTATACAACGTTTTTCATATACCGAACCAGGAGCGTGCTAAAATGTCAATGATAGTTTTAAGCAGCAAAATTTACGATAAATGATAGGTAGGCATAATGTTAATATTGAAAATTTGATGAGAACGACGCCAATGAAAAATCTTTTATCAGCTTAACATAGGAAGGAAAAAAAAAGTGAAATTATTAAATTATCGAACTGTTTTCCAGGCTCACATCCAACTTTTTTTTTTTTTTTTTTTTTTTTGCATAATTATCTTTTATATGAAATTGTTGAAAAAAAATCAAATGCAACGAAAGGAAGGAGTAAGAAAAATTCGAACAAAACAAAATAATCTGAAGAAAGAATGATTTATTTTCACATATATATTCACATATAGACATTAAAGTTAGGTCCAATGTACATTTATCAAATTTTTTGCAATATCTATTACAGAGTATAATTCTACATGTTTTCTTTCGCTAAGTCCCCAGATTTTAAAACAGCTACAACTTTATTTTTTAAGGATACAAAGATATCAAAACCAAAAAAGTGTTTGGGTTTTTTTTATCTTTCAAGCTATACAGTAAACATTTAATAACTTCTTGTGTAATAATAAAGAATAAGAATTTTAATCTCTAGAAAACATGCCCACTGGGGTTCTAGGGAACATCACAAAATAAAGATAACGTATAAATAATAAGGAAAGTAATTTATTACAATCGATATTGACATGATTCCAGATTCTTTCTTATTCGACCTTGAGAAAAACTTCAACAGGCTTCAAGGCACTGATCATTGCTGCCTGGAGAAAGACAAAAAACCATCACAGTATAGAAAAATCTGAATTAATGCCCGCTCTATTTGTCAATTATTTGATTAAATTTCTCTAGGATTCCAAAAGTGTGATTGATAAATCCATCAATCTAAACTAAACACGCGAACACACAAACATACACACACACGCACATATATATATATATATATATATATATATATATATATATATATATATATATGTATGTATGAAATGCTCCCACAGTTGAGCACTCTTATCAATTATTTCAACTTATCTTCAAAGTATATATATATACTCGTATATATGTACCTATATCTTTCTATCTATGCACTCATCTTTCTCTCTATTTTTTTTTAATTATCGGCCCATCTTTCTATTTATCTATCTATCTATCTATCTATCTATCTATCTATCTATCTATCTATCTATCTATCTATCTATCCATCTATCAATCTATCGGTCCATCTACCTTTCAATCTATCTGTCCATCTAATTATCTACAATTATCATGACCACCTCTTTGCTTATCTACCTTCTTTCTTTTTATCTCTTTATATATCTTATTATCTTTTAATATATGGATGTGTCTTTTGCTCTATTTAACTTTTTGCGTGTGATTGTCCACCTATATTAATCAATCATTCAATAAATCAATCAAGCCATCTATGTAACGATAAGTCTTTCGAAAACTCTTTTTCTCTATTCTATGAATCTATGTATGCATGTATAAATGTATTTATCTTTCTATCTACCTACCTATCTACTTATAAATCTATGTATCTATATATCTTCTATCTATCAAATGTTATGTCCATCTTCTGCTTAACTTTCTTTCTAATATCTATATTATATCTATTTATCTAAAGAATTCCTCTTTATGGTCTTACCTCTTCTTGAGTCAAGTTATATATCTGCTGCACCTCCACAGCCTGTCCCTGGTCCTCAAAACCATCTGCTACTTCCTCGGTACAGGCCAAAAACCTGCAGAGCGAAAATGACAATTAAAAAAATAATGTAATATCGTTGACAATGGTAAACCAGCGGACAAGTCAGTTGATATAGACCTTTATATTTTTTTCCGATCGGAAAGAAGTAACACTTAGAAAGACTTGACAACAATAATTAATACTATGTCATGATAATCCAATTATGGAAATTAAAAAAAAAAAAAGCTGGTTGCTTTGATCAATTGAAAACATTGTTAATTATCCTCACTATCTCTTTATCTGCTTCTATCTATCTGTCTCTTTCTGAGAAATTTTTTTCACTCAAAATTAAGAAAAGAAGAAGAAAAAAAAAGAAGAAGAAGAAGAAGAAGAAGAAGAAGAAGAAGAAGAAGAAGAAGAAGAAGAAGAAGAAGAAGAAGAAGAAGAAGAAGAAGAAGAAGAAGAAGAAGAAGAAGAAGAAGAAGAAGAAGAAGAAGAAGAAGAAGAAGAAGAAGAAGAAGAAGAAGAAGAAGAAGAAGAAGAAGAAGAAGAAGAAGAAGAAGAAGAAGAAGAAGAAGAAGAAGAAGAAGAAGAAGAAGAAGAAGAAGAAGAAGAAGAAGAAGAAGAAGAAGAAGAAGAAGAAGAAGAAGAAGAAGAAGAAGAAGAAGAAGAAGAAGAAGAAGAAGAAGAAGAAGAAGAAGAAGAAGAAGAAGAAGAAGAAGAAGAAGAAGAAGAAGAAGAAGAAGAAGAAGAAGAAGAAGAAGAAGAAGAAGAAGAAGAAGAAGAAGAAGAAGAAGAAGAAGAAGAAGAAGAAGAAGAAGAAGAAGAAGAAGAAGAAGAAGAAGAAGAAGAAGAAGAAGAAGAAGAAGAAGAAGAAGAAGAAGAAGAAGAAGAAGAAGAAGAAGAAGAAGAAGAAGAAGAAGAAGAAGAAGAAGAAGAAGAAGAAGAAGAAGAAGAAGAAGAAGAAGAAGAAGAAGAAGAAGAAGAAGAAGAAGAAGAAGAAGAAGAAGAAGAAGAAGAAGAAGAAGAAGAAGAAGAAGAAGAAGAAGAAGAAGAAGAAGAAGAAGAAGAAGAAGAAGAAGAAGAAGAAGAAGAAGAAGAAGAAGAAGAAGAAGAAGAAGAAGAAGAAGAAGAAGAAGAAGAAGAAGAAGAAGAAGAAGAAGAAGAAGAAGAAGAAGAAGAAGAAGAAGAAGAAGAAGAAGAAGAAGAAGAAGAAGAAGAAGAAGAAGAAGAAGAAGAAGAAGAAGAAGAAGAAGAAGAAGAAGAAGAAGAAGAAGAAGAAGAAGAAGAAGAAGAAGAAGAAGAAGAAGAAGAAGAAGAAGAAGAAGAAGAAGAAGAAGAAGAAGAAGAAGAAGAAGAAGAAGAAGAAGAAGAAGAAGAAGAAGAAGAAGAAGAAGAAGAAGAAGAAGAAGAAGAAGAAGAAGAAGAAGAAGAAGAAGAAGAAGAAGAAGAAGAAGAAGAAGAAGAAGAAGAAGAAGAAGAAGAAGAAGAAGAAGAAGAATGTGCAGAGAACTGGTACCTTTGTAAAGAAGCAGACACGAAGCTGAATGTCAAACTGTCCACGTCGTTGCCAATGAGCCACTTGAATCCAGGTTCGGAGCTAGGAAGGGACCCGTCTATCTGATCTGGGGTGACGAAATACCCGGCATTCATGTCGCCAGCAAAGAGGATGTTCTGGAAAAAAAATTGATTATGCTATGAGATACGTATAACAAAGCTTTACTAAAGTTTTTTTTTTGTCTGTTTTTTTTTTGTAGCCTATAAAGTATATTCAGGTAATTTTGCAATACCCTTAACTATCTATAAATCCCTTAAACGGCAATTATTACGTGAGAACAGAAACTTGTTTTTTCCCGCAAGACAGTGCACAAATAAAGAGATTCGACTAATCCTGTACTTTCCCAATCTATTTTTAGATTCTTTTAAACACTTCTTAGAAAGCTGCAAATTTTCGCATTAAGTGCATAAAAGTGCACTGCCTTGCGGGAAATTATAGCCGCGTAGTTATTTAAACTTACTCGATAATAAATGTTTTAAAAGAATCTGGAAATAGATTTAGATTTTACAAAATAGGTTGACTATACCTATTGGCCTTTGATTTTGCGGGAGATCATAGCTTTATAATTAACGTTTACGAAAGGAAAACAAAAAACAAATTAGGAAAGACGCAGTGCGTAGATCTATGATCGAACATATTATTAAGCAACAAACATTGAGCAAACCTTTTTTTTTGTTTTTAAACTCCCACAAAGTAATCGACGACAGGTTTCACCTTCAGCTTGAGAATTCAAGGACTTCACATAAATACACAGGTAATGAGAAAATGGTGATAACAAAGGTAAGATATTTAAAAATATGAAAAAAAAAAAAACTCTCTTTGTACATCCTCCAATTCTATTTTCAGATCCTTTTAGTCGCTTTAAAAGCTATGAATTCCAGCGAAAAACCCTCGAGGGAAAGTTGGAAATAAGCCGTATTTGTATCTTGCTAATCTGTTTAAAAATCATTTTAAACTTTCAAAAAGTGTCAAGAGTCGGACTGCCTTTCGGGAATTCTTGCTGTTTCTACTAAAATTATATCCAGCGTTTAAGAAGAAAGATCTATAATAATTTGTAATATGGGAAACTAGCTAGTCATCTGCTCTTCACTCTCATCCAAGATAGTTACGTGTATTTGAACCCTATACATTTTCCAAAAAGTGCCTGCACATGCAGCGACTTTTAGTATCCATAATCCACCTATGCTATCACCATAATGGATAATGGATGCTTAAAATGACCTATAAATAGAGCTGAGTTTCCAAATGAGCCAAATATTCTTTTTCTGTAAATAATCTTCCTTACTTCGACGTTAAAATGTGCAGAGACGTTTCGATAGAAAGCAGGCAATTCATTGATCTCCTCCAGGGCAGTCAGAGTCCACGTGTGGAACCCGAACAGGTAAAAGTCTTTAAGCTCTGCGGAGAAAATAGGATTTCAAGTTTTGATTGGTTGAATGGTTCTGTGTTAATCTGATAGAGACCCGTCCACTACAAGGTGTTGAGTTGTCTGCTCTAATGTTACATACGCGGCTCTTCGATCAGGGAGTGCGAGGTTCAAATCCTGACTCGCCTAAGTTGAATGCTGAATCTTTAGCAAAGATTCTTCTACACATTTTTTATCTCCTTCTGATATTACACTGTACACAGACAAAGGCAGTGGACCATTTTGTCAGTGCGATGGATTAACGCGATTTTTCTTAAAACTCCTCCTTTGTGAGTTAAGAAAAGCATCTTGGTTGGCAACAGCCTGTCGGCAAAGCTTTGTAAAACACCTCTGGTATAATAACGGGAGCGTGCCGTGTAAAACGCTCTTTTATCATTATTCTTTTTAGATTCACAAGTTTTTCTTAAGCACAAAACAAGCCTCTCTAGCATTGTATGGCTGGACAGACAGTCTTGCAGCAAGCTTAACAGCCGAAAACATAATCAAATTTTCGTTGGGAGTTACACTATTGACAGATCATTCCGTTGAAATATAATTATTAAAACTAAGTTGGCTGTGTGACGTAATAGGCTACTAATTGCCCAACCTCTACATTCTCAATGTTTTTCTGTCTCTTACAGTTCACAGAATTGGATGTAGACGCCTATGCCAAAATGTCTGACACTTTTGGATATTTGGATTTTTTTTTTATTACCTCAGTGCAAGCCATTTCTCCATACAGCATCGTGGCTCGAATGGTTAGCAGACAATCTCTAGAAATACCACAGCGATATTGAGACTCTGAGCCATTGTGGCCAAAGTAAAAATTACACCAGTCTAGATTTTCAGGATAATCATGATCAATTCATCACTGTTTACCACGATCCGAAAAAAAAATCTCTTTACCAACTTAATTTGATCATAATGCTTATAAACAAGATATTCAAGACAATATCACATTTACTGAGATAGATTTGGTTTTATAAACACAATTATTATCTTTTCCTGAAGTCATTTGTACTATCCGGTGTACAAAGTTTTGGTACTAGCGTCATAATACTTGACCTCCCTTTTGATAGTTGGTTGATCCATCACATCTTAGCATAAATCTTCAAAACGCTCAGAAGATTTTCATGATCTCAGAAAGCTAAAATGTCAAAAGAGATTTTTTTAATCAACGTTGAGCGTTTTGAAGATCTTCATGATCACAGAGGGGCTAACATCTTACATGAAAGAATTTAGTAATCAATGAAGAGCGTTTTGAAGATCTTCATGATCACAGAGGGGCTAACATCTTACATGAAAGAATTTAGTAATCAATGAAGAGCGTTTTGAAGATCTTCATGATCACAGAGGGGCTAACATCTTACATGAAAGAATTTAGTAATCAATGAAGAGCGTTTTGAAGATCTTCATGATCACAGAGGGGCTAACATCTCACATGAGAGAATTTATTAATCAAAGAAGAGTGTTTAGAAGATCTTCAGGATCTCAGAAAACTGACAACTCATAAGGAAGAGTTTTTTTTTATTTATGAATGGAAACCTCGTAGCAACTTACCACATTCAGCACACCTGAAGTGAGCGTAGATGGGTGCTCTGTGAAACTTGTCGTTGTCTTCCTGCCACGTCCCTATGTCAGTAAAAGCCACCTTATCAGTTCTGGGAGGGAATATAAATGTTCAGAACTGGTAATAACTCTCTCACATGATACCAGACCTATACCAAGCCTTACCATCCCCCCCCCCCCCCGCCTAACCTCAACCATCATTTAACAGTGTTGGAGAGATTAATTTAAATCTTTCATAAAATAAATATTGGAATGTCTTCACCGTGGAGTTGGTAGCTCCGGCCGCTGGGACATTATTTTCCCGATTCTGCCATAGAATCTCTATGTCGATTCTGAAATAGAATCTATACGTCGATTCTGTAATAGAATTTCCAAGTCGATTCTGTAGTAGAATTTCTTTGTCGATTCCCTAATAGAATCTCTGTGTCGATTCTGTAATAGAATTTCTTTGTCGATTTCCTAATAGAATCTCTATGTCGATTCTGTAATAGAATTTCTTTGTCGATTCCCTAATAGAATTTCCATGTCGATTCTGTAATAGAATATCTTTGTCGATTCTGAAATAGAATCTCTACGTCGATTCTGTAATAGAATATCTTTGTCGATTCTGTAATAGAATCTCTATGTCGATTCTGTAATAGAAGCTCTACGTCGATTCTGTAATAGAAGCTCTACGTCGATTCTGTAATAGAATCCAGACGTCGATTCTGTAATAGAATTTCTATGTCGAGTCTATATAATTTCTAAGCGATCACAGAATTATAAATCTATACGTGCTGTGTTTGCGACACCCCAAATTGAGGCCAATTTTTCTAGGCGGGTTCAATTATGTCTTTAATAAATTCATTGAGTGATAAAAGGCCTAGAAATGAAGAGAGTTCATGGTGGAGTCTTTCAGGATTGATGAAAAAAGCAGAGACGAAGGTGAGAACTCTGCAGCCCACAGTTCATCGACGACAAGCTTGAGTCAGAAAACAAAGTTTTATTTTGTTATCAATGCCAAGTTCTTGACGACTGTTTTCCGGCGCTGCTTTACGATGTTGGATATAATTTTGTGAGCTTCAACTTATGGCCATTGCTGGCTAGCAAGCATAAAATATATATTATATTTATATGTCATTGCAAATTTGATTGAAATTGGTTCGGAGAAACAAAAAAAAAAAAAAGAAAAAACAAAACAAAACCAAAATATAAAAAAAAAAAATAAAAAAAAACCCAAATAAATGTTTCCTTTTCATTAGTTTCATAAGGCAGTTATCAAGTGTTTTCCAAATGGCAAACTGTTGGACGGATCCTTTACTTACCTGAAGAAAAATCCCATTCGTTCTCCAACATCGTCATCGTTATTTTTGTCATAGTCTCCTACATAGTATGCCCAGCCAACGCCTGGGTACTTCCTGAGGAATAGGAATACGTGCAGCATGGTCAAGAAAACCGTCTCCTTGAAATAGCTTCTAAAAATTCATAGAAATTTGCGAAGTATGATAATTATATAAATGATCTTTGTATCAAATCAATAGCCGTAGGTCTAAGGAACATAAAAACAATTTACCTAACATTTAAGGAAAAAAAATAAAAGAAATAAATGAAAATATATATGTTCACAATGGTCGAGACATTAAATCACCAAAATAGGAAAGGGGCAGCTATGTGTTCGCTTGAATTGACGATAGAATGTGTGCGTGAATGGGAAGGGGACTGAGAGAAAAAAGTTTACACGTAATCAGCCACCCTTCATGTAACTTTTGACCCTCCTTAAAAACAAAAAAAAAGAAAAAAAGAAAAAAAAAAAACAATCTATTTTAAGATTAACATTGTGGCTCAAACATCAATTTATACGCGTGCTACAGTGAAGAGATCTTTCTCAGTGTTCTAGCCGTGCTACAGTGAAGAGATCTTTCTCAGTGTTCTAGCCGTGCTACAGTGATGAGATCTTTCTCAGTGTTCTAGGCGTGCTACAGTGATGGAATCTTTCTCAGTGTTCTAGGCGTGCTACAGTGATGAGATCTTTCTCAGTGTTCTAGGCGTGCTACAGTGATGAGATCTTTCTCAGTGTTCTAGGCGTGCTACAGTGATGAGATCTTTCTCAGTGTTCTAGGCGTGCTACAGTGAAGAGATCTTTCTCAGTGTTCTAGGCCCGTTACTTTAGAACCTCGGGAAAAAAATAAACACAAAAACAAAAACAAAAATAATAAATAAACAAAACAAAAAAAACAACAAATCGGCAAGTAGTTTTCTACGTCCTGACTTCCATGCGTCTCATTGCTCTATTTTTCTGCTCAACCTTTGGTCGTACCCTTACCTGCATGTGGTACAATAATTTAAAAACATCCAAAACAAACAAAAGCTAAACTAAACAAGAAAACGTACTGGTTTAGTCTGTCAACGACTGAAACATAGACTTGTTCGTCCAGGACCCCCTGGATAACTGTGATGACGGATTCGCCGATCACCTGGAAAAGACAACGGAGTATTCAGTGATGATGTCACTGGAACAGCCCGAGGTTTGGACCCCTTGAAGGTTCTGGGCACGATATCAATAGATATCACTTGTTGAACCCCTGGGTCAGGTTCATTAGTGTAGTTCATAGTTAAAGGGGTAAAGATCTAACTAGTAAAATTCTTGCTGTGCATGCTTAGCTCTTCTTTAACGCTTTTAACATTATTTTTTTTTCGCTTAAAAAGGATTAACTGCTTTTGCTTTTTTGTGCAAAAAATTACTTATATGATATTTTATGACTATTGTTATATGTGCAATCTGCATAACATCGTGTTTTGAAATTTGATTGCCTTAAACAATATGTGGGGGAAAATGGTACCCATTGCATGTATACCTTCAGCAAATCTGCAACGAAGCAAAGACTAACCACTTAGTAAACTCAGGATTTCAGTGTATTCTGACCTTAACACTTAGATCTCCGACTGACACAGAGACTTAAAAATATATGAAGCTAGATCGAAACTCGATACCTTTCGATTTAAGAGGTGGCGTTCTACAACTGAGCCAAAATGGCTCCTTCTTTGAGGAATTTTTAAAGGAGATGAAAATTCTAACGCTCAATGTCATGACTGTTCTAAAATAACCGAAAGGAAATACAGGGTATACTTTATGGCACTACTATCCAGGGGATATGTTCTTTTTAAAGTTTTAATGGTTTGATATAGTCCATCCACTATAGAGTGATCCCAGACCAGCAAGCTTGGATAGACGAGGATTTGAGCATCTGAAGTTTTCTACTCTTGTCGACATGTATCAAGTAGGTGACTACAAGCTTCAGCTAAATAATCTCATCTTTTTTCTTTTTAAATTAAAAAGCACCATCATTGTCAGTATACATTATACTGCTTATCTTTAACATTTATGATGGCACCTTTCTGCGGAAATAATGGAGCATTATTTTGTTATGCGGCTACTATTCATGGTTCATGTTTATTTGCTCATACTCTCTCTCTCTCTCTCTCTCTCTCTCTCTCTCTCTCTCTCTCTCTCTCTCTCTTTCTCTTTCTCTATTTTTCTTTCTCTCTCTCTCTCTCTCTCTCTCTCTCTCTCTCTCTCTCTCTCTCTCTCTCTCTCTCTCCCTCAAATAATTAATACCTGAGTTATGACACCTTTCAGCTTTTCCGTTTCGTTATTATATCTTCCCTCGGTCATCAAGGTGAATGTGGTAGGGTCGCCCTTACCGCCGAACATGTTGAAGCTTCTGATTTTGTAGGATTCCGGGGGTCCCTGGGCCAGGGCACCCACACAGAGCGACACAAGCACTGACAAGAAGATACTCATAGTTGCTGTTTACACTGTAGCCCAACCTGTGAGGTAAAGTATGAAATAGAAGTGTGTAAGGCTGGGAGTGAGAGAGCCCCAGGGAGCGAGAGAGAAAAGAGATTGAGATATACATGTAGAAGAAGAAAAGTGAGAGGAAAGACAAAGGCTGAAACATAGGAGGAAATCAGCGGAGGAGGGTTTAAGTAAATAAGGAAAGTAAGGGAAAGGTAGAGAGGGCGAACAAGACAGTGAATTGTGGAAGAGAGAGAGAGAGAGAGAGAGAGAGAGAGGGAGAGAGAGAGAAAGAGGGAGAGAGAGAAAGAGAGAGAGAGAAAGAGAGAGAAAGAAAGAGAGAGAAAGAGAGAGAAAAAGAGAAAAAGAGAGAGAGAGAAAGAGAGAGAGAGAGAGGGAGAGAGAGGCGAGAACTGTTGCAAGAAAAGAGAAAAAAAAACTCTGATGAAAGAGAGACGGCTAGAGTGAGAGAGAGAGAGAAAGAGATAGAGAGAAAGAGAGAGAGAGAGGGAGAGAGAGGCGAGAACGGTTGCAAGAAAAGAGAAAAAAAAACTCTGATGAAAGAGAGACGGCTAGAGTGAGAGAGAGAGAGAAAGAGATAGAGAGAAAGAGAGAGAGAGAGGGAGAGAGAGGGAGAGAGAGGCGAGAACTGTTGCAAGAAAAGAGAAAAAAAACTCTGATGAAAGAGAGACGGCTAGAGTGAGAAAGAGAGAGAGAGAGACACACACACACACACAGAAATTGTCAGAAAGGATTAATTTGTTGAGCACAGAATATCAATGAGAGAAAAATTGCTGTCAAAACATTGATTTTTTTTTTGTATTTCGGAAACTAACAACTATCAAAAACTATTCAGCAAATGTAACATCCACAGGTATTACATTAAGTTTTTAAAATTTGGAACTTTCCACACAATGTTTTATATACGGGTTACAGTTCAGAATCTGCTACGCCTTAGACTTTTGTGCAAATTAGTGGAAAAGAATTGAATATTAAATTAAAGATGTTCATCTAAGAACTATTGAAAAAAAAACACGTTCCAAGATTGTTAACTAAGTTTTTAAACTTGTGTCACACATTATCTAGTTCGTTTCATTTGAAAACTAAAACTCTGCGCCATCCAAGTTGGATAACGTTTTGAAACAGAATAGAGTCTTGTAGCACACATCAGTTATTTAGAGTAGGGTAACAGAATTCTTACCTCGACTGTTGTTTCAGATTGAGTCTGTAGATTCTGTGACCTGACGGAACTCTTTTAAATAGGAAATTGGACGCACGGAACACCAGGGCCAGTGCAGGGGGAAAAAAGGTGGAGTCACGACAATCCACCGAAGTTTCAAGATGAAAGCGTTTTTGAAAGATAAGATAATGCCATTTTCTGCCTCAAAAAGATTCTGATAAGACACTTTTTTAATATAACTATACTGAAATTTAAAAAAGTCAACAAGATTGTTTAGAAATTGGTACTTAACTGCGTCCTTTGCACAGGATATTAACGCTTGTTATAAATAAAAAATGTCATTATGAAACGTTGTTTTTTTGTTTTTTTTTCAGTTATTTTCGTTGTATGCCTTTATGTTTAGGGAAAGCTTTTACAAAACGTATCTATTATTTGAACGAAAAATATTTTTTTTAATCTTAAAAATGTAGTCTAACTGTTTTGCGCGAGAAAGAGATAAGAGAAGAGAGATAATACATAATTATAACATGTGTATTGTCTCAAAATGTGTATGAAAGAGATAAAGACAGATAGAAAATGATTAAGAAAAAGGTGGAGAGAAAGAGAGAGAGAGAGAGAGAGAGAGAGAGAGACAGACAGACAGACAGACAGACAGAGAGACAGACAGACAGACAGACAGACAAACAGACAGACAGATAGAGAGAGACAGAGACAGAGAGAGAAAGTTGCTAGGGGAAGGAGAAATGAATAAGCAAAAGAGAAAAAGAGAGAGAGAGAGAGAGAGAGAGAGAGAGAGAGAGAGAGAGAGAGAGAGAGAGAGAGAGAGAGAGAGAGAGAGAGGACAGACTAAGAATCCAATGAATCCAGACAGTCAGATAGACAGACAAACCGATAAACATTGTGATAGAAATACAGTGTGAGAGACTTTGATATAAAAGATCAAACAAAACCAAAATCAAACGCTCTCAACACTGAGAGGAATCCCATGATCAAGTTCTCCAGACCGCAACCTCCTAAGCTGCACCACATTATCTTCATGTAATTCTCTCACAGTAGAAACAAAACCAAAATCTAACCCTCTCAAGTTATTTCCTGGCGCTAGAGCCTGAGACGAATCCCGTGATCAAGTTCTCCAGACCGCAACCTCCCAAGCTGCACCACATTATCGTCATGTAATTCTCTCACAGTAGAAACAAAAATAGGTGAGTTCGCTCTTTAGCTTTTTGTCACCTTTTTAGGTTTCTTCTCGGAAAGTCATAAGCATAGAGCTGCTTTTTTCGTTAAACCAGAGAAAGGGGCTAAATAGATGTCTCAGTTAGAGATCAAATCGTGACCTTTCTTGCTTTCAGCTCACCGGTCTACCGACTGAGCTATTTTGCGCGGGTTGACCTCCATATTAACCATTACCAAAGAACTCCCCGGTGTTGGATGTTTTTCCATGTTTTTTTTTCTCTCTCTCATTTTCTTATCCTAGCATTTCAGATTATTTTAAAGATCACCCGCCCAGTATAGCACAATAAACAGGCGAATACCATGATAAAAAATAATTTTGGATACTCGGTGAAATGCACGATGCTTGTTTAAAGAAACACATCATTATAACAAGAAGAAAATCAAAACAAAACAAAACAGTAACAATGTTAACCGTGAATTTTTTTT
>JAWDGP010001949.1:212500-220000 GCA_033675545.1 Elysia crispata
CACAATTTCCACTACAATCGACTCCCAATAAACTTGCGTTAATTGTTTGCAGTTACAAACAGAGAGGAAAGATGTTTAGCTAACGCCTCGTATAAATATCTAATTATAAAACATGGCTGTTTGTAAAGATGTTTCACTGTTGATATAATTTTTTTAAATCCTTACCAAAAAAAGAAAAACACACACACACACACAAAATGAAACCTCCTTTGGCATACATAAATTACTCTGATCTGTTTTCAGCTTTTTGATGGATATTCTTAAACCATCTACTGACAAGAACATTTACGTAAAGAAAAATCATTAGGTAGGTCAAAACTTTGATTATATTTTAACATATTTTAAAATCATTTTTCGTTGTTTTCCCGTTATTTTTCATTATAACCTCATGCTTCAAAGTTGCTACAAATATTTGTATTGTTAACAACATAATGTGACGGATATTGAATGAAAAATCCTAGCTGTCAAGTTTTGGTCTTTTTTATGATTTTAGACAGCCTAATGAGATCAGTTATAATAGTTTTTAAAGCTTCGGTTCTAATAAAAAAAAAATATTTAAGAATGTTTTCAACGCGGGGTTTTTTCCCGAAAGATCGTTTAAAGACAAGAAATCTGAAACCATTTAATGAATGAATAATGACTTCCCTTATGGTTTAAAAATACTGACTTCAAAATTTTTACCCCTAATTTTTTTCTGTTTCTCAGATCATAAAAATCTTCTATTATGGTCCATATAATTTTAAAATGCAGAAAATAGTTTAAGAAAAGAACACAAATAACCTCCCTTCCCTCCCCATACGAATTCAATGAGATAATAAGCAGAGTTAGTAATGGCAGCTGGAAGAATGGCGAGACAGGTAGATGGACAGGATGAAAGAGAGATAGAGAGAGCGAGAGAGGGGAGAGAGAGATAGAGAGAGGGGAGAGAGAGATAGAGAGAGAGAGGGGAGAGAGATAGATAGATAGAGAGAGAGGGAGAGAGAGATAGAGAGAGCGAGAGAGGGGAGAGAGATAGATAGATAGAGAGAGAGAGAGGGGGGAGAGAGATAGAGATAGAGGGAGAGAGAGAGAGAGAGGGGAGAGAGAGATAGAGAGAGAGAGGGAGAGAGAGAGAGGGGAGAGAGAGAGAGAGAGAGAGAGAGAGAGAGAGAGAGAGAGAGAGAGAGAGAGAGAGAGAGAGAGAGAGAGAGAGAGAGAGAGAGAGAGAGAGGGGGAGAGAGAGAGAGAGAGAGAGAGAGAGAGAGAGAGAGAGAGAGAGAGAGAGAGAGAGAGAGAGAGAGAGAGAGAGAGAGAGAGAGAGAGAGAGAGAGAGAGAGAGAGAGAGAGAGATAGAGAGAGAGAGGGAGAGAGAGAGAGGGGAGAGAGAGAGGGAGATAGAGGGAGAGAGAGAGAGAGAGAGAGAGAGAGAGAGAGAGAGCGTAGGTCAGACCGATACAGAGTCAAAGAGGTTGAGCGTGAAAATGGGAGAGGTCCAGAAAGAGAACTAATCAGACAGCCTGACACACAGAAACAACAACAACCCACATACACAGAAAGAGAACTAATCAGACAGCCTGACACACAGAAACAACAACAACCCACATACACAGAAAGAGAACTAATCAGACAGCCTGACACACAGAAACAACAACAACCCACATACACAGAAAGAGAACTAATCAGACAGCCTGACACACAGAAACAACAACAACCCACATACACAGAAAGAGAACTAATCAGACAGCCTGACACACAGAAACAACAACAACCCACATACACAGAAAGAGAACTAATCAGACAGCCTGACACACAGAAACAACAACAACCCACATACACAGAAAGAGAACTAATCAGACAGCCTGACACACAGAAACAACAACAACCCACATACACAGAAAGAGAACTAATCAGACAGCCTGACACACAGAAACAACAACAACCCACATACACAGAAAGAGAACTAATCAGACAGCCTGACACACAGAAACAACAACAACCCACATACACAGAAAGAGAACTAATCAGACAGCCTGACACACAGAAACAACAACAACCCACATACACAGAAAGAGAACTAATCAGACAGCCTGACACACAGAAACAACAACAACCCACATACACAGAAAGAGAACTAATCAGACAGCCTGACACACAGAAACAACAACAACCCACATACACAGAAAGAGAACTAATCAGACAGCCTGACACACAGAAACAACAACAACCCACATACACAGAAAGAGAACTAATCAGACAGCCTGACACACAGAAACAACAACAACCCACATACACAGAAAGAGAACTAATCAGACAGCCTGACACACAGAAAAAACAACAACCCACATACACAGAAAGAGAACTAATCAGACAGCCTGACACACAGAAACAACAACAACCCACATACACAGAAAGAGACAGAATGGAAGAGAGATAAGTTAGGAAACAGCCAGTGAGAGTGTGGTGGAGAGAGAGACGAGACAGAGAGAAGCAGACAGAAAGAGAGAGACAGAGAGAGATGGGCTTCATTGAGCGAGTTTTCCATATGTTAAGATTATCATTTATCTTTATGAATAAACAACACAAACGCAAGTATTCACAATAATATTTTATTTACACAAGTGTAAGGCGGCAGAATCAAGCATTTATCGTTTCTCCTAATGTATCGTTTCAGTCCGGTAAACTGGATCCCTTCTAAAATCATTTTAAGTTTGCTTCCACATAGTATTACTTTGTCGCTTGATGGATGTTTACAGTGATTACTCGCATTACTTCATCACTAAACGGAGTTTCGTTACAATCTGAATGTGCTGCTAGCACGGTGTTTGATGATTCTACTTTAGGCCTATCTTCAAAAACTTCGTAAGGCCTGGGGTTTGCTATTTACACGTCCAATGATTCTCGGCTGGGGTAGCAACGTAGCGTCTCTTCGAGGTGTTTCTGTTAAGGTGCGATTGACATGGATCCACCCTCTTTGTTCGTATCAGAAACTCGCATTAGCCCGAGGAAGTTATTAAAAATGATGATAACGCTGCTACATGGGAAAATTGAAACGGTTTCCCAAGGGAATCTATGACACCAACTTTACAGTTATAGGTTCCAACCTGCGCCAATGATGCCTGAGGCCAGACGACCACTAGCGAGGCCGGTCCAGAGCTTGAGATGGTGCCCTCCACTTTAGCGGATCTAGCAAGGGTCCTGTTGTAGCCCGCTAGAGTCGAGTCAGGGGTGAAGGCATTAATAGACCACACGGCCTTCTCCTTCCCAGTCGCGTCCTGCAGGGCAAGGGTCAAAGATACCAAAGCCACTGCCTCCATGTCGGGCATATTTAACCAATCAAGGTGGCTGGACATGCTGCAGTTGACCACTGTGGCACTGATGTCCAGCGACAGAGGGTTGATGCGTCGTGAACAGTTATCACCCGTATAACCTTTCTCGCACACACATGTATGAGAGCTTGAAGCTTCGTCTACTGAGCAATTACCGTGAAGTCCACACGGATGCGGATGACAAAAAACGCTTTCTTCACACAGTGAACCTGTGAAATTTTCCTTGCACACACAGATTGGCCTATCGATAATAGACGGGTCAAAGAGACACATTTCCGTATTGTTCCCGCAATAATTAGTATTGCAAGGATTCATGAAGGCTTCACACAGCCGTCCATTGTATGAAAATCCACAATGACACAGAAAATCAGAGAGGTTTTCAGGGTTTGGCGCACACCTGCCGTATCGACCACACAACGTTCTATTTGCGATACAAGGATGGGTTTGTTTTGGCTCTATAATATTTATATATGTACACTGGGATATCACGCTACCATGCCAGTCTACAGCCACGAAGCAGATGTTCACTTGACCCGTTCTATTGCTTTCAATCGTGACGTCACTTTGAAGGACGAGGTCCCCGTTGAGGTTGACTATACCAACTGTTTTGGAAGTGACATTCATCGAAAGCTTATCAGAATCTTCGAGAGGAGTGTCGAAAATAGACAACCTTCTGTCGTCCCCCTTTCCAAACACTGGAAACACACAAATACTATGCTGTACGCACAATACATAGTCAGGTAACAGAAGATTCGGACCAGAAGTGGTGTCCTTTAGCCAGTTTGAAGAATACGCTCCCCGCCTCACTTGGATTTGGTAAAAACAGACACTCTCTTGTCCATGAGTATCAATAGCGACCACCTGTAGCGAATAGACCGTATCCTCAGAGACGTCCACTGTCCACTGCAGCTCACTCCAACTGGCGGAGCCGACATCCGCTCGGGGTGATGTCAAGGTCGGCACTGATATATCCTCTGGCTCCAGTCAGAATGTCAATCTATCTATTCTTGTGTCAGCTGTACTGAAGTTTGAGGGCCGCGCATAAACCGCAAGGCGTAAAGTAGCCCCGGAAATAACATCTATTCTGTTGACTTCATCCTCGTCACATTTAGTAGGAAAGATAAACTCTGGAAAACTTGGATCAGGAACTACGAGTATTTGTATCAGAAACTCCACTTGTGAAGATGTTATGCCCTGTAATGCGCTCAGCGATATTGAATTTTCTATAGAAAGTGGCTCCAATGAGAAATCTTCGATGATAAAATTAACCACACGCATATTGCCAAATAACACATCTCTTGGCTTAACAGTTATGGAACAGTCAGAGCCTACGGTTACTCCCTCAAATCGACTCAGTTTGTCTAGTTCTACGAAGCGTGCTGGTCTGCAAAACGTAGAATCACCGTCCCTATCTTTGATCAGCAAAGGAATTTTGTTCTCTTGACCCAGCACAACTTTGTAGACAGGGCGCACCATGGTGGTCGGCATGTGGTTCGGTGCGCCAGTATCATTTCTGTTGCCAGGATAGAATTTTGTCTGTAGCCGGTATGGGCAGCCTGAGGCCGGATCCCCCTTATAATACGGACACCAATGCAGATCTAGCTGTGGAGTCCATGAAGAACCTTTTAAGATTACGTCAATATAGTAAAGATCGGCAGGTATGAGGAGATCCACCTGGGCTTGCTCGAGCACCCAGCCATCTCCTGCGTTTATTTCAAGCACTCGAAACTGCGAGTTTCTATTAAAAGAATCGGTAATATCCAACTGGTTGTAATTGCTTGAGTTTGACACTGTCTCCAGATACCAGCGGCCAAAGATGCCTGGGTCTCCAGTCTGGGTAATAAGCTGGGATCTCCGGGCTCGTGTAGACATACCTGCCCTACAGCCACGTTCACACGGCCCATTGTCCAGATCCCATGCAATGAGGCTGTTGAGCCTGATGGCTGTAGAATTGATATCCGCCACCGTCAGGCTACCGCCTTTGTAAATGCCTGGCGCGTTTGCTCGTACCGACCTTGAACTCCTGCTTGCCGCGGTCTTGCCCGTCCATGGATTTGTAGGAGGGGTGACAGTCAAGAACTGGGCCACAGATAGTGATAGCAGCACTAGGAATAGCGGGTAATCCAACGCCATCACCAATAAGCTGATATTTTTAAAGTAATTGTTCTTTACTGGGTGGAGGTATGTGCATTGGACAGCGAGCGTCAAGTACCTCACTGCAAATATAATAAACAAAGCATTCTTAGTACAATAATTTTTAATGAATGTGTGAGTGCGCAAGTCAACTTTTTCCGCATTGTTTTTTTTTTTTTTTTCATTGCATTTTTTTTATCATATTCTTTTGATTTATCTTTCATTGAAATATCAAGTCATACGGTGTTGCTGTTTTTTTTTTTTTTTTTTTCCTAAATTGTAATTTGATGCAACTTGACTAATGAGCGCCCGAACTGTTTTATGTGTTTCTCAATCAACAAGACATCTTGGTTCCACTGTGGTTACAATAAATGTTTATCAGCGTACACAGTTCTCCACGTAAAAATTGTTTGAAACGATTTGATACAAATCTAAGTGCTTGAGAAAACACATCAAAGTAAACATCTTCTCTTGGCCCCAGGTCCTAGTCAATAGCTTGGATAATATTTCCTTTCGTCACCATGCAGACACAATAAACTTCTCCAGCATTGACAAAGTTGAATGCTTATCTCCAACCTTCTATATATAGATACATAATAACCAAACGGATGAAGTCTATATATAATAAAGAAATATAATTTTGTGCAATCCTTAAATAACCTACATCAAACAAAAGGAACACCAAAGCATCGATGCATGATATAAAAGTACACGATTAATACATATATATATATATATATATATATATATATATATATATATATATATATATGTATATTAATTGTGTACTTGTATGTAAATATATATACAAATTAGTGAGCACAATATCTCTAATATTTATATCTTTTCCCATGTTATAAACGCTTTCGTTAAATAATTTTTTTTTCAATCTTTAACCAAATTTAAAGAAAGGCCAGAACAAACAGTTACCGGAACGAAATGGTTTGGTTAAATTCTCTTTGCACATTTAGCCATAGGGATACCAAGATGGCGTAATTCATGATAACTCTGATACGCTATTTACGATACTTCATGCGGAAATTTAAGCCCAAGCAATACAAAAATCTAATTCTTATTGAAGGAAAACCGGTGGAGACTTTAGTGGGACTTTTCGCGGGTTCGAGTTAAGGTGAGTTTAGAACGTCAACTTGATAGGTCTGCCCAATAAAATAAAAGCAATTTGAGATCATTACATTGTGGGCATGCTATATTAAATAATAAAAAAAAAAAACAGTTTCTTCATCAGTTCAATAATGCATAGTCTTTCACAAAACATAGAACGTGTATTTTTCACAAAAATCCCTTTCCGTATTTCCTACACTGGAGTCCTTTTGCTTAGTCTCGTTTCTCTTAAATCGTTTTGCTCAATGATTTTGCGATTTCGTATTAAAAAAAAATTAAGGTTAGCTGTCTGGAGTTACCGAAAACACAAATTTAAAAAGCTTACGCATTTTTTCCCCTAATAATAATGACTTTTGGTAGCATTGCCTTACCTGGATATAGCGTCGAGTTGTAATCATAACAGCTGTGAAAGTTGGGTCATTTGGCTTGCCTATACCTAAAGGTCCGACTTTCCCTAGATAACGAGTCTCTATCTTGAGATAAGCCGAAGAATGTTAGTCTTGCTGGTAGACTCAGAACTTCCAGTTCGCAAGTTTTAGGATGCGAATCTGGAAACTTCTCTGACGTCACTGCCGGTTCTGAACGGGAGGGAAATAGCAATCATAACAAATCTCAAAAGTGAATACGAGTAGAGGAAAGAGAAGTTTTTCTAACAGCATATATTGTACTTTGTCTATTTAAGAGCTAAAATATATTTAATCATTTTAACTTTCTGAGCCAGATTATTTGTTCTTTACAGACACTAATTTTTTTTTTTTTTTTACTTTGTTAGGAATCAGTGACTATGTAAAAATTGACTCCTTAATAATTTCTCACTGTTAAGTATCTAAAACTTCCAAAAATGGCGACTGAACATGCCTTATTGATAGTTCGTGTATCATAATCCAACAAGATTTGGTTGCTGTTTTTTTTTTTTTCCATGAACAAGTAAGAAATATTC
>JAWDGP010001949.1:225000-250699 GCA_033675545.1 Elysia crispata
GTAAAAAAAAAATGTAGACGCAAAAATGAAAGGCAGATATCTAAGACCCTAGTTTTATATTAAATACCAAATTCTTAACTATAAATGGATAAATAAAATGAAAACACACTAACATTACGAAAAATATACTTTTTTGTAATTGGATTTAAAAAAAATAAAGAAAGAAGAAATATATAATATCAAAACAATTCGCTAAAGACTTAGTAGATAATGCCAAATGATTAAAGAAAACTTTGGTTCTGAAAGCGTTAAAACATTACAAACAGCAAACAATAGAAAAATATTTGAACACAAATAAAAAAAAAAGTAGAGGCAAAAATGAAAGGCAGATATCTAAGACCCTAGTTTTATATTAAATACAAATTTCTTAATTATAAATGGATAAATAAAATGAAAACACACTAACGATAAGAAAAATATACTTTTTTGTAATTGGATTTAAAAAAAAAAAGAAAGAAAGAAGAAATATATAATATCAAAACAATTCGCTAAAGACTTAGTAGATAATGCCAAATGAGTAAAGAAAACTTTGGTTCTGAAAGCGTTAAAACATTACAAAACAGCAAACAAAAGAAAAACAAATGTTTGAACACACTATGAATGTATAAATAAAATGAAAACACTCTAAACTATAATTTCAATTGGATTTTAAAAAAAAATAAAGAAGAAATGTATAATGTCAAAACAATTCGCTAACGACAGTAGATAATGCCTACAAAATACAAAAAAATGCTTTTGTTCTGACAGCGTAAAACATGACAAAAAAAGACACAAAAGAAAAAATGTTTGAATACACTAGTAAAAAAAATATAGAGGCAAAAAAGAAAGGCAGATATCTAAGACCCTATATAAAATTATAACTTCAGGACTAAGTGGAAGGCTGAGAAAAAAATTCATCTTCAGGAAATGCCCGATCTATGTTAAAATATTTTGTTATACTGTGACGTTAACTATGACTACAGTCAGCTGACTACGTGAGAAGAACAAAATAAAGATGTTGTATATCCAGGAAGTTGGCTATAACAAAGAGTCAGATAATTTGAAACCGACTTTAGCATCAGGTTACAATGAAGAAAGTTCTGGTCACTGTTCTTACTGGGATATCAAAATATAGATGCCTGGGCTACAGTCAGCTGACTACGGGAAAAGAACAAATGATGTGGTATGTCCAGGAAGTTGGCTATAAAAAAGAGTCAGATAATTTGAAACCGACTGTAGCATCAGGTTACAATGAGGAAAGTTCTGGTCACTGTTTCTACTGGGATATCAACATATAGATGCCTGGAGGCGGCACGCGAGGATCGAAGCCAGCCACCACGGGTCCTTGATCTCATGTGGGTGGAGGCACTGAAAACAGACGGACTTCGGGTTGCTGATACAGATCTGTCGTTGACTGTGTGTAGAAAGCTGGCTGTGGTTGTCCTACACCTAGAGGTTGGTTGGGCGTCTGGTGTTGGTTGAAGGCTAACAAGAGCTGATTTCCAGCTTGGGTTTGAACTGGTGGCGATGGATCATACATAGCTGGTAATAGATGATGGCCATTTGGATTTGGTTGTTGATACCGAGTTAGGGCCGGCACAGACTGTTGGTATGAGGCTGGGAGTAGCGCTGACTGTTGAAATGAGGCTGGTCCTGGCTCTGCCTGTTGAAATGAGGCTGGTCCTAGCGCTGCCTGATGAAATAAGCCGTGAACGTGCGCTGCCTGATGAAATAAGGCTGAGACTGGCGCTGACTGTTGTATTGATGCTTGGAATGGTGCTGCCTGATGAAATGAGGCTGGTACTGGCGCTGCCTGGTGAAACGAGACTGGGACATTCACTGACTGTTGATAGGCCTGGACTTGCATTAACTGTTGATATGATGCCTGGACTGACACTGACTGTTGGTATGAGGCCTGGACTGGCACTGACTGTTGGTATGAGGCCTGGACTGGCACTGACTGTTGGTATGAGGCCTGGACTGGCACTGACTGTTGGTAAGAGGTCTGGACTGGCACTGACTGTTGGTATGAGGCCTGGACTGGCACTGACTGTTGGTAAGAGGCCTGGACTGGCACTGACTGTTGGTATGAGGCCTGGACTGGCACTGACTGTTGGTATGAGGCCTGGACTGGCACTGACTGTTGGTATGAGGCCTGGACTGGCACTGACTGTTGGTATGAGGCCTGGACTGGCACTGACTGTTGATATGAGGCCTGGACTGGCACTGACTGTTGGTATGAGGCCTGGACTGGCACTGACTGTTGATATGATGCCTGGACTGGCGCTGACTGTTGATGTGAGGCCAGGACTGGCACTGACTGTTGTAACGAGGCTGAGGCTAACGGTGGCTGTTGATACGAAGCTGCTGGCGCTGACTGTTGATATGAGACTGGGACTAGGGGGTTGTCAGCTGGCGTTGTCTCCTGATCTTGAGCTACCAACATTGTACTTGCAGATGAAAGCTGGGGATGATCTACAGCAACAGTTGTTTCCAGAGCGGGAACATCACTGATTTGTTCCTGTTGTTGATTGTCAGATTGTTGTAGTTGCTCCACCCTTTCTTTTTGCTGTTCTATTTCTGGACCTACAGCAACAGACGTTTCCTGAGCTGAAATATCAATGCTTTGTTCCTGTTGCTGATTGTCAGATTGTTGTATTTGCCCCACCTGTTCATTTTGCTGTTGATGTTCTACATCTGGACCCACAGCAACAGATGTTTCCTGAGTGGGAATATTAATGTTTTCTTCCCGTTGCTGATTGTCAGATTGTTGTAGTTGCTCAACCCTTTCTTTGTGTTTTTCTTTTTCTGGACCTACAGCAACAGATGTTTCCTGAGTGGGAATATTAATGTTTTCTTCCCGTTGCTGATTGTCAGATTGTTGTAGTTGCTCAACCCTTTCTTTGTGCTTTTCTATTTCTGGACCTACAGCAACAGATGTTTCCTGAGTGGGAATATTAATGTTTTCTTCCCGTTGCTGATTGTCAGATTGTTGTAGTTGCTCAACCCTTTCTTTGTGCTTTTCTTTTTCTGGACCTACAGCAACAGAGGTTTCCTGAGCGAGAATATCAATGCTTTGTTCCTGTTGCTGATTGTCAGATTGTTCTAATTGCTCCACCTGTTCATTTTGCTGTTGATTTTCTATTTCCGGACCTACAGCAACAGAGGTTTCCTGAGCTGGAATATCAATGCTTTGTTCCTGTTGATGATTGTCAGATTGTTCTGTTTGCTCCACCTGTTCATTTTCCTGTTGATGTTGAGGAGTATTAAGTGGAGAAAGTTGTCTGGATGCTCCTGGCTGTAACTGTGCCTGGCTAACACATGGAATATCTTTGTTTGCAAGTCCATGGATCTGGATTCTGATTGGCTGATGACTCTCCTGCAGAGGTCCATGATTTTGTTTTTTAGATTTCTCGAGCTGCCGTTTCTTTTTTAGCGCAGATGATTGCTGAGGTTTTCCTTGACCCTGCTGCGTCCAAGCCTGTTGTTTTCCTATGAGTCGATCCTGCTGTTTTTGAGACTTAAGTTTGTGCTGTCGTGGAGAACAAAATGGTACCGAGGTTGAATCTGCGTTACACTGTGGCGACGAACACATCTTATTATGGTTACATGATCCTTGAGAGGGAATTGTGTACTTCACGTCTCGTTGCTCGTCATAATATACTCGGGGTGTTTGAGCTCCGTCCTGGTCTTGATGAGGATCTGACGAACTTGGTGACTCCTTATTATCAACACAAGACACTTGCTCACTCTGCTGTGTACCCCGCCCTACCGAAGACAACCCAGAAGCTTCATTCTTCAGATCATCAGATCTACTGCCACATGAATTAGCTTTTGACTTGGCCTTGCCTTGTCTCTTTTCGATGGTGTTCAAACCTAGAAAAGAAACGAAATATTTCTGATTTTTGTCACTTTCTTTGAAAAAAAAATACACTTGTTAGATTGAGCTTTGAGGAAAAAACTCTAATTATTTTGAACCTTTCTATACGCTCCTCTTATCCAATGGATTCTATATTTTAGCGGTAAGTTACTGAACTTTATAAGCAGAACAAGCATAGCAAGATATATCGAGTAAATTTCAGAAATATAAGTTATAAAGAGCATTCATCACGGAAGCAAAAAATTAATATTATAATGAATACCAAGCCTCTGTTTTGTGACAAAAAATATCTACAGAAGTGAATAGATCGATTGAGCTTCAAATAGTTTAAACCGGTTATGCATTGTGAAAAGTATTTTATGAGAAAAATGAAACGATTATATTAGAGGCAGCACATCACTAACAATATATGAAGCTAGCAAACAGATATGTTTTTTTCAAATATCATAAGTAGCTTTAACACTTCAAGGGAGTTCTTTTGAACAAATTGGTTAAGGAGCTCATGTTAGCTTCAGTTTTCAGGGGGCAAATTAATTTAAATAAATCTCGGTGGGAACTCTTTGACCACCACTTTTATACGTAAGAGAAAATATTGTATCAGACCTTTTATTTTCTTCTTCCAAAGCATATGTGATAATAAATCTTATGATAATGGTATAACACCATTGTGAACAAATTCAAAGACTGCTTGACTTCACGAATTATGGATGGAAGAGATTATGAAGTATTTTATTATTCAATATGCGCATATAGTAAATTTTGGAACGAAAAAAAAATTGAAATCAAATCAAATCTAAGCTTTAATGAAGTTTTGCATTTCTATGTCGTTGCGTTGCATTCCGTAAAATCCCTGTTTCTAATTTATCTTTCAATACCTTAAATTTATATTATAACTTGTTTAAAATGTAAAAGCCATTCTGTTATAAAATATAATATACATAACGTAGTAGTAGTAGTAGCAGTAGTAGTAGTAGTAGTAGTAGTAGTAGTAGTAGTAGTAGTAGTAGTAGTAGTAGTAGTAGTAGTAGTAGTAGTAGTAGTAGTAGTAGTAGTAGAATAACAACAACTACAACAACAACAACAGCAACAATAAAAACAACAAAGAGAAACGAGATTCGATAAAATACTTTAGTCTCTATTTACTACAATGTTACGCTTGATGTAGAGTAGACTGTCACATTAGAGCAAAGTGTGGAACAAATGGCGCAACATGGATTGCTATGCACATTCTAAAATCAAAACGAGAAGCGAAAAAAAAAGTTGTTCTATTGGTTTCATTGAGGTGTAACCCGACATACCAGAAAAAAACTCAGAAACAATGACGATCTGAAATATCTCACCCAAAACACGAAACCTGACTATGTGTGGTTCCAATTCAATTGTATATTTTCAATTTAGTATTTTTTTACAGCATTTTAATTGTTTTATAGGATAATATACAAGAAACTGAACTATAAAATCTGAAGTATGAAAAGGAAAATAGTGTCTGTCAGATACTTATGAAAAAAATTCCAGTAAAATGTTTGTAACATTTTTTTACAATGGAAAAAACGTATTAATCAGCTGTTTAAAATGTTTCAACGTAAAGGCATACGAGGATTAACGCAGATTTTTTGAAAACTGGTTCTCTTTTAATTTTTAAACATCTTGAAGGTTTTAATATGCTCGTACATACTGAGTCTAAAACCTGAAGGCTAGAGATACATACAGGCTATCTTAAAGCTCGTTTCTGAAATTACATCCGGTGAAGTGAACCGGGTAGTCACCATCGTCTGCGATCACTGAACTAGCTGTGATAAGATTTCACAGACCATTGCATTGAAAACAATCAATTAAAAAACTGAACATAGCAAGAGACAAGAAAATCAACGGAAATTTAACGATACTTCAGATAAGTATAAAGAATTTTGTTCCTAAATAACGAACATATCTATAAAAACTGAGTAGCGCACATTTTGTCAACAGGCTAGGCTTACAAACCTACGCAGAGCACGTTTGCAAGTTTGAAATCAAATCACAAAAAAAAAAGATTAAAACAGAAAAAAAAGTTGAATATAAAATAATAAATGAGTTAAAATTGATTCAAAGAATTCACTCTCACTATCTTTCCTGATCTAAATCAAAGACTAGAACTAAAAGAAAGTCGAAGTGTAGATTCCAGACATACCTCTAGTCTTAATTCTAGTTGTAGATTTTTGATTCTTTTTAATATAATATACAGTTCTACATCATAGCGAATCTGTTTTGTACAACAGAAAGAATTTACTTGAATCTCCATCAGAGTAAATGTGCACAAAGTGTCTTTGTGATTGTTTATTTGTATCTCATTGTCTGAATTCAGTTGGAACATTGGTTCCCTGGATTCAAATAAAAAATTAGCATTCAAAGAACGCTCAAAGTTCTCAATTCGTTAATTTTCTCTAGACTAAGCTTGTCTCAATACATTGTGATATTGTTAGGTGGTCGAGACAAGGGACGGTAAAAAGCGAGAATGGGGTGAGTCACAGAAAACTTGCTGCTGCTGCTTCTGCTGCTGCTACTACTACTACTATACTACTACTACTACTACTACTACTACTACTACTACTACTACTACTACTACTCCTACTACTACGAATGCCACAACTACTACTACTAATGCCACTACTACTACTACTACTACTACTACTACTACTACTACTACTACTGCTGCTGCTGCTGTTACTACTACTACTACTACTACTACTACTACTACTACTACTACTACTACTACTACTACTACTACTGCGACCACGACCACGACTACTACTACTACTGCCACCACGACCACGACTACTACTACTACTACTACTACTACTACTACTACTACTACTACTACTACTACTACTACTACTACTACTACTACTACTGCTGCTGCTGCTACTAAAGATAAGTATAAAGAATTTTATTACTAACAAACGAACCTATCTGAAAAAAAAATGTGTAGCGCACATTTTGTCAACAGGCTAGGCTTACAAACCTACGCAGAGCACGTTCGCAAGTTGGGAATCAAATCAGAAAAAGACCAAAACAGGAACAAGATTGAACATTAAAGAATGACTAAATAAAAGTTGATTCAAAGAATCCACTCCCACTATCTATTCTGATCTAAATGAAAGAAAAGAACTAATTGAAAACCAAAGAGGATATTCCAGACACACCTCTAGTCTAAATTCTAGATGTAGATTTGAGATTCTTTTTAATATAATATACATCTTAGCGAATCTGTTTTATACAACAGAAAGAATTTACTTGGATCTCTATCGAAGTAAATGTATACAAAGTGTCTTTGTGATTGTTTATTTGTATCTCATTTTCTGAAGTTAATCGGAACGTTGATTCCCTTAATTCAAAGTCAGTCGAGACTTTAAGCATTAAAGAGAGTGATAGAAGTTCTCAATTCGCTGTTTTCTCTAGACTAAGCTTGACTCAAAACACTGACAATGTAAACTGGATGAGACAAGGGGCGGTAAGAACCGAGAATGGGGTGAGTCACAGTCCTCTGAACTGTGGGCCAGCCAGGCTTGGTATTATTATTATTATTATTATTATTATTATTATTATTATTATTATTATTATTATTATTATTATTATTATTATTATTATTATTATTATTATTATTATTATTGTTAACATTACTAGTACTACTACTACTACTACTACTACTACTACTACTACTACTACTACTACTACTACTACTACTACTACTACTACTACTACTAATAATAATAATAATAATAATAATAATAATATTAATAATAACCACTAGGAAATGGTATTAAGTTATTACATATCTACTATTAATTAACTGGAAATAAACGGTGCTCAGTTTTGGACGGTCTTATAAGGTATGTTCTTACATCACTTTGGTGTTTTCTTTGATTCATTTGAATTGCAAGCCTGACTTTCGAAAGTGGATTTTAGTTAGCTTTACTTTTGAAAGTGGATTTAAATTATATTTCTTTGGACCAAATGCCATAAAAAAATAGGTCATTTACACACTTCTTCAAACGAAAATGGGACCATTGCACAGCACAGAGATAAACAAGAGAAAAGGGAAAAATATTTAAATAAATTACCTAACTTTTCTTCAGTATGTCTGAACACAGCAGTGACGTTAATGTGTTATAGCGCATACATTTCATTGAGTTGTGACAAATTTGTAGGAAAGATAATTAGTAACATCTCCAGTATTTTACACGGAACTTAGCCTTCCTTGTCAGGTGCCAGTTTGGTGCATTCAACAACAAAAAGTATTTGTAAAACTACACTTTTATTCTTTAGCGATAACTGTTCTACTCACCAGAAACATTCTTTGAGTTGGTCATCTTGTGGTATTCCAGCACAATAGTCTAATATTCCACAAAAACGAAATCTTTAGTTTAAAACGAATGCACTTTGTGAGGCAAGGGTAATACTGAATTGCGAAAGCTAAAATTTTAGAGAATCAATGTTTGAAACAAACTGAAGTAAAATTAACTTGAGGTAACTCCTTTATAATCGCAAACGGGCGTTGTACCATGTTTTGGGTTATTCAGCTGAACCAATCAGATACGACAGGGCGTGGCTTGTAGGACCAACTTGACTGCAGCGATTGGTCCACGGCTCACTGCCTCCCGCCAGTTGATCTGACAAGGTGGAGTCTATTGTTACCGACTTGGCGACGAATGGGCCGGTCCACCTGGGCGTGCCTTTGTGTTTACAAGGCGTCAGTCTGGTGCTATTGTTGTGGTGTTAGGCTTTGATTTCTACACAATAATCTCTTAATTGTCTGGACTTTTAGTTTCCTTGATTCCGTCTGGAGCAGGGTTTTCTTTTTCTTAGCCAACTTGTAAATACGTGAACAATAGGCGAGATGATATGAATAAAATACCTCAAGCAAATGACCTATGTACGTGTGACATTATTTTGATTTGTATTATGGGTGTCAACGTTGTCAAACCGACTTTAAGTCTTTTGATACAGTCAAAACTACGTGTTTCTTTTAGTTGAAAATTGCACAAATAAATGCTTTCTGGGAGTGTTTTGACGAATTGTCATGACAAATGTTGACCTTCACAAGTTTCCTTTCCTCAGAAACATTTGTTATTTATTGAGCTTAAAAAAAGTTTTGTGAATTATCAGTACTGACATAATATTGGAGAAATGAAATTACTCTCAGGGAAACTTTATGCGTTAAATCGGAATAATAGAAAACAAACGATATTTTACTTCAAACTTTCATCTAAAATAATCAAAGAATGGATTATAGAAGTAATAGATAGGACTTTAATTAAGAGAGAGAGAGAGAGAGAGAGAGAGAGAGAGAGAGAGAGAAAGGGAGAGAGAGAGGAGGAGGAATCAGCATGAAAAGTAAAACAGTTAAATTTATTTTCAAAAGTTGTAAAAGATGACAAGCAGACCCACAGAGAGAGAGAGAGAGAGAGAGAGAGAGAGAGAGAGAGAGAGAGAGAGAGAGAGAAAAGGAAGATACGGACAATATAGGACAATCAACATGAAAAGTAAAACAGTTAAATTAATTTTCAAAAGTTTTAAAAGATGACAAGCAAACCCAGAGATAGATAGATAGATAGAGAGAGAGAGAGAGTCCTAGAACATTTTAGAGAACCTGACGGAGGAAGATATAATGTTAGTCAGACAAGCGTATAGACAAATAATGATCCATATGAGATTTTTCGAGGGATTTTCAGTGGCACTGAGCTAACTCTACATTCATATGGCTCATAAATTTTTCCAAAGAAATTACAAAATTATATTTTAAATACTTCTTTTACTTTGCTTCTTGATTTTCCTTTTTTAAATCCTTTTGTTTGTTTAAGCACCTCAACAAAATAATATTTTGAGCAACAACTGAGAGAAAATAAGACACTAAAACTCAATTAAGGTCGCATGTAGTCTAGGGTGTCACATTCAGCTCTTGGATGAAAACGTTTGAAATTTTAGTCCTGTTTTGCAAATATCGATATTTTTTTTTTAGTTTTTAAGATTTTTGTCCACCTTAATCGAGTAGAATTATCAATATTCTAGTGGCAGTCGAATATCTTGTCTGAAAACAAACTTGGCAAACCTTTATTAGCCACTGAACTACTGTGATTTTCTCTTGTTATGAGAAATTTATTGTCCTTAGTCTCAAGATCTGTAGTAGAAAGAGGCGCTTTACAAACCAGAGATAATGAATTTTGGATATGATCCGACAGGACACAACCCTGGGTTCGCTTGTAGAAACCTCAGTAGTTTATTTCAAATGTTGAATAACTGTATTCATATTTTAAGATGAATTATTTTGTGAATACTTTAAGGGCTTGTTACTGTCGATTTCTGAAAACAGCTAAGCAGGCGAGGAAGTAAAACCTTGTATATTATGGACAAACATTAGACAGTAGAGATTTTGCTTCTTTTTTGGCTGTTCTCATGTTGCTATTTGCCCATCTGTCTCAATATCACTTTTCCCGGCATTTCTCTCTTAATTATATTTATTTCTCCATCCCTCCCTCTAACCTCTCTCTCTCTCTCTCTCTCTCTCTCTCTCTCTCTCTCTCTCTCTCTCTCTTCTCTCTCTCGCTCTCTCTTTCTTTTTTCTTCTCTCTCTATCTACTTCTTTCATTTCTTTCTCTTGTCCACTCAATGATTTCTCTCTTGATGTTCTATCTTTTCTTCAAAGAGTAGATTTCATGGGACGTGGCTTGCTGTAATGAGCAGATCAAAACCTCAACCCATCCGGTGAATGTGTTGGGGTCGAACCCTCAAAGATTGTCCATGCGTATATCGAAAAGACACTCTAACATCACAACCGCTGCGCTCCATAAAAGCCCTCTAGAAATAGACCATAACATTAATATAAAGATCAGGCTAACAATATAATTTTTTTTGTTGAAATGTTTTTGATTGCTAAACAGGACTTTCACCAAAATAAGTCTGATGTAAACAAAATACATTTTACAATTATAAAATGGCAATTAAAGATTAATATGGAGGAAAATATAACATTTGACATTGTGGCCTAAAAACTAATAACCAGCTATTACCTGGTGCAGCCATGTTTCTTGTGGCTGTGAAAGCCCTAGAAATAAGTTATAGTCCTCTTAATTTTTTTCTCAAACCTCCATGGCACATAAAACCTAACCGGAAAATTTGTTATAGTTAAAGACCTTGTCTTTTCATATAAAAAACTAAGGCCATGAAAATTTGTTTGTTTATTTCTTTGATATAGCACGACCTCCAAATTAGCAAACAAAACCTTCACAGGGTTGAGCGGAATGGAAAGATTATCCTAAACTCATCAACCGTCGGTGTGAGACTCGATTCTGTAATCCGAAGTATCAGTTTTTATAAATCGATGGTTCTAATCCCACAAATTCAAGCATTTTTTCGGTCATTTTCACTTAAAGCCTTATCCTAACCGCTGCTGAGCATTACCTTAAATTCTAGCTCTTATAATTCTTACTTATAATTAAACCAGTGATCTGCCTCCTCTAGATCCCAATATGAAATTTCTATATATTTGAGGCATACATATTGTTTTCGTTGGTCCTAGATGTTTGTGTGTCCAATGACGAAGGTTGGTGCTTCCGAAATCAATGGTTGTCTTTGGTGCGATTTGGATCTTCCTAATCAAGATTGTTAGAGCTCCAGGGAAGCATTGTAAATACCTTCGCCATGAAACTCTCTTTCTAGGGAGCGAAGTGGCGTATCGGTATAAGCTATGTTCTCTTTGAGTGGCAAGGCGATGGGTGCGAAAGCGTCTATAAATCGATGATTCTAATCCCACAAATTTAAGCATGTTTCGGTCATTTTCACTTAAAGCCTTATCATAACCACTGGTAAGCATTACCTATAATTCTAGCTCTTATAATTCTTACTTATAAATAACTCAGTGGTCTGACTCCTCTAAATCTAAATTTTCTACAATTCTTACTTATAAAGCCAAAGTCAGAAAAAAATTTCCGGCGCTGATTTAGAACGCGCCGCATGAAACTAAGATGAGTGACCCTTCTGCGGACTCCATTCTTGGTGACATGGTCCTTGTATGAGATGCCAAGGAGTCTTCTGAGCCGTCTGATTTCTACTGCTTAAAGCCTCCTTTGTAGGTCTGCATTCAGTCTCCATGCCTCGCATGCACACAGCATTAATTGAGATGACTAACGCGCGTCGAAGCTTCACCTTGGTTCCAAGAGCGATGATTCTGTCTCTCCATATGGTCTTCAGTCTTGCCATTGCTGTCGCTCTTGCCAGGATTTCGGTCTTCGTTCCTTCGTCACTTATGATTGTGTCCAAGGTCAACTGTCTCCAGTTCTTTTCCGCTGACTATAATTTCGGTGATGATTGGCTGGACACTGTTTGTCATGAGCTTGGTCTTCTCGGCGCTGATTTCCATGCCATATCGCGAGAATGCTTCGTCCAGTTGTTTCACTTGGCTGGCCAGTTCTTCCTTTTTTTTTCTGCCACTCCGTTGATATCATCGGCAAACCTGAGGTTGGTGATTATCCGCCCTCCAATGCTGACTGTGCCTGAGTGGTCTTTCAAGGCGTCAGTTATGATACGTTCAAGGAAAATGTTGAACAATGTCGGCCACAGTAGGCATCCCTGGCAGACTCCAGGTGAGATACGGGACTGCTCAAAATTAAGATCTACTCACGCACAAGACTAAAATTTCTTATGTTGATTTAGATCTCACCGCTTTAAACTAAGATCTACGTATATCAAAGACAGTGAAATTTCTGGCTTTGATTTAGATCGCGCCGCTTGAGCTAAGATCTAGTCAAGCCCAGCACAGTGGCTGACATCAATCCCGTTGTCACTGGGCCTCGGCTCAGTGGACTGCCTTTTGTCTGTCAGATCGATCCTTACATAATTACAGTTGTAGCACATGGACACTCACACAAACAGTAGAAGCTAAGCTAGAAGCATTCCACCGAAAACACCTCAAACAAATCCTTAATAATGCCCAGTAGAGATACCAAATCTCTGTTTCAAAAATACACGAAAAACCTCTCTCATTAACGATCCTTGAAAGCCGATGGTACCTTTTTGGACATATTCGGAGGCGAGCTATAAGACAGACCAGGAAACAAATTCATGGATGCTTATTCTCATCGGTGATAAATTGCGAGGAAGGCCGAAAACAACACTGAAAATAGTCATCAACAAAGAAATCTGTGGCATATCAGAAAGCGAGCTAATACCTAACGCCAAGAACGACCTCGACCATCTGAGGTCATTAGCAGAAGAGAGAAAACACAGTGCAGGTGACTATCAGCGAATATCCGAGAGGCAGCCGAGGCGTCCAAGTTGGAGCACTGGGATGTGAACAGCGAGAGAGAAAGAAAGAAAGCGAGAGAAAGAAAGAAAGAGAAGAAAGAGAGAGAGAGAGAGAGAGAGAGAGATAGAGAGGGGGGGGGGGGGGCAGACAGACAGAGACAGAGACAGAGAGATCCAGACCACACCGCTTGCACCGTGACTCAAGGGTACGAACGAGTTACGGATAGATTTAACACAGATCAACTCCCAAGTTACTTAAAGTTCATAACTCCGCCACTGGAATCAAGCAAGGTCTTAAATCTTCTCTTTCGGTCATTTCTCTTTGTGTCCGTTTCGATGGAACAGGTTAAGAGCAGTAATCTGTTTTTTAAAGAGACGGCAATGATGTCTCTATAAGTAGGAAGAGGATATGGAGGCACGCCATACCACATCCCCGCTCAGAGCTCTTACTAAAAAGTGCAGTACTCTAATCTAGAGGTGAAAACTCTTTTCTCTGCTAAAAACTCCAAGAGTGTTTCGACTTTTAGAAAAAAGACATTTCCTTTATCAGAGAGACATCACGATCGCCGCGCGCTGCTCAACCAAGGTACAATAATTAGTTAACACCGAGGCCTCGTTAGGTACATGCCTCCTTATGAACAAACCTTTGGAGGTTAAGAGTTATTATAAAATTATATTGAAATAATTGTTAGCCTGATCTGGGAGTGTTGGTGGTTGTTGTGGTAGAGCGTCTGTCCCTCTGTACGCAGAAACAATGTTCAAGGGTTAGAATCTAATACATTTACTAGAAGATCTTACGGTCTCATATAATTATTTAGTGTCGCCCTGCTTATTACATCAAAAGGCCTCCTTTAAAAAATCTAATCTTTGAAGACAACAGGCTATTCCAAGGAATGAAAATATATAGAGGGAAAAGTATAAAAAAAAATTTCTAGAAAAAGTTTTATTAGAAGACAAGAAAATAAGGGAGAAAGTCGAAAAGAAAGAAAATATACACAAACACAGCCAACAAAGAGCTTAAGTTAAGATAGAATGAGCAATAAGTGAAATAACCAATGATTACTGATGTACAAAGTTTTGCGTCCTTCCCTGTTTCAATGGTTTTCTTATCTATAATAATAATAAACCTTATAATCACGATAATAATAAAATATTAAAACAATAATTATTCATTAGAGCATTAGAAAAAATAATAATAAGGGTTTACGATCGATAGCCAGCAAGAGCTGAATGTCACACTCTAGATCACATGGGGCACTTACTAAGATTGATCATCTAATTTTTCTGTCGGTTCTGATTAATTTGTTTAAGGGTTTATAAAAAAAATATAGGAATTCACACAGGGGGTTTAATAACAGAGACTTTAATCTGAGGAGAACCCAAACTTAATAACAGAGTCTTTAATCTGAGAAGAACCCAAAGTTAATAACAGAGAGTCTTTCATCTGAGAAGAAAACAAAGTTAATAACAGAGAGACTTTAATCTGGGAAGAACCCAAAGTTAATAACAGAGAGTCTTTCATCTGAGAAGAACCCAAAGTTAATAACAGAGAGACTTTAATCTGAGAAGAACCCAAACTTAATAACAGAGAGTCTTTAATCTGGGAAGAACCCAAACTTAATAACAGAGAGTCTTTAATCTGAGAAGAACCCAAACTTAATAACAGAGAGTCTTTAATCTGAGAAGAACCTAAACTTAATAACAGAGAGTCGTTAATCTGGGAAGAACCCAAATGTAATAACAGAGAGTCTTTAATCTGGGAAGAACCTAAACTTAATAACAGAAAGTCTTTAATCTGAGAAGAACCCAAACTTAATAACAGAGAGTCTTTAATCTGGGAAGAACCAAAACTTAATAACAGAGAGTCGTTAATCTGAGAAGAACCCAAACTTAATAACAGAGAGTCTTTCATCTGAGAAGAACCCAAACTTAATAACAGAGAGTCTTTAATCTGAGAAGAACCCAAACTTAATAACAGAGAGTCGTTAATCTGGGAAGAACCCAAACTTAATAACAGAGAGTCTTTAATCTGAGAAGAACCAAAACTTAATAACAGAGAGTCGTTAATCTGGGAAGAACCAAAACTTAATAACAGAGAGTCGTTAATCTGGGAAGAACCAAAACTTAATAACAGAGAGTCGTTAATCTGGGAAGAACCCAAACTTAATAACAGAGAGTCGTTAATCTGGGAAGAACCAAAACTTAATAACAGAGAGTCTTTAATCTGAGAAGAACCTAAACTTAATAACAGAGAGTCTTTAATCTAAGAAGAACCTAAACTTAATAACAGAGAGTCGTTAATCTGGGAAGAACCCAAACTTAATAACAGAGAGTCTTTAATCTGAGAAGAACCCAAACTTAATAACAGAGAGTCTTTAATCTGAGAAGAACCTAAACTTAATAACAGAGAGTCGTTAATCTGGGAAGAACCCAAACTTAATAACAGAGAGTCTTTAATCTGGGAAGAACCTAAACTTAATAACAGAGAGTCTTTAATCTGAGAAGAACCCAAACTTAATAACAGAGAGTCTTTAATCTGAGAAGAACCTAAACTTAATAACAGAGAGTCGTTAATCTGGGAAGAACCCAAACTTAATAACAGAGAGTCTTTAATCTGGGAAGAACCTAAACTTAATAACAGAGAGTCTTTAATCTGAGAAGAACCCAAACTTAATAACAGAGACTTTAATCTGGGAAGAACCCAAACTTAATAACAGAGAGTCTTTAATCTGGGAAGAACCCAAACTTAATAACAGAGAGTCTTTAATCTGGGAAGAACCCAAACTTAATAACAGAGAGTCTTTAATCTGGGAAGAACCTAAACTTAATAACAGAGAGTCTTTAATCTGGGAAGAACCCAAACTTAATAACAGAGAGTCTTTAATCTGGGAAGAACCAAAACTTAATAACAGAGAGTCTTTAATCTGAGAAGAACCCAAACTTAATAACAGAGAGTCTTTAATCTGGGAAGAACCCAAACTTAATAACAGAGAGTCTTTAATCTGAGAAGAACCAAAACTTAATAACAGAGAGTCGTTAATCTGGGAAGAACCCAAACTTAATAACAGAGAGTCTTTAATCTGGGAAGAACCTAAACTTAATAACAGAGAGTCGTTAATCTGGGAAGAACCCAAACTTAATAACAGAGAGTCGTTAATCTGGGAAGAACCCAAACTTAATAACAGAGAGTCTTTAATCTGGGAAGAACCCAAACTTAATAACAGAGAGTCTTTAATCTGGGAAGAACCCAAACTTAATAACAGAGAGTCTTTAATCTGGGAAGAACCTAAACTTAATAACAGAGAGTCTTTAATCTGGGAAGAACCCAAACTTAATAACAGAGAGTCTTTAATCTGGGAAGAACCAAAACTTAATAACAGAGAGTCTTTAATCTGAGAAGAACCCAAACTTAATAACAGAGAGTCTTTAATCTGAGAAGAACCCAAACTTAATAACAGAGAGTCTTTAATCTGAGAAGAACCCAAACTTAATAACCGAGAGTCGTTAATCTGGGAAGAACCAAAACTTAATAACAGAGAGTCTTTAATCTGAGAAGAACCAAAACTTAATAACAGAGAGTCGTTAATCTGGGAAATACCAAAACTTAATAACAGAGAGTCGTTAATCTGGGAAGAACCAAAACTTAATAACAGAGAGTCGTTAATCTGGGAAGAACCCAAACTTAATAACAGAGAGTCTTTAATCTGAGAAGAACCCAAACTTAATAACAGAGAGTCTTTAATCTGAGAAGAACCCAAACTTAATAACAGAGAGTCGTTAATCTGAGAAGAACCCAAACTTAATAACAGAGAGTCGTTAATCTGAGAAGAACCTAAACTTAATAACAGAGAGTCGTTAATCTGAGAAGAACCTAAACTTAATAACAGAGAGTCGTTAATCTGAGAAGAACCTAAACTTAATAACAGAGAGTCGTTAATCTGGGAAGAACCCAAACTTAATAACAGAGAGTCTTTAATCTGGGAAGAACCTAAACTTAATAACAGAGAGTCTTTAATCTGAGAAGAACCCAAACTTAATAACAGAGAGTCTTTAATCTGGGAAGAACCCAAACTTAATAACAGAGAGTCTTTAATCTGGGAAGAACCCAAACTTAATAACAGAGAGTCTTTAATCTGGGAAGAACCCAAACTTAATAACAGAGAGTCTTTAATCTGGGAAGAACCTAAACTTAATAACAGAGAGTCTTTAATCTGGGAAGAACCCAAACTTAATAACAGAGAGTCTTTAATCTGGGAAGAACCAAAACTTAATAACAGAGAGTCTTTAATCTGAGAAGAACCCAAACTTAATAACAGAGAGTCTTTAATCTGAGAAGAACCCAAACTTAATAACAGAGAGTCTTTAATCTGAGAAGAACCCAAACTTAATAACAGAGAGTCGTTAATCTGAGAAGAACCCAAACTTAATAACAGAGAGTCTTTAATCTGAGAAGAACCCAAACTTAATAACAGAGAGTCGTTAATCTGGGAAGAACCCAAACTTAATAACAGAGAGTCGTTAATCTGGGAAGAACCCAAACTTAATAACAGAGAGTCTTTAATCTGAGAAGAACCCAAACTTAATAACAGAGAGTCGTTTATCTGAGAAGAACCTAAACTTAATAACAGAGACTTTAATCTGGGAAGAACCCAAACTTAATAACAGAGAGTCTTTAATCTGGGAAGAACCCAAACTTAATAACAGAGAGTCTTTAATCTGGGAAGAACCCAAACTTAATAACAGAGAGTCTTTAATCTGGGAAGAACCCAAACTTAATAACAGAGAGTCTTTAATCTGAGAAGAACCCAAACTTAATAACAGAGAGTCTTTAATCTGAGAAGAACCTAAACTTAATAACAGAGAGTCTTTAATCTGGGAAGAACCCAAACTTAATAACAGAGAGTCTTTAATCTGGGAAGAACCCAAACTTAATAACAGAGAGTCTTTAATCTGAGAAGAACCCAAACTTAATAACAGAGAGTCTTTAATCTGGGAAGAACCCAAACTTAATAACAGAGAGTCTTTAATCTGAGAAGAACCCAAACTTAATAACAGAGAGTCTTTAATCTGGGAAGAACCCAAACTTAATAACAGAGAGTCTTTAATCTGGGAAGAACCCAAACTTAATAACAGAGAGTCTTTAATCTGGGAAGAACCCAAACTTAATAACAGAGAGTCTTTAATCTGGGAAGAACCCAAACTTAATAACAGAGAGTCTTTAATCTGAGAAGAACCCAAACTTAATAACAGAGAGTCTTTAATCTGAGAAGAACCCAAACTTAATAACAGAGAGTCTTTAATCTGAGAAGAACCCAAACTTAATAACAGAGAGTCTTTAATCTGAGAAGAACCCAAACTTAATAACAGAGAGTCGTTAATCTGGGAAGAACCAAAACTTAATAACAGAGAGTCTTTAATCTGAGAAGAACCTAAACTTAATAACAGAGAGTCGTTAATCTGGGAAGAACCCAAACTTAATAACAGAGAGTCTTTAATCTGGGAAGAACCCAAACTTAATAACAGAGAGTCTTTAATCTGGGAAGAACCCAAACTTAATAACAGAGAGTCTTTAATCTGAGAAGAACCTAAACTTAATAACAGAGAGTCTTTAATCTGGGAAGAACCCAAACTTAATAACAGAGAGTCTTTAATCTGGGAAGAACCCAAACTTAATAACAGAGAGTCTTTAATCTGGGAAGAACCCAAACTTAATAACAGAGAGTCTTTAATCTGGGAAGAACCCAAACTTAATAACAGAGAGTCTTTAATCTGAGAAGAACCCAAACTTAATAACAGAGAGTCTTTAATCTGAGAAGAACCCAAACTTAATAACAGAGAGTCTTTAATCTGAGAAGAACCCAAACTTAATAACAGAGAGTCGTTAATCTGGGAAGAACCCAAACTTAATAACAGAGAGTCTTTAATCTGGGAAGAACCCAAACTTAATAACAGAGAGTCTTTAATCTGGGAAGAACCCAAACATAATAGCAGAGAGTCTTTAATCTAGGAAGAACCCAAACTTAATAACACAGAGTCTTTTATCTGAGAAGAACCCAAACTTAATAACAGAGAGTCTTTAATCTGAGAAGAACCTAAACTTAATAACAGAGAGTCGTTAATCTGGGAAGAACCCAAACTTAATAACAGAGAGTCTTTAATCTGAGAAGAACCTAAACTTAATAACAGAGAGTCGTTAATCTGGGAAGAACCCAAACTTAATAACAGAGAGTCTTTAATCTGGGAAGAACCTAAACTTAATAACAGAGAGTCTTTAATCTGAGAAGAACCCAAACTTAATAACAGAGACTTTAATCTGGGAAGAACCCAAACTTAATAACAGAGAGTCTTTAATCTGGGAAGAACCCAAACTTAATAACAGAGAGTCTTTAATCTGGGAAGAACCCAAACTTAATAACAGAGAGTCTTTAATCTGGGAAGAACCTAAACTTAATAACAGAGAGTCTTTAATCTGGGAAGAACCCAAACTTAATAACAGAGAGTCTTTAATCTGGGAAGAACCAAAACTTAATAACAGAGAGTCTTTAATCTGAGAAGAACCCAAACTTAATAACAGAGAGTCTTTAATCTGAGAAGAACCCAAACTTAATAACAGAGAGTCTTTAATCTGAGAAGAACCCAAACTTAATAACAGAGAGTCGTTAATCTGGGAAGAACCAAAACTTAATAACAGAGAGTCTTTAATCTGAGAAGAACCAAAACTTAATAACAGAGAGTCGTTAATCTGGGAAGAACCAAAACTTAATAACAGAGAGTCGTTAATCTGGGAAGAACCAAAACTTAATAACAGAGAGTCGTTAATCTGGGAAGAACCCAAACTTAATAACAGAGAGTCGTTAATCTGGGAAGAACCCAAACTTAATAACAGAGAGTCGTTAATCTGGGAAGAACCCAAACTTAATAACAGAGAGTCGTTAATCTGGGAAGAACCAAAACTTAATAACAGAGAGTCGTTAATCTGGGAAGAACCAAAACTTAATAACAGAGAGTCGTTAATCTGGGAAGAACCAAAACTTAATAACAGAGAGTCGTTAATCTGGGAAGAACCAAAACTTTATAACAGAGAGTCTTTAATCTGAAAAGAACCTAAACTTAATAACAGAGAGTCTCAAATCTGAGAAGAACCTAAACTTAATAACAGAGAGTCGTTAATCTGGGAAGAACCCAAACTTAATAACAGAGAGTCTTTAATCTGAGAAGAACCCAAACTTAATAACAGAGAGTCTTTAATCTGAGAAGAACCAAAACTTAATAACAGAGAGTCGTTAATCTGGGAAGAACCCAAACTTAATAACAGAGAGTCTTTAATCTGAGAAGAACCCAAACTTAATAACAGAGAGTCTTTAATCTGAGAAGAACCTAAACTTAATAACAGAGAGTCTTTAATCTGGGAAGAACCCAAACTTAATAACAGAGAGTCTTTAATCTGGGAAGAACGTAAACTTAATAACAGAGAGTCTTTAATCTGAGAAGAACCCAAACTTATTAACAGAGACTTTAATCTGGGAAGAACCCAAACTTAATAACAGAGAGTCTTTAATCTGGGAAGAACCCAAACTTAATAACAGAGAGTCTTTAATCTGGGAAGAACCCAAACTTAATAACAGAGAGTCTTTAATCTGGGAAGAACCCAAACTTAATAACAGAGAGTCTTTAATCTGGGAAGAACCCAAACTTAATAACAGAGAGTCTTTAATCTGGGAAGAACCTAAACTTAATAACAGAGAGTCTTTAATCTGGGAAGAACCTAAACTTAATAACAGAGAGTCTTTAATCTGGGAAGAACCCAAACTTAATAACAGAGACTTTAATCTGGGAAGAACCCAAACTTAATAACAGAGAGTCTTTAATCTGAGAAGAACCTAAACTTAATAACAGAGAGTCTTTAATCTGGGAAGAACCCAAACTTAATAACAGAGAGTCTTTAATCTGGGAAGAACCTAAACTTAATAACAGAGAGTCTTTAATCTGGGAAGAACCCAAACTTAATAACAGAGACTTTAATCTGAGAAGAACCCAAACTTAATAACAGAGAGTCTTTAATCTGGGAAGAACCCAAACTTAATAACAGAGAGTCTTTAATCTGGGAAGAACCCAAACTTAATAACAGAGAGTCTTTAATCTGGGAAGAACCCAAACTTAATAACAGAGAGTCTTTAATCTGAGAAGAACCCAAACTTAATAACAGAGAGTCTTTAATCTGAGAAGAACCCAAACTTAATAACAGAGAGTCTTTAATCTGGGAAGAACCCAAACTTAATAACAGAGACTTTAATCTGAGAAGAACCCAAACTTAATAACAGAGAGTCTTTAATCTGAGAAGAACCCAAACTTAATAACAGAGAGTCTTTAATCTGAGAAGAACCCAAACTTAATAACAGAGAGTCTTTAATCTGGGAAGAACCCAAAGTTAATAACAGAGAGTCTTTAATCTGAGAAGAACCCAAACTTAATAACAGAGAGTCTTTAATCTGGGAAGAACCCAAACTTAATAACAGAGACTTTAATCTGAGAAGAACCTAAACTTAATAACAGAGAGTCTTTAATCTGGGAAGAACCCAAAGTTAATAACAGAGAGTCTTTAATCTGAGAAGAACCCAAACTTAATAACAGAGAGTCTTTAATCTGGGAAGAACCCAAACTTAATAACAGAGAGTCTTTAATCTGAGAAGAACCCAAACTTAATAACAGAGAGTCTTTAATCTGAGAAGAACCCAAACTTAATAACAGAGAGTCTTTAATCTGAGAAGAACCCAAACTTAATAACAGAGAGTCTTTAATCTGAGAAGAACCCAAAGTTAATAACAGAGAGTCTTTAATCTGAGAAGAACCCAAAGTTAATAACAGAGAGACTTTAATCTGAGAAGAACCCAAACTTAATAACAGAGAGTCTTTAATCTGAGAAGAACCCAAACTTAATAACAGAGAGTCTTTAATCTGAGAAGAACCCAAACTTAATAACAGAGAGTCGTTACTCTGAGAAGAACCCAAAGTTAATAACAGAGAGTCTTTAATCTGGGAAGAACCCAAACTTAATAACAGAGAGTCTTTAATCTGACAAGAACCCAAAGTTAATAACAGAGAGACTTTAATCTGAGAAGAACCCAAACTTAATAACAGAGAGTCTTTAATCTGAGAAGAACCCAAACTTAATAACAGAGAGTCTTTAATCTGAGAAGAACCCAAACTTAATAACAGAGAGTCTTTAATCTGGGAAGAACCCAAACTTAATAACAGAGAGTCTTTAATCTGGGAAGAACCTAAACTTAATAACAGAGAGTCTTTAATCTGGGAAGAACCTAAACTTAATAACAGAGAGTCTTTAATCTGGGAAGAACCCAAACTTAATAACAGAGAGTCTTTAATCTGGGAAGAACCCAAACTTAATAACAGAGAGTCTTTAATCTGAGAAGAACCCAAACTTAATAACAGAGAGTCTTTAATCTGGGAAGAACCCAAACTTAATAACAGAGAGTCTTTAATCTGGGAAGAACCTAAACTTAATAACAGAGAGTCTTTAATCTGGGAAGAACCCAAACTTAATAACAGAGAGTCTTTAATCTGAGAAGAACCCAAACTTAATAACAGAGAGTCTTTAATCTGAGAAGAACCCAAACTTAATAACAGAGAGTCTTTAATCTGGGAAGAACCCAAACTTAATAACAGAGAGTCTTTAATCTGGGAAGAACCCAAACTTAATAACAGAGAGTCTTTAATCTGAGAAGAACCCAAACTTAATAACAGAGAGTCTTTAATCTGAGAAGAACCCAAACTTAATAACAGAGAGTCTTTAATCTGGGAAGAACCCAAACTTAATAACAGAGAGTCTTTAATCTGGGAAGAACCCAAACTTAATAACAGAGAGTCTTTAATCTGGGAAGAACCCAAACTTAATAACAGAGAGTCTTTAATCTGGGAAGAACCCAAACTTAATAACAGAGAGTCTTTAATCTGAGAAGAACCCAAACTTAATAACAGAGAGTCTTTAATCTGGGAAGAACCCAAACTTAATAACAGAGACTTTAATCTGAGAAGAACCTAAACTTAATAACAGAAAGTCTTTAATCTGGGAAGAACCCAGGGTTAATAACAGACAGTCTTTAATCTGAGAAGAACTCAAAGTTAAAAACAGAGAGACTTTAATCTGGGAAGAACCCAAAGTTAATAACAGAGAGTCTTTAATCTGAGAAGAACCCAAACTTAATAACAGAGAGTCTTTAATCTGAGAAGAACCCAAACTTAATAACAGAGAGTCTTTAATCTGAGAAGAACCCAAACTTAATAACAGAGAGTCTTTAATCTGAGAAGAACCCAAACTTAATAACAGAGAGTCTTTAATCTGAGAAGAACCCAAACTTAATAACAGAGAGACTTTAATCTGAGAAGAACCCAAAGTTAATAACAGAGAGTCTTTAATCTGGGAAGAACCCAAAGTTAATAACAGAGAGTCTTTAATCTGAGAAGAACCCAAACTTAATAACAGAGAGTCTTTAATCTGAGAAGAACCCAAACTTAATAACAGAGAGTCTTTAATCTGGGAAGAACCCAAACTTAATAACAGAGAGTCTTTAATCTGAGAAGAACCTAAACTTAATAACAGAGAGTCTTTAACCTGGGAAGAACCCAAACTTAATAACAGAGAGTCTTTAATATGGGAAGAACCTAAACTTAATAACAGAGAGTCTTTAATCTGAGAAGAACCCAAATTTAATAACAGAGAGTCTTTAATCTGGGAAGAACTCAAACTTAATAACAGAGAGTCTTAAATCTGAGAAGAACCCAAAGTTAATAACAGAGAGTCTTTAATCTGAGAAGAACCCAAACTTAATAACAGAGAGTCTTTAATCGGAGAAGAACCCAAACATAATATCAGTGAGTCTTTAATCTGAGAAGAACCCAAACTTAATAACAGAGAGTCTTTAATCTGGGAAGAAGCCAAACTTAATAACAGAGAGTCTTTAATCTGAGAAGAACCCAAAGTTAATAACAGAGAGTCGTTAATCTGAGAAGAACCCAAAGTTAATAACAGAGAGTCTTTAATCTGGGAAGAACCCAAACTTAATTACAGAGAGTCTTTAATCTGAGAAGAACCCAAACTTAATAACAGAGAGTCTTTAATCTGAGAAGAACCCAAATTTAATAACAGAGAGTCGTTAATCTGGGAAGAACCCAAACTTAATAACAGAGAGTCGTTAATCTGAGAAGAACCTAAACTTAATAACAGAGAGTCTTTAATCTGGGAAGAACCCAAACTTAATAACAGAGAGTCTTTAATCTGGGAAGAACCTAAACTTAATAACAGAGAGTCTTTAATCTGAGAAGAACCTAAACTTAATAACAGAGAGTCGTTAATCTGGGAAGAACCCAAACTTAATAACAGAGAGTCTTTAATCTGGGAAGAACCCAAACTTAATAACAGAGAGTCTTTAATCTGGGAAGAACCCAAACTTAATAACAGAGAGTCTTTAATCTGGGAAGAACCTAAACTTAATAACAGAGAGTCTTTAATCTGGGAAGAACCCAAACTTAATAACAGAGAGTCTTTAATCTGAGAAGAACCCAAACTTAATAACAGAGAGTCTTTAATCTGAGAAGAACCTAAACTTAATAACAGAGAGTCGTTAATCTGGGAAGAACCCAAACTTAATAACAGAGAGTCTTTAATCTGAGAAGAACCCAAACTTAATAACAGAGAGTCTTTAATCTGAGAAGAACCCAAACTTAATAACAGAGAGTCTTTAATCTGAGAAGAACCTAAACTTAATAACAGAGAGTCGTTAATCTGGGAAGAACCCAAACTTAATAACAGAGAGTCTTTAATCTGGGAAGAACCTAAACTTAATAACAGAGAGTCTTTAATCTGAGAAGAACCCAAACTTAATAACAGAGACTTTAATCTGGGAAGAACCCAAACTTAATAACAGAGAGTCTTTAATCTGGGAAGAACCCAAACTTAATAACAGAGAGTCTTTAATCTGGGAAGAACCCAAACTTAATAACAGAGAGTCTTTAATCTGGGAAGAACCTAAACTTAATAACAGAGAGTCTTTAATCTGGGAAGAACCCAAACTTAATAACAGAGAGTCTTTAATCTGGGAAGAACCCAAACTTAATAACAGAGAGTCTTTAATCTGAGAAGAACCAAAACTTAATAACAGAGAGTCTTTAATCTGAGAAGAACCAAAACTTAATAACAGAGAGTCGTTAATCTGGGAAGAACCAAAACTTAATAACAGAGAGTCGTTAATCTGGGAAGAACCAAAACTTAATAACAGAGAGTCGTTAATCTGGGAAGAACCCAAACTTAATAACAGAGAGTCGTTAATCTGGGAAGAACCAAAACTTAATAACAGAGAGTCGTTAATCTGGGAAGAACCAAAACTTAATAACAGAGAGTCGTTAATCTGGGAAGAACCCAAACTTAATAACAGAGAGTCGTTAATCTGGGAAGAACCAAAACTTAATAACAGAGAGTCGTTAATCTGGGAAGAACCAAAACTTTATAACAGAGAGTCTTTAATCTGAAAAGAACCTAAACTTAATAAC
>JAWDGP010001951.1:0-172500 GCA_033675545.1 Elysia crispata
CAAGTTGTGCTAGTTATGGAAATATTCACTACTAGATCTAGTAAATTCTAGATCTAGGCCTGAGAACTAGATTTAGGCCTACTGACGACTTGACTGGCTTGCGACAACACAGAAAATAGTCTAGATCTAGACGAGTCGTGGTCTAGACCAGGCATGGATGTACTTCTACAGTAATACATGCAGATTAAAATTTAATCAGATCAAAATCCAGCCTCCTTATACCATAGCATATCTAAATCAATGCGGCTTTGCGTTCTACTCACCCGGCTGATAGGCTTATTCAATATTCCACATTTTAATAGAAATGATTAATAAACTTCCCTTTATGTATCCGTTCACATAATTATTGTGCTCACAAACTGGATCAATTTTATTTTTTTTATTTATTGTGCTTATTTTTATTTTTCGCAAACCAATATAAGTTTTATTAACTCCGGCTTCACAAAATTTCTCGCCGTGATGCCTTTCGCAAGTACAAACGTAAACCAGGTGCTCGACGCTATAGAGACCACAGTGAAGAGACATTACTCCGTCGACTGAAGAATGCAAAACCGACAGCATTAAAAAGGTTACGAGAAACCCAGCATTCCTTCCTACCACTCGGAACAAGTAGTGGGTTTACAACAAGTCGTGGGGGACAGACAGCTCAAGAGAAGTTGAAGAGATGCTCGTTAACTCTCTGGAGTATGGAATGCCTGGAGAAGAGGATAAAACTCATCATCTCCTGAAAATTACAGCGTGACTGGACACAAAAAATTTCGCATTCACCTCCGACAATATTCCCGGAGACGACTGGGTGGAATAAATTTTATTAAGAGACATGACGTGTGTTGACAATCGCGTGTGCCAGAACATTAAACGGTCACGTGCGGAGGATAAAGAAATATTTCTGCCAAATCTGGAAGGCTTCTCCGGAGGGTGTCCTTCTTCAGGAATATCGTCAAATTGCGGATAAAACTAACCTTTTGGATGAGCCAGGATCTAAAAGCGTATATCTCGGAGGGGTGCATGTCAACAGCGAGTAATCATCTTCAAAGGGCTATTTTGCCTATGTTTTCAGAAAGAATAAGAGACGATGCTGCCTATCTGGGGAAAGTACAAGGCGTTCATCATAATCATATAGGTCCAAGGGGATTATATGTCAGAAAGCAAAAGTGGGTAGTTTCTGATGTTGTTTGCTTTTATATGTTCTCATAGCCATTTTCAGTTCTGGCTTGCTCAGAGTTGGACCTGCAGCCGTACTGGACAACTCAGTTCTCACTATGGATTGCTGAAGATGTGCTAGAATTTAATATTCGATTTGTTCTGTTGCCACCAAACAGCATCTGACAAATGGCAGCCCCTGGATAATCTGGGCCTCTCAAATGGGAGGATAGTGAGAGTCATAATTAAGATGACCGTCCCCTCCATTGCCTGGAGAAGGATCTGTTTCTGGGTCTGTTGGACCAACACTGACAGGATGGGGTTACGTATCCTTGACACCTTGGAAGTTGGATCAGTGCTGAGGTAAAATTATCCATTCAACATGGACACTGTTTTGAAATTTCAGTGCAGAGGCAGCACCAGATAATGCTGAAATGCTGACTTTTCCCTTTGCCTTTTCTGACCATCATTCTGCAGAGAAGCAGCATTTTGCTGGTGGGGCACTCATCAGAAACCTGTGTGATCCTGGAAGAGGCTTCTTAGTGAAACTGTAATCAATCTCTGCAGACGCACTGCCCACCAGCACCCCGTCTGGGTCGCCCAGCCTGTGATTGCCTGCACGATTATCAGCCTCAGATCATGCTGCTCCCACTTTTGCTGCAGGTGCTGGTACCTCTGCTAATGCTAGCAGGCCTAGACCTAACAAAACCTCTCCACTTGCTGCCAACTGCAGTGACTCTGACACTGATTAGATATGATAAGCATAGCAGTGAGGATGAGGGTTAATCTCCTGAAAAGCCTAAGAAATGCTTTGCCAGACTTTCACACTTTTAATGAATTTTCTAACAAAGTAAGACGCACTGTTAATACTTGGTACATTATGCTAGCCAGCCTTCATTTAGTGAGTTATTCTCACAATTCTTCTGTGTTTGATATATTGCTGTGAAATAACTTTCATTTTGTTATACAGATTTCTAATTTAAATTGATATTGTCTCAATATAAAGAGATTTTCATCAAATTATTTGCTGGAATCTGATAATAAGATAGAGACCTATGATTTAAAACACAAATAGTAGCAAATTATTAATTTTTTTTTTTTGTGTGGTCATTCAGAAATGATGCAGTCACCCTGATCTGCCATTGCAAATACAATGCAACGAATTTTTTATTGTTCAATTTTTTGCTCTTCTTTTACATCAGCCACTGGTGTGGATTTGAAAGCGCATGTATCATAAAGTTTTATAATTTATGTACAGTTTGACAGTTTAGGCTTATAGAGAGTGTATGGAAGGTTTTGTTAAATTTAAAAAATATAATATGTCTAATTTTCTTCATTTAATTTTTGTGAATGTAAGGCCAAACTATGATTATGGACTAAACTGTCGTGTTGCTTCAATGCCTGGTGTGAACGATTGCAGTATGTTGAATATGTAAGTTTCCATGTTTTTAATTTAGTTGTGTTTTTTATACTTGGGCCAATAAGATTGAGAGTTGCAGAAAAAAAAGCAATATTAGAAACAAAGAAACAAGAAAAGTGATAACATTGAGCAGTTGATGAACAACAAAATTTGTAAACAAGAATATTGTGTGAGGAAAGGGAACAGAAAATAAGAAAATATATGTGTTATTGAAAATTATTGTTGAACTGAAAGGATTACGCAGGAGACAAAAATGTAATTAGAGTGCCAAAAGTAGATACAGAAACTTATCACCAAGGAAGATGGTACTTTAAATCTGTCAGTGGGGTTAAATAGCAAATTGAAAAGATGAGATAGTCTGGGTGATGCAGTTCCTATAAACATTTACTATTAACCAAGCATTGAGTTGTTTAAATAATTTGATAGGTTATTTCTGTGGCCTTACCATTAAGTAAGGAAAAATACTTGAACTTTTTTCTGGCATGTTTCAAAGAAAGGAAGGACTCGGAAATATCACAAATGTAAAAAAGGAAGAGAATGAACAATATGGTACTACCACTATCACTATATCATTACTACCACCACCACCACTAACACTACTACTACTACTAACATCAATACCATTACCACTACCACTACTAATCACTAATTACTACTACTACTACTACCAATACTACTACTACTACTACTACTACTATTACAATTATCACTAGTCAATTGTGATAATGACACAAAAAAATAATAGAGACTTATACTATAAAACAAAGTAAAATGGATTTTTTCCTGTTTGCTACCACTCATCTTGTTAAACCTTCTAGTGTTTTATAATAAATGTGCAAATAATATGCAGATATAAATAATTATTTGTTTACAATTAGCCTTAAAAACCTTAGAATTTAGTGGAGAAACAAAAAATATGGATATAACTGGCTGGAAAAACTTTTAATGCAGTGGATGTATCTGGTTTTATGTTTATGTAAAATATCAAAGCCATTAAATCTTGCTATACTAGTATTAGATTTTCATAGTAACTGCAACATTATCTGGTACAGTCCGTCAATTCACAGTCCTGCTCTACACATATTGAACTTAGAAGGAATTGGAAAGAAGCTCATTTTGTCAAAAGGAAAGTGGATACAGAGGTTTTTATCCCCACCCTCATATGAATTTGTTCAATTAACTTGGAAGTTAAGCAAAAGCCAAGCTATGATATAACAAATAGGACCCAATCAAAGGTAAAACTGCAACTTAAATACTGTCAGACAAAAATATGATAGTAAAATAAATTTAAAAGGCCATTTCTAATTTATTTTTTTATTTCCTCAAAGGTTAAGATATAAGATCTTTAAATGAAATGTTTCATAAGGCACGAAATAATATGTAGTATGAAATGAAACCATTGTAAGTATAATTTAGGAGATTTTACAATATTATTTATCACAGGATTTTGTCCATCAGCAGGCAAAAAAAAAAAAAAACCAAACAAACAAAAAAATCATCCTTAAAATGTTAAAGGAGTCTGATATTTTTCAGTGAACAAGAGATTTTTCATTGATGTGATGATGAAATAAAATGTATTTATGAGATATGTCAAAACTTCAATAAATCACTGTTTTTCTTACTTGTTAGTACAAAAACAGTAAATACATTCCTTATTTAATTTCATGGTTTGATTTGTCAGCTACATGAAAAATACTTTTTGTTAAATTGATTTAAAAATAAGTATTTTTTATGGATCTCTGAAGATAATACAATAATTTTGGACAAAAGAACATTTACAGTTACAATTTGTCTTTGTTCTGTACTATTTTAAGGTCAACGTATTGATTTTGGTTAAAGTGAAATGCTTTTAAGACTCAAGAGCCAAGTCTAATTGACAAGATATTCCCGTCAGAATTATTCCATAGATGCTTCAATGACATGCATGACATTGATTATTTACCCTGTGTTTTAATGTCCCTAATGTGCCATGTTATTGTGTATTTTTATTCATTTATTGAGATGTTTATTCAGGATGACAAAATTGTGGGAAAAATGTATATGAACTAAATGGCTGAGATGTGTAAGCTTAACAAGAAAGAAGAGAAAATATCTCATAATGTTCATGCCCTCCAGGACTTTGAAATGTACCTGAGAAGCCATATAAGAATTCATAAGCTGTAGATGTGAAGTAAATACAGGATATAATGATTACATCCCATCCCTCCGTTGGAAAGCTGATGATAGTGGGGATTAAAATCACAGGCTCTCACAAGAAAAGTAAAAGAGAGAATCTTCCTAATGTAGCCAGAGTCTTGATGATGAAGATGTGCCCTTTCTGCCTCTTTCTCTGTCGAACGTGCCAGGATTTTCTGATGATGAACCAATTGATTTCAGCATGCAAACAGATTCGACTATCAAATGTGGCATTTAAATAGTTCAACTTCTCAAATAATAGCTGAGGAAGAATTCCACCAGCATTGGATTTAGCTGTTGTCGTATAGCCTCTGTTAAGAACAGATATTATTTTTATAGAGGTATAAGAGGTATTCTAATACTAACTAACAACACTCTTGGAATACTGGAGAAGGGTGATGGTGATAGCATTTGAGTATACAACGTTAAATATTTTTTAAGAAGAAAACAGGAGCCCTCAGGTACATAAATTAAGGAACAGAGATCGGATTTGTTAATTGCCTATGTATATTTGTGATAGACTCAACTAACTTCATCAAGTAAGGCCTTTTGGGATGGGTACACATATGAATTTTGGTTATTGCTGATCATATAAGGAGAAATAGCTTCAGGAAATGAAGTATATCCCCATTTTGTGAAACAACCTAGATGTCTCAGAGGGTCAAGAAGCATCAACTGATGTAGATAAAATTTTTTTTGTTTTTTTTTGCAGGATCTAGATTTTGCAGACAAAATAAATTCTGAAGACTTCACTCTAGTGTCATTATCTATTGAATCTTATTTTATGTTAACCTTTTCAAATAATTCAAATACATCACACTAGGAGATCTAGATTTTACTCACTCCAGTGATCAAGGCTCAGATGTAACACAAATTTACATTTCTTTGTTGCTACCTGATTTGATCACCTATTCAACATTGCCCTAAATCAAGATAAAGCAATTAACAGGCCAGTTCCTGCTTTTAGAGAGAAGATTCCTCTATCAGGCAATCCGTATATATGATGGAATTGAGAGGCAAACACTTCTAATAGAATAGCCAACAAGGTGTATAACGGGAGATATTAATCATCTTATGAATCCTTAGCTTTTTTAGATCACTCAAAAATTACGTAGGCATATTTTTAAATCCCAAAGCTGTTTGGCGGATTTACTAAACGACATTTTAAAACCCTATATAAACCTTATTAGGTATTATGAGACAAATCATTGAATGATTGAGCTAGGTAGATATTTAATTGTATTGTCAATGTTTTATAAGCCTCTTTAAATACACACATGCACCCCAGCTTCGGCAAATTGACACAAATGGGATTTTTAACTTTGTTATGTATACGTATATGGATTTAAATCCCAAATCCTGTACAGTCCTACACATATTTTTTTCATCATTCACTACTTTTTGTATCATACATGCTGCTGAGAAGAAGAAAGTTTCTCCTGTAGGTATGGTTATCTAATATTATGATTTATGCAATCTATTTTTTTTTTAATTAGTAAATTGAGAAATGAGCTTAATATGCTTTGCATTTTTTTAGAATAATGAAAAATCACTGTGTATATATCTCTATTGATGTTCTGGCTCTGCTATTTATAACTGTGCTAATCAACAATACATGTATACCATTATATATATATATATATATATATATATATATATATATATATATTGTATATATATTGGTTTTTGGCTGTTTTTTTTTTTTTGTGAGTGTTTGTAGTTAGTATGTATCCACGTTTGAATGTTTTTTTTTTTTCTGGCTCTGGCTCTAACATTGATTCTTTACATATGTATTGCCTGTGGCATTATTGAAGCATAGACCTACGATCAATTATTTTTAAGCATACATTCACAAACTTTAAAGTTTGCCTTAAAATTGCACATGGTTTGAAGAATCCTGCTCAAGTATATTACTTTTTAAAAAAATCAACAATAAGTCCTAATTCCAAAAACATATTTGAAGCTTCTGATGGGCTTTGAAAAGTTAATGACCTGAAACAACTTTAAAATGGTCACTTTGACTATATGTTATAATTTATTGTTTGTTATCAAGTAACATCTTTTTTTATTTTAATTTCTTTGTTTATCAGCCTTAATATGGCCAGCTGCAAGCGAGCTGTTAACTGGTGTAAGGAAGAATGTATGGCTCTCATAGAGGGAGCGAAGGCGAAGGCTTGTCTTTTACAAAAACATCAATCGGATCGCAAAATATTCTTTGAAAAAGCACCGGTAAAAGTGGCGTAGAAATAACAGCAATGGTCAGTAAGATCCCATGTAAATTATTTTTTAAACGATTTGTTTGATTTATATAGTTAATGCATCCCGTATTGAGGCTGAAGAGATTAACTTAAGTGTCGGGCATATTTGAATAAAATATTCACATATTTATTAAATATGCCCATTTTCTTCGACCGTCTATATAAAATCAGTTGATGTAAAGACTCCTAAGAAATTAAAACATACAGATTGGTATCAAGCATTTCACGCTATCTAAAACATGTTCACTGAGTTATCTTTAAATCAGTCTAATGTCTGTACTCTTTTGATTTCCTCTTCTGTGCCTTATGTCTTTTAGAAAACTGTAATGAATCCAATTTAATTAGTAGGGCATCTTCAAAAAAAAAAAAAGTTTTGAACATCTTTTCTTCCCTACAAACATCTAGCATAGTATTTAAAGGAAAGTTGCCAGGAGCATGCTTCACTGGGGAGGGGAGCAAAGATCAACAAAACAAGTTGTTTGTCCTATCAAGGAGTCGGATCCTGGCTGGTGTAAACTGTTGCATGGTAATAAATTGAGATGGTAATTAATTCAATATATGAACTACAAGAAAATCAAATGCACACACACACACATTGTGAGTGGTCTTAGACTAGAAGAAGAGCCAAAGGAGTGCCTTGGTATAATTTACAACCAAGTTTCTCTTCATAAGACTCATACAGACAAGAAAATTTTGAAGGCTAAAAAAATCCATAAAAAGTTCAAAAATTGAACAAACATGACATTGCTCATAAATTGAACATATGCCATTAAACCCACGAAAACAAAATGCATACAGTTGGCCCCATGTAATAGAAAATGGAAGTTCAAGAGTGTGTAGCGAGCTGTTTAAAAACAAATGCTCAACCAAGAATTTTACTCTAGATAGGCCACTAATGGCCCATGGATAGCCCAACCAAGGATTTTACTCTAGATAGGCCACTAATGGCCCATGGATAGCCCAACCAAGGATTTTACTCTAGATAGGCCACTAATGGCCCATGGATAGCCCAACCAAGAATTTTACTCTAGATAGGCCACTAATGGCCCATGGATAGCCCAACCAAGGATTTTACTCTAGATAGGCCACTAATGGCCCATGGATAGCCCAACCAAGGATTTTACTCTAGATAGGCCACTAATGGCCCATGGATAGCCCAACCAAGGATTTTACTCTAGATAGGCCACTAATGGCCCATGGATAGCCCAACCAAGGATTTTACTCTAGATAGGCCACTAATGGCCCATGGATAGCCCAACCAAGGATTTTACTCTAGATAGGCCACTGGTGGCCTATGGAGAGCCAGCCTAAGTTTTATCTGAATAAAGATGACAAGATTCGCGTTGTGCCTGAGCCTGACATCTTTATAAATACAAATGCCAAGCCTGCATTTATTTATCTAGTAAATTGTGGTGGGCGGGCTTTCAACAAGCCTAAAATGGTCCATCGCTACAACAGGCAGACAAATGGCTATCATTGAGTGGACCCGAATATAAATTACTCAGGACGATTTACAAGGAAACTCAAAAGAGAAGGGAAAAAATTTAAATAGTTCTTTGGATTTTACTCTGGTCAACTCACAAATGCGGTAAAACATGAGCTAAAATGACACGAGTGAAGTCTTTAGGCTGAAACACTTCAAGGTTGAACTAATGAACCAGCTGCTAGAAAAAGCAGCTTTGCTGCAGGGAGGACCAGAACCTCTATTAAACTCCTCAGCCAGCCCCTAAAAGAGAGGCAGAGAGCATATGAACGAGCCAGTCAGTTGTTTTGCTCCAAACATCAAACACCGTGTGAAAATGGTGAGAACGACATATGTTGAGCATTGTGCAGCACTCCTGGAGATAGAAAACGGAGAAACTCCAGTTTTAGGAGCAACTGTGGTCAACTAAATCAAAACATCAACTGTGCATGGTTGTTTTACATGGTTTATTTTTTTCTTCTTTTAGATACAATACAAAAATATTATTTTATGATAAAAATCCCCAAAAGATTGCATCTTTATTTAACCCATAATACTCCAATCTTTTAGGTGGGAAAAACAATCCCGTCTTTCGACTTGGTTGCACCTGGGTGGAGTTATCTTTACTATATAGTACAGATACATACTTATTTAATTATTAATATGCAACGCAAATCATTGCTGCTTCATGTTTTTTCCTCTTTATTTTTCCTACATAATGCTGTTTCATAAAAGACATCAAAATAGATAATAAGAGCCTTTTTTATATGAGCCATACAAGGAACAAGGAATTTTTTTCTGTTTTAGGCTGACAAACCCTATGTCGTGCCAGCAGGATGATTTCCACAAATATGATGGATATTTGTCAAAAAAATGGAATTGGATCGTAAGAATACCATTTTCTTCATTTATTTTTTTTTATAAAACAAACACTTTGTATAACAAAAAGATCTTTATCAAAACCTTTGCTCTGTTAAATATTTTTAACAGATATCTGATGGACGAGTTTAGGTGATGTGGTGTGCCCTGGGAAATGACCAAGCTTTCCCGAGCACAATCATGTTCTTATATTTTTTTTTTTTTTACTTTCTCATCAAAATTGCCATATTTCAAATTTTATGTTTTCATTACATTTTTTTTTATTGCTATACTTAGAAACTGAACAGAAATGTAATAGAACAAAGAAATATGGCTGAAAAAACTCAGCTAGCTCTTGGGTTCTTAGCTTCTGCCCACCAGTTAAGTCTATCCAGCTCAGAACACTAACACTCCTACCTTGTCAGCCAGAACATATGCTCATTTCTTTTCTAAACTCAATAGCTTCTTCACAAGGCACTTTTTTTCCCACGTATGGGGAAGACGGACTGGGTTAGTTTTACTCGTGAGTGGTTGCGAAACTAGACTCAATATTGAAAACTTGTGGAGAGTGAAACTAACACTCATCCTACATCAAAGCCTGTCAAGTGTTGGAGTCAACTTGAAGAAATCTTTTAAGAAAGCGCTTCCAATAAACTGATTTTTCTTTGTCAGGCTGTATTCCTACTGAACACAAAGAAAAATTCAATTAGTGACTTAACGCTGGCTTTCTCCCGGCCTGGTAAGCATGCCTTACATAGTATACTGAGAGAATACCTACAGCTGCCTGCAATTTCCACCGCGAGAAAAATTGCTGGAAAAATCGATCTTGCTCCGGATGTTTCAGTCATTGTTTGACAATCTGGAATCAAAACAAAGGTGATATTTATTATAGACATCCAAGGGACAAGTGTGAACTACCTGAAACAATGCTTTTGTGCATGATCGTAAAATGTTTCTTTGGGTCCAACACCAAAACCTTGGACTTTTTTTTTCAGTTTCAGAATTTTGTGATGTCAGAGTGCACGCACAAAAGACAACAGACTGCACCAGAGCTTCTTCAGTATATTTTCTCCAAAAAATATAATCCACTGAACCATGGACTGTTCGCTATCCTCATAATCCATCGAGTCACATGTTCCTCATTTACTATCCAATCATCTGATGAAAAACATTCATAACAGCTGGATAAAGGAAAGAAAAAAACACTCCTTTATAAGCTTAGACGTGAGAGTGACACTCAAAAGAGTCAACATTACCCCATGCACTCATTCACCTTTAAAAAAAAGTTAACACCAAGGTTCCAGAATTATAAAGAAATTTGTCGAAATGATCCAAACAGAGATGTCATTACTGACACAGACAATGGAGAACAAGCCAGATTCTAGCTCGGCGGGCCAAGGAGATGGAGCGAGACACAACCCAAAGACTTGCCCACGGCACAGTAAAAGCTTTGCAAAGGACATCTCAAAGATGTTTTGACATAAGCTATTGAAAAGATGTTTGTTTTGTTTTTTTTTTTTTTTTACTATTAACTTAGATAATATTCTTTTACTTCAGCTTATTGTTAAGCCAAATGGAAAAATGAGTAGAGTGTTGCACTTCAAGGAGGTAGTCCCTGGTTGTCATATATATATATATATATGTATGTGTGTATAAAAAGTTGGATCCCATTTAATCAGTCCTGTACCTGGATTTACGAAAAAGCTGTCAAATTTGCATGTTACTCTGACAAGTGAAAATGTGCATTAAGGGTATATTTAACAATAAAACAAAGAATTTAGTATAATTATGCTGGGCACAATAAGAGAAAGTGTATTATATATTTTCAAAAGTTAATTTTTATGTGCACTATACGACCTAGGTATTCTTCACATTCCATTTAGCATTTAAAGTTTGTTGAATTTAAAGACATCCACATTCTGTAAAGAATTACTTAGCTGCGCATTTAGTGTCAATATTTCTATTTCTAGATATCATTTCACCTGAAAATCTTTATTGGAAATATTGCAAATGGTAGGACAAGCTTCCATGCTAAACAACAGAAAGGGAATGACCACATCATCCCTACAGCTCTTATTAACAATTAGATTTTATGCCAGTCGATGCTTCCAAAATCTGGTTGGAGTGCGATTTATGTGTCAAAAGGCACACCATGCTGAATAATTCAACGAGTAACTGCGGCACTGTGTGCTGTAGCAGAACAATGGATATCATTTAGCTTTGTGGAACAGGAGTAGAACAAGCCTATCTTTTTTCATATCACAGGACTTACCGAAGTCCTCAGTTGCATTGATGGAACTCAAAGTTCCATCATTGCACCCAGTATTAACCAACAAAAATATCTGTGTTGAAAAGGTTTCACAAGCACAGACATTCAGCTGATTCGTGCCAACAATCTAAGAATTATTGATGCCTGTGTGAGATTCCCTGGATCAGTACATGATGCCCGTATCCTGAGAGAGCAGACTGTTTGAAGGTTCTTTCATCTTCAAACTCTCAAAATTATTTTACATCCAGTTGCCTTTCTCTTAATAGTTATTTCATACTGTAAATTTTGATCAAAACCTTTAATCCTGATTCTATTTTTTAATTACAGCATTTAAAAAACAAAAACAAACATTTTTTTCAAAGATAGAATAGCTTGACTGGTTCAATATTGCGATATCAAATTGAAAACAGGTGATAAAACAAGATAAATCACATTATGATCCTTGTCAAACAAATGTTACAACATTAGCACATAGAGTGTTACAGTGTAACCCTTCTAAATTTCATAAAACTTCCAATGCATTTTAAAACTGACCTTCGCTGTTTGGCTTTATTTTGGTGGACAGCAGTTATCCATTGATAAAGTGGCTTCTAACACCCTTCATGCATGTTCGTTATTCAAACCAAGAGGGGTTTAATGAAGCCCATTAAGGGTATATTTTGTTACAGGACTTTTTCATATCAGAGGACTTACCAAAGTCCTTAGGTGCATTGATGAGACTCAGATTTCCATCATAGCACCCAGTATTAACCAACAAAGATATCTGTGTTGAAAAGGTTTCACAAGCACAGACATTCAGCTGATTCGTGCCAACAATCTAAGAATTATTGATGCCTGTGTGAGATTCCCTGGATCAGTACATGATGCCCGTATCCTGAGAGAGCAGGCTGTTTGAAGGTTCTTTCATCTTCAAACTCTCAATACTATTTTACATTCAGTTGCCTTTCTCTTAATAGTTATTTTATACTATAAATTTTGATCAAAACCTTTAATCATGGATTTTTTTTAAATTACAGTATTTAAAAAAACAAACACAAACATCTTTTTTCAAAGACAGAATAGCGTTACTGGTTCAATATTACGATATCAAATTGAAAGAAAATGATAAAACTATTCTATACACAGACCTGCCACTCATTCCGTTTTTTCTGGAACCATTCTTTTTTTTTTTTTTTTTTTTTTTTTTTCATAAATCGGACTTCATTCCGTTTTTTTTTCCACAAAATTCCGTTTTTTTTCTGCAACTCAGATGAAATCTCGTTTTCCTCTGGACATATCCAGAAAAAATTGGTAAGTACTATAGTGGGCGATATACTGATACTAAAAATCTATATTCAAGTCCAATTATCGTTATTTGAGTCATATTATAATGCTGAATACGATAATCGAGCAACAGTAGTTGGATTGTAATCAGAACTGCCCATCTTATAGCCTCCAAGTGGAGATGGTTGAGTTATAAAGAATATTCGATATGGACCAAAGCCGTTGCCGATATATATATATATATATATATATGAGTCTGTCTCAAAAGTTGGTATCATAGTGATAGGACCCAAGACAGACGTAGATCATTATATATTTGGTTATATATAAGTTGGTTGAGGAGATACATAAGTTAAAGTTAGACTTACATAGCAAAATACGGAATTTTCATAAATAAAAAATTGCCCAAGTTCACCATTTTTTTATGTTAAAAAACGTGACGCCCTTTGTAGTGACTAAAAAATGTTTGCATGTACTGTTGATATGTAATACTTGTTTGCCAATTTCTTTTTCCCGTTAATTTTCCTCTGCGTCGGGTGTCAATGAAGAGGACGAGGTCGGCAAACGGACATGACCTACTTCGTCATTCTCGGTTCTATTTTTAGCCATGGTGTAACTGCACGATGTAATGGCATACTGGATCTTTCTTTTTATCTACTTGTTAATGTAGGCTTAAAGTGAATTTCAGAACATTTTGGGAAGAAAATAATGTGATTGGTCACACAATTCAGAGATAAATGATCGGCCACCCGTGTTTTCGTCATCCCGTCATACCCATGCACCCTAGATTTAATTAATTTCGGTAAAAATTATGATCCTAATTTTCAACCGGAAGTGGGTCTTGGGCTTTCACTTTGAGATTTCTACACCACTGGAACAGACATGGCTGAAGATATCGAAGGTAAAATTTGTTAAAGATTTTTGTCATCATTCTTGGTTTAGTCATGTCCGTAATGAAATCATGTCCATAACAAGAAAGTGTGGATTTTTCATATAGTCTTAAACCAAGAAGCGGGTGTCTTAAAGTTTACTAAGATTCGAAAGATGGAAAAATGTTGAGGAACCCGCAAAACCCCTGCTATCTTCAGACACCATTGTTTTAGGACTTTTCATGTGGAAATGACGAAGTGGATGATCTTTGTCATTGTCATGTCCATGCTTATCATTACATCGTTTTCACCCGTTTATCTTGTAATGGTTACACTATCACTAGTTTGTGTTAATTATAACTAGATACAGGTGTTAAGGTTATAATTTTGATTACTTTATCAAATATTAGATAATATACTTTAGGTCAATATCACGGACATGATCAAGAGATGATGACTAGAATTATTTTCGTCAATATCATGTCCATAACTGGCTGCAATGAGTTGGATCTTAGAAACTGAGAAATCTACTGAGTCATTTAACACTGCTCAAATATTTTTAATAATATACTTTAAAATGAAAATTATAGCTCTGTCCTGCCTATCAGGCACTTGGATCATAACTTTTTGCATGTACTTAATATAGACATGATTGATTTTGTGAATGACGAAACCTTTGTTCCTGTCATTCTCATGTTCAATTCAAATCACTGAAAACTTCAAAAATCATGGCTGAAAGTTTAAGGGTGTAACATTCTTTGAAACCAAAGATTATTTCTCCTATTTTTATAAGGGAGAAAATATACTTTTAATTACTTGATAAGAGATATAAGCTTACAATGCCGTGGACACGACTATGACTCAATATAAAAGATTTGTCATCACTTATAGATCTAGGACATGATAGGCCTATTGTTTTTAATTGAAATTCAGAAGGGGAAGTCTTTTAAGTCTGTGGTTCTTTTCCTACTGCCTGTTAATTATTTACAAGATCTAGCTCTATAATAATAAATAGCAAAATTTGACAACATTCCTCTTTTCTCCAGTAAATTCCTTTGTTTTTGGACCACACATTGTTTCAATGTCACATCTGTTTAAAGGTATTAAAAATAAAGATTTTGATGCACAAACAGATCTACAGCTAGACTTAATCTATGAATAAATATGGGTATGGTATGTTAATTTACATTGTTTTGTTTTTCCTTCCCAGGGCTTGCGTCGATCCTCTCGAAGTAAGCCTCTACAGCGGCCCTCTGTCCCAGTAAAAGTCTCCAAATCAAACGCTGAAAGAGCCCAGGTCTACAGAGACTCAATAAAGGGCGATCCAGAAGTCCATAAAGCCTTTAAAGAGAAAGACCGTTTGAGGAAACAACACGCAAGACAACTAAAGAAATCATCTGGACCTGTCTCTCCGCACTCTATCCTGAAACAAAGGCAGCAATGGAAGGCTGCATCAAAAAAATACAGGTATGGTACATTTATAAAGTATTTCCAACCCGTACATGATCTTCTAACACTCAACATGATTCTGAAAAAAGCTTCTTTAACCTAACTGCACTGCATACTTGAGACTATCTAAGTTACATGCCGGATGGCCCAGCTCAAGTTTCTCAGCTGATACACTGCACATCCTGTGCAACAAAATGCCTTACATTGCTGAATTAGATTCAATAATGCACAAATCAAATGGGCCAAATACTTGTACCTCACTGTTGATTATATATAAAAAAAAAGCTGAATTCTTTTCATCTATAGACAAAAAAGGGGACAACAGTATTTAGATACTTTCGTGTTTCTACACTATGGACTACCTTAGAGAGAGAAATAAAATGTGACCCAAAGGTAAAAGAGTAAGCAAAAGAAGATAAACACACACCTTTAATAAATTTTTCACAGGGAAAAGAAGAAATCAGCAGACAAACCAACTGAAGTATCTGCCCCAAATCGCCCCATAACTAGGCAAGAGGAAAAGAAGCTTGATGATCGGAGGGAAAGAAATCGGCTGGCACAACGTAAGCGAAGAGCGAACATGTCTGCCCAGAAACACAGAAGGGAGAAAGAAAAGGCCAGGCAAAGATATCATGATAGATCAGTTTTTAATTTCTTTTCTATTGCCCAGCATTTTTAATTGTGTCACAGTCAGTCTTTGAGATTGAAGTCATTTTTTTTTTTTTTTTTTTTGTAATCAAGATAACCCCCTGTTGGAAACTTTAAGCGGTCTTTGCCAATTAACAAATATCCCCACTTGCTCTTTTGTCGTGAATACACCTAACTTTTTCATTCTGTTACATTGTTCATGATTCCTATTATTATAAGCCTAGATTTACAACATAGCAGAATTTTAAAAAAAGAATTTTTCACATTTGAATAGAACTTAGTAAGGGTCCGGAAATAAGTAAAAATATATACCTAGTATTAATTTTTTTTCAGATTGAAAGCTCATCTTTTTTTTTTTCAATAAATAAATCTTATCCGCCCCTCCCTTTCCTTTTTTTCCCTTCTAAATACAGAAAAGAGACCCATGCATGACCTGATCCTGAGACACCCGGGCCAGTCAATGATAGAGACGCTCCTGTTTCAACTTTAAACATAAAGGCTGGCAAAATATCTGCTGCATACCGATTAAGGGTTAAGCTTGGGGAGGCGGGTATTTCTTTAAAAGGGTTATCAGGTTTGGTGAGACCGAAAGCAAAGAGAAATGGCTCAGCATTACAAAAGCTAGGTGTACATTATTTTTCTCCTTCCAAAACTAACAGTTCAGCTAACCATACTCCTTGTACTTTCAGGGATAGCTTAGAAAAGATAAAAGGTAAGAGAGATCAGTCTACACTTTCAGCAAAAAGGTTTCTCTTAAAAGTTGCCTCTGACATAAAAAAACAAAGACGCTAGGAGGAAGCTGAAACAGGTGGACAAAAGAAAAAAAACAAAAAGGCCTAACAAAAACAAAATTGCTATTGAAAAGTTCTTTGTTGTTTTCTTTCCAATAATTCCACTTCCTTGAATCTATTGTCATTATATTGTTTTGGTGCAGGTCTACAAAACATGTAGCCTACTTAGACTTTTTTAAAAATTCATTTATTTTGTTGCTTCTTAGAAATAAAAACATTAATGACATTCAAAAGTAAAGGCTGTTGAATAGGTTCTTTCTGGTATGAATGGCGTTTGAAAGCTGTTTGAATTTCTCATTTGATCCTCCTCTACAGGATCTTAAGAGTAAATTTACATTTTTTATTTCATTTACTGGACAAGGTCTTTCAACAATTTAATAGGCTTGCTAAAGGTAGTCAATACAAATATGTAGAAAGAGAGGATCAATAACAAGAACAATAGAAACAACCATTATGAACAACAACAACAAAAAAAAAACCTTTAAATCATAATCATGCCCTTTCAAGAAAAAACATACATGTATAATGTATGTGCTTTGAAAGCAATGTAAGAAAAAACAAAATCTGCAAAATAGGCCTACACTTCTTTATGCACTTAACACAATTTAGAAAAAAAAAAAAGTAATTAGGGTTTATAAAAGTTGAACACAACACACGATGTCAAATGTTTCCAATGTCATCATCATTTCCACAACACAACGTTGAAAAATTTGAGCTAACAGCTACTTAAAATGTACAGCACCTCCCTGGCTCTAATTTAAATACATGCTAGTATGAATGATGTGAGAAAAGCTAATATATATTATCGAAAATCAAATGACTCAATTAATTTGAATGGACAAAAATTAAATTGTCATCATCATGTCCACTGCTGTGCAAATATATCCATAAAATATAAAGTAATCTTATAGCTTGAATCCTTCTTATGGCTGCACTAGAAGCTAAATGTTCCTAATATACTCAGCATAACCTTCTGGTGTCCTGAAGTATGAGTCCTCTCACTGTAATATGAATGGACATGATGAGATGACAAAGTATTATAAAAAATCATCATGTCCATATTGGTTTGTGCAAATGAACATTTAAAATAGTTAGTTTAAATATCTTAAATCTTCCTTAGGGTCACCTGTACACATTAGTGCTCTCATTTGATCATCATACCCTTCTAGTGTTCTGAAACATGGGTACAGTACCTAATATAAATGGACATGATTGATGACGCTAATATTTTTAGCGTCATCACCCTGACACCATGTCCATGCACCCATAATGTGATTTCTCATAAAAATAGTAAACTTTCAGACCCACAAAATTAAGACAAAAGGAAAAATTGGATGATTTTGTTAATGCATCTTATTACACTGGCATAAAGATTTTGTTGAATTCGAGAAATAAAAGTTTTACTATTTGCATGCTTGGACATGACCAATGACAAAAATCAGAGAACAAAGTAATTATAAAATATTACCTTGAGCCCTTCAAAATCAAATACTCTGCATAAATGTGTGATACTTCTGATCTTTTTAATTCTCACGTTTTTTATTAATCAATATAGAGACAAGAAATTGCTAACTTCGTCTTCTCACCATCATGTCCATAACATTCATGAATGACACCTTTTAGGTGTGAATTTCAAAAGATTTGTAGCTAGAGTTATCTTAAAAGCTATTTTTCCTTAAACCATGACCTAATATTGACCAAATAAAAGTCAAACAAAGTAGGAAATCAATAGTTTAAAATTTTGTCCAGTGTCACATTTTTATGAACCAACTTTTGAGACTGAGTCACATGCATATTATCTAGGCTTAACTCAATCTAGTAAGTCTTCATTCGATTATATCCATAAAAGTATCTTGATGGCCCTCCCTAGTAATAATTTTAGTCATTCATCACTTACTCTCTTTCATTCAATCTGAGCAGTGACTTTCCACTTCACTTCAAAATGAGTGTGATCTCCCTGACATTTCTTTTTAATTTAAGTTTTACTGACTTAAGAATCTAGATCTACCTTAGGATCCTTTAAATTCTAACTGAACTTGTAGCTCAGTGTGATAACAATAGTTAAGTGACTATTCTAAATATAGATCTACATCCAAAGTTTCCAATTTCCAAATTCGGGACTCTCGGAAGATTGAATTAGAACTACTTTCGTAGATCTATCAACTTGAGCGAGATGGAACCTGCAGTTAAGAAACCGCGTGTGGCCCAAAAATTCAGAGAGAACGGGTCTAAACCATGGCCATTTATTGCAAAATCGCAAAACTGGAGACAGTAACGCTCGCTGTTCAATATGTGCGAGTGACATAAAAATTTCCAGTGGCGGAGGGAATGACATTTGTGCTCACTCCAAAACACAAAGGTCGAGCAGAATGTAACCAGAATGCCTCCACCCTGAAAAACTTCTTTCAACAGGTTAAGTCTCGTGATGAAGATGATTTACAGGTGAGTGTCATTAAGATTTTCATTTTTTGTTGTTTTTTCTTAACTCTAGATCTAGAGCTAGCATCAGAATTAGTATTATTATACTAGTACTTAACCTCAGCCTCAGCCCTCCACGTCAATGTCGAGGAGGCAATCATCGATATTTTCTACTACCAGGAAAACTCAAGTAAGCGAATGAAAGCTTTTGAAAAATTCCGCTTGAAGCAGGCACATCTATAAGAAAGTTTCTTAAGCATGGACCAACACGTTGGCTGTCCCATATAGAGTGTGAATCGCCTCATTGACTTATGGGATCCCCTTCAGGCTTTCTTTGCTGCAGAAGTTGGGGAAAAAGAAACTCTAATGACAGAGCTGTGAGGGCCCACACTTTCTTGCAGAGCTCATCTTCAAAGCCTATGCCCTTTTCCTGAGCTACACATTGCCCATTTTTAACGAGGCCGACCCTTCCTGCAAAAAGAAGATCCGGTCCTGCACCTCATGCAGAATAAGCTTCATGATGTCATAACAGATCTGCTGGTGAGGTTTGTGAAGCCCTCAGCGATATCAAGGCAGAAAACCTGTACCTGACCGAACACAGCCATCGATCGAAGCAGAAGTACAGAGAGGATCTGATGATTGGGGAGAGGACCAGGGCATTTCTGGAGGCTGGCAAAGCTGATGGGAGCCTTGGGAGCACAGCCCAAACTCATTTCTTTGAGGGTGAGAACTTATAAGGTTAAATTTATAACTGAAGTAATGATACAGTGTATAGCAAATTATTTATGTGGAATATGATTACATAGTTTTGAATGGCATCTAGCTCATTTCATCATATACCATTAATAAGTCCTCATCAGTGAATTAAACAAAAAGATGTTAGATGTATCAATAATAAATATAAAATATTTTACAGGAGCAAAAAAAAATAAAGATAGTTTTAATGATTTTGGTATTAATATTATATTTTCAGGATATATATTACTTAGAAATGGTTTTAAATATTATATGGGCATTTTTTAAAAAATTGGCAATTTCTGTGTCCGGTGTATCATGATTCCTTTCAGTGAACTTCATCAAGCCTAAATATAATTGCTTTTTTTGCAATCTAGAACCAATGTAAGGCATAACCTCAAAAAAAAAAATTGTGACTCGATATAGGTGGCAGATGAATGCAAAATGCCATGTCCACCACAAGAAAATCAATATTTGAAATTTTTTTAAAAATCCATTATTTTAAGTTTTCATAAAGAGAATTTTTTTTTCCTAGCTAAGCCTTTACTTTATTTTACTACTAAGTACCTTTCATTAATTTCAAAATCTACCCACTTATTTAGAAGAAGAAAAATGTCCTTAGATCTAGACTCACTCCTGTAACATTTCTATTTTTGGCGTCTCAAGGGGTCTAATTTTACATCCTTGATTATATTGTAATTTTTTTCCTAAGAGTTACATGCCCCTGACAAAATGGCGGAAAAGTTTTGAACCACCTGCTTTCAGACAAACCAAGAAAGTGCTGTCCAAACATCGAAATGGTGAGTAGTGGACCATATACCTCACTCCTGTAACACATTATCAAAAATATTGTTTGCATCGAAATTTGACTATTTGCTGCTGGTAAGTCATTGTTGTGTTGCATAATCCAAAATCAAAACACTTGGCTTGCTTTGTGGACTGTAAAACGTCAGACGGTTTATCACTGGTGGTTGGACTTGTGTACCGCAGTCCAGGCAGCACTCAAGAAAACGATGACAAGATACTGTCCCTGTTATCCAAAGCTACTGAACAACAGCGTTCCAACCTTATCATTATGGGTGACTTTAACTTCCCCACCATCAACTGGAGGCAAGGTGAGAGTGGAGCTGGTCTGGATCAACCCGCCACAAAGTTTTTGAATGCCACTAAAGATGCCTTCCTCATTCAGCACCAGACTGTACCTACTAGACACAGAGAAGGAGAGAAGTCCAACATTCTCGATCTGGTGTTCTCAAATGCCGAAGACCTAGTACAGGACATAACTGTAGCGCCGGCAATAGGGAAAAGCGACCACTTTACACTTCTAGTAAACCTCAACTGTAAGCGCTCATTGGTACGGAAAGAATCTCGCCTAAATTTCCATAAAGCAGACTTCAACAAGATTCGAGAAGACCTTCAAGCAGTGGATTGGAACAAGGAACTTGGAGAGAAACCAATAGAAGATATGTGGAAGACTTTCCGCTGCAAAGTCGAGAAAATCACAGTGGCCTCCACACCTAGAACCACAAAAGGTCGACATCAGAGAAACAAATGGATGGACCGAGGCACCTTAACATCAGTAAGGAAGAAGCACCAATTGTTCCGCAAATGGCAGCAGACCAAAGACGACCTAGACTATACAGCCTACATCAGAGCAAGAAACAAAGCAGCAAAAGATTGCCGACAGGCAAAGAAAAGATTGGAGAAAACAGAAGTAGCAGACTGTAAGAAAAACCCAAAAGCTTTCTGGAGCTATGTGAAATCAAAGACCACTGTGAGATCAGGCATTGGAGATCTGAAGAAAGAAGATGGAACACGGACAAGTTCAGATCAGGAAAAAGCAGAGACTCTAAACTCCTTTCAAAGTGTGTTCACATGTGAAGATAAAGACCAGATGCCTGACCCACCATCTTGCACTTACGACCATGCCCTCGAAGATATTGAGATCCTGGAAGACTCTGTTACTAAACTTCTGAAGTCCCTGAACACCAGTTTTGTTACAGGAGTGAGGCATACGATACAGGAGTGAGTTTTAATAATGTGACTATGTTGTAAGCTTCTAAAAACTATACCAACATTTAAAAGCTGAATTCTAGATGTAGATATAGATCTAGAAAGTCTAGATCTAGTAAATCTAGATCTATAATATCTAGACCTAGATCTAGATTTAGTATGTACAGCAGTTATATATTATGCAGTTCAATGTTTAAGCGTTTTATTCAATCAATATTAGTTCCTTATTTTGTAAAAAGTGGACAAAATGTGTATAAAATTCAACTAAAGGCTATATATAATGTTATAGGTGAAATAGATCAATGATTCACTTACATAATAAAGAAGAAGATTTATATTTGCAGTTTTAAAATCCTACATTTTTTAAAAACATCTGTTGATAAAACTTCCTGCAAACCTTACAAATATTACAAATATTCTTAATTGATTCTCCTCAGGCCAAGAATAAATCTACTCCACTATCGAGTGCTGAAAGGCTGCGGCAATTCCGTCATAAAAAGAGATGCTGATCCAGAAAGAAGGGCTGCATACTTACAAGCACAAAAAGACAAATATGTTAACCCTTTAACGCATACTGTCTAATATATTAGACAAAGTTTTAGACGAAAATAGCACTCGCCAGTGGCATTCAAGGATTAACATTTATTTGGACCATAAAAATTTGGCTCTTATCAACTGGCAAGCCAAGATTTATCAAGGGGAAACCACTCTCTCGATTTCACTTCCAACTGCAAACATGGCTGATTCTAGAGAACGAAGGTGGGTCGGATATTTTTTTATTTTTTTCGAACCTAAAAAGTCTATTTCAAATAAAAAATACAGTTAGGAAGATTGATTTAGGTTCATAGAATTCTGTTGCAATGTTTATAAAACAAAATATGGTTATCTCCAAGCAGAGCGTACAAAATTAGAATCGAATACTAACAGCATAATATCGGTGTATTTTTACGATTCCGGCGTTTCCGGTAACTATCGATAAGGTATTTAACACAAAAAAGACGATAAAATACAGGTTTAACTAAATCATGGTATATACCTAATTTTATTTCTTTTACTTTTTTTTTCTCTTTTATAAGGCTTATTAGTTATTATCGCATTTTAAACTACGTTATGTGGGCCTGTTATGTGTATATTTTCAATCTATTCTTTTGAAGTTTGAAGATAATCTAAAGGCATTTGTAGATTTTTATAACCAATATAGATTTAATGAAGTGACGCAATAATTACGGGTATTGCCCGACCTAAACCGGAAGTGGGTAAGTGAAAGTTTTTACCGCGTAAACAAACGCATTTTTTAAATAATGGCCGGGCGTCCTCGTAACAGAGTACATATTGTTGATGCGTTTTTACAGGACGGTGACATTTTAGCAATCGTGCCTCGTTTAATTACACTTGGTGGGAGATTTCATGATAAAATGTCAACCTTGGAGTGGTTTGCGGAGAGGAGATTAATATCCAATAGTGTGAATTGCCCTCCTTGTAATGTACAATTCTCAAGACGGTTTTAGGTGGCGTTGCTTTAGGCATAATTTTACCCAAAGTGTTCGCGTAAATTCTTTCTTTGAAGGTGCAAAAGTTTCTTTGGACACTGCTATTGTTTTACTTTACTGTTGGGCAGCAGACTTTTTACAGTTGCAAATACAAAGAGAAACTCTTTTGTCAGGAAATTCTGTGAGCCTATGGTGCACTTTTTTAAGAGACGTTTGTGAGAACGTTATTGAAAATAACCCTCAAGAGTTGGGAGGTTTTGACGAGAACAACGAACCAATAGAGGTTGAGATTGATGAGAGTAAATTTTTTCACAGGAAATACCACCGCGGCCTGTGGAGAGAAAGGCATTGGGTATTTGGGGCGATTGAAAGAAGATCCAAACAGTGTATTTTAGTTGAAGTCCCTGACCGCGCAGCTGCAACACTAGAGCCAATCATCAGACGCTGGATACTGCCCGGTAGCCATATCATATCCGACGGGTGGGCAGCGTATGCCAACATTGATCAAATTGGCAACGGCATATATACTCACAGTGTGGTTGTGCACGAAAGGCACTTCGTTGACCCAGACCATCCAGCTATTCACACACAGCTGATAGAAAATACGTGGATGAGAGCAAAGAAAAAACTTCGTAGAGAACACGGCACTTCTGTCGATTTATTTTCTTCTTATTTGGCCGAGTTTATGTGGAGGAGTCGAGTGAGGGAAAACAAATTGGCAGAATTTCTCTTGGCCATTCGACAGCTATACCCTTTTTAAGGTAAGTTCAATTTTTTAAATTGTGTCCAACGTTGGCAAAAAGGTTTGTCACTACTGTAATATTGCGGTATTACAACGTGTAGGGTATAATGTACTTGGAATCTAGATCTAGATTATAGGCCTAGGTTTATAGGCCTATGGGTGGCGGATCCATATTTAACCTAGATCTAGATCTAGATTTAGCCGCATGTTTAATAGTTAGGTTAATATTTATATGTAAATCAGTTTAGATTTAACAACGTAAAAATTGTTTGAGCTATTTTTAATCTAAATCTAACGTTCACAAAATCACGTTTACTTAAATTTATTATTTATTTATAGTTACTCATTTACTTAATTTTTTACAGCTTTGGCGCCCCTTTCACCACGTTAAAACAGACAAATAAAAACAATAAAAATCTAGATGCGAACATTTTAATCATATCGATATCTAACTACTCTCTTCCTGAGCCGCTGAAAATTATTATTAGTAATCGATACCACTCAAATGACAGTACTTGAAAATTGTACGCTCTGCTTGGAGATAACCCAAAATATTATCATGTTAGATCTATAGGTTGTCATTTTCGCGAATGTCTAAAATTTTACACACCATGCACCTCAAACCTTGTTACTATTTATAGCATGTGTAAAATATTGCACATTATGAACATGGAGTCTTGTTACTATTTATAGCTTGTCTAAAATATTGGACATCATGAATGTACACATCAGCCTTTCAGGAGTAATGGATTTAGCTTTTCACAAGAAAACATTTAAATTCTATGAAGAAATATGATCAAGAAAATACTTTTTTAATCATTAGATAGACGCTCTATGATCTAGAATCTTTACCATTGACTGACTGAGGTGTTTGTTTTCTTCACAATGAATATAGATCTATGTAATTATGTACATTTGAATACGCTTTTTTCAAAATCACTCAGGTTTATCGACCTTCTGCTTAAAAATATAATCTATAGATCTAAACTTCATATATAACTCCCAGGTATAATAAATCCATAACTTACAGGCTACTTTACTTTGTTGTTGAAAATTCTATAATTTTAGGAGCCTAGGCATAGATCTAATCCCCCTCTTTTCCCTTTTTCTTACTTTTAGCCGCCGCAAAACTCCTAAGAGGCTGTTCAGCGATGTTGAGGCTACTCTACTGGTACTAGATGATGACGAGTTCCCGGACGGAAGTGATGATGAACGACTTGCTGACGACAGCGACAATGACCCCGACTTTGAGATGTGTGCCAGTGATTGCGAAGTTAGCAGTGATTGTGACGGTGAAAATGAAGATGGTGATGGTGATGTTGAAAACGGACATGATGATGGTGATGTTCAAAACGGACATGATGATGGTGAAGTCAACAACCCACGACCTGAGATACAGACGCAGCCACCGCAAAAGAAGCAAAAGTAGGTGACAAAACTTTTTTTTAGGATCCAACTTTTAGTCGTGCTTTTTTTAATAAACTCCTGTTTATTTTTTACTGGGGCGGGGGGTGCTTAATCCATGAAAAAGAAATCTGGATCTCTGTGCCTGATGTGCCCTAGGCCTTTTGGATGTTTGAGGCATTCGCACAGGAATTATGAGTCCATTTCAGTTTCTATTCAAATCAAACCTATTACCATACTATAGATAATCTGGCGGCAATCCAATATGCTTACTTTTTTGTATTTGTTTTATTTTCTCTCCAGGTTGGAGGGAAAGTAAAATAATGGTGATAATTGGACGAAAGTCTTTAACAGAGTCATTTTTCCATTGATTTTTGCTTCCCTCCCTCCTCCACTACCTTTTTTTTACACCTTTAGATTATCTGCTTACTTTTTTGTATTTTTTTATTTTCCCTCCAGATCGGCACCGGATAATGGGAAAAAAGTGTTCCACTGGGTAAAGAAGGATCTGCCACCACATGTCAACCCACCGAATCGGCTGATCCCAGCTGGAAAAGCAGCAAGTGCTAGGGGTATCTTGACAATTTTTACTGCCTTCTGTGATGATGATGCTCTTGACTTATTCACTCTGGAAAGCAACAGGTTCATGCGGCAGCTTGGCAGGAGTAAATGTAAACCAATAAGTGTGTCAGAGATGAGGACACTTGTTGGGATATGTTTTTATATGACCATTGTAGTTTTGCCGAATCGGCGGATGTATTGGTCGGCTGAAACAAGGCAGCCAACGGTGGCAAATGCCATGACGGTCAATCGGTTTGAAGAAATCTTGTCTGTTTTTCATGTTAATGACAATGGGTTGATGAAAGGAAGGGGTGAGAGAGGCTATGATAGACTTCACAAGGTCAGACCACTCATTGAGCTTGTGAATAGAGCTTTCAAAGCCAATGCAGAGCCAGAGACATTTGTCTCTGTTGATGAACAAATGATACCTTTCAAAGGTCGCCATGGCCTGAAGTGCTACATGATGAAAAAGCCCAAAAAATGGGGTTATAAGGTTTGGGTTCTAGCTGGGAGATCAGGCTATGTGCATCGCTTTGAATTTGCGGGTGATAACACCTTGTCTGATGTAGGCTCTGCGTTGCCTGTAGGTAAACCGGGCGAAGTTGTACTCCGACTTACTGAACATCAACAGCAAGGTCCATATGTCTTTTTTGACAACTACTTTGCTTGTCCAGAACTCCTTGTTGAACTAAAGGAAAAAAAGTTAAACGCAACTTGCACTTTGCGTGAGAATCGGTCCAGAAAATGTCCTCTGGTGACTCTCAAAGAGATAAAAAAGAAAGGCAGGGGGACATATGATTTTAAAAGTGACAAAGATGGATCAGTGCTGATCTGTAAATGGTTTGACAACAAAGTTGTCATGGTAGCCTCCAATATTCATGGCGTTGAGCCACCCCACATGGTGCAACGCCAAAAAAAAGAGTACATCACTGTGAAGTGTCCCAGTCTTATCAAAAGCTACAATGAAAGTATGGGGGGGGGGGTTGATAAGTGTGACATGCTCATGGAGCTGTATAAAAATGATCACAAAAGCAAAAAATGGTACAAACGTATAATTTTCCATCTGTTGGACCTTTGTGTCATCAATGCGTGGCTTCTCTATAGAGATGCAGATGCAGAGCGCACCTTACCGTTGTGCACTTTCAAACTGGGCTTAGCTGTGGCCCTAATCAGATCAGAAAGACCTGTTCTGGAAAGGCCCCCTGTTGTTCATGGAGCAATAAAGTCTGCCAAGAGTGTTTCTGAAGATGTGAGGTATGATAGAGTGGATCATTTCTCCATTAGGGACACTGAAGCTAGCTTTCCTCAAAGATGCAAACTGGAAGAGTGCAATAGAAAATCCCAGTTTAAGTGCAGAAAGTGTGGGGTTGTTCTCTGTGTAACAGGCAAAGATGGAGGGGATGACTGTTTTTATCTCTTTCATCATAGGTAATTGAGACACATAATAGTTTTCAAAGTAGGCTACATGTACATGCTTCTGAACTCTAGGTCTGCTTCTCTTGATGGTCCAACTTTTAGCCCAATGGATTGAGATAAAGAACTTTAGGGTGTAAATATTTTGTGTATGTTGAAATATGTTATTTAGCTCTTTTCTCTCTTTTTTATTATTGTTTTCTGCTCGTCTGTTATAAGAAATGTGGCTAAAATAAATTGAAACCAATTGCATTTCCTTTAGTTTTCATTTGTTCATTTTGTGTTTATTACATGTATTTTGATGAGTGATTCTGTTCAAAATAGATCTTATTATATTATTATGTGTCTGGGTATATAAAAATAGTAATTTACTCAAATAAACAACTGACAGAACATAACTATTTAAGTAGTGTTTTGTTACAAAATTAACCAAAAAATGCTTATAACAAATCGTCTCATCCATTTCTTTAAACTTTGCATTTGAATTGCTCAATTTGTGCTTGGCACATTTTTTGGTTAGTTTCTTTCTTGTAACCACACTTAACTGTTTTTCAATCACCATTTGAATAATGTCTAAAATTTTACACATCCAGATTTTAACCTTTCCCTCCTTCGACGCATAATGTCTAAAATTTTAGACGCACTGACCCCCCTCCTGGGATGGTCAGTTTCAGGAAAAAACATCAAAATATGGATTAAAGTCCTCTCAATGGCATGTAAACCAAATTTGAACAGTAATTAGCTTGAATTAACAAAGTATGCATTAAAGGGTTAAAGACAAATCAAATGGTGTAAAAAAGCTAGTAAAGGACATGACACCCCGAGAACACAGTCAGCAAAAAAAGCATGGAAAAAGAGGTATCACAGGTCACAGCAATCTAAATCTAAGAACATTACTCATGTGGAAGAAATTAACAGCTTATCTTCACCAAATTCACAATGTGGAGTTGCCAACAGCCCAGCGCCAGCAAACTCCACCTCGCCAACATTGAGTTCTCAGAACACAACTCCTAAAATGTCACTGAGTCGACAAAAGATTACCTCTTTGACCATAAAAGCAAAGCAAACTCAGACTTTAAAGCAAGAAATTGCTAAATTTCAAGTAAAACTAAAGGCATTTGAACGCAGGAACCAAGCACTGGTTAAACGTTTGCAAAGATCCACACCAAAAAAACCACCACAAAACCCATCAACTCCTCGTTCCAAAACAAGAATGCTTTTGAAGAACATGGAAGTAAGAAAGGAAAACTTAACTGTGAGAGAAACATTAGAGTTCCATTTTGCTGTCATAGATGAGATCAGAACTCAGGCATCAAGTAAGAAAAATCCCTCTGTTGCCTGCATTGCAGCAAGTAATCTGTTACGCAAGTACCATCTTCAAAAAAGATTTAGAAATGAAGTCAAAATTAGTAATAAGCACAGGATGAGAAGGTACCAGAAGAAAGGAACTGTTTGCACCAGATTCCGAAGAAAAGTGCTGGACTTCTTTTTGCGACCCGATGTGTCTAAGATAAGATCTGCCCAGGGAAAAAAGATACAATCACAAGGAATTCGGTGAAAAAACAAAGGCGCCATATGGTAGATAAGATATCCAATCTCTACAGAAAATTTGTCGCAGAGTCTGAATACATTTCTTTCAGCTCCTTTCGAAGACTGAAACCATTTTGGGTGCTACCCCCTAGGGATTCAGACAGATCCACTTGTCTATTCAAAGCTTGTGAGAACCTGAACTTGAAAATCCAGTCTTTATTTAGAGCGGGTGTCATTCCTACCTTAAAGCCTGAGCTCCTTTTAAGTCAGGTTTCTTGTGCCATAAATTCAAAGAAATGCATGTACATTGAATGCTGTAATTGCAGGGAAAAAAATGTAAACCCCTTAAAGGGTCTCAATAATGAAGAAACCATAAAGTACTTTCAGTGGGATAATGTGAAAGAAAAAAGATATTTAAAAAGTGGAGCAGAAAAAATGGTAGCATTTGTGATGAAAACTCAGAAATGTAGTGGTCTTGAGGACTTGTGGGTCATCTTTAATGAACAGTTAAGAACTTACAAGAAACATTTTTTCAACATGGTTAAGCAATTTGGCTTCTATAAAGAGCTCAAAGAGGATTTGACTGAGCATGATGCATTGATTCACATTGACTTCTCTGAGAACTATTTTTGCAAGTGGGATAGTGAGATACAAAGTGCACATTATGGGGCATCAAAAAAGCAACTAAGTGTACACACCGGATTTTATCAGATTGGTACTGGTGATGTTCACTCATTTTGTGGTATTAGTGACAGCCTTCAGCATGATCCATTGCCATTTGGGCTTATCTTTCCCCAATGCTAGAAAAGATCAGGGTTGACTTTCCTAGGGTCAAAACTGCATTTTTTTAGTGATGGCCCGGCAGCCCAATACAGACAAAAGATCAACTTCTTTCTTTTTTCAAATATCGTCTGCGACATGGGGTTTTCTAACTGCACTTCGAATTTTTTTTAAGCTGGACATGGCAAAGGTATTCCTGATGGTATTGGCGCTACAATAAAAAGAGCAGCAGACAGAGCAGTAAAATATGGAACAAACATTTGTAGTGCAGAAGACTTTGTTAGAATTGGTTCTAAGTCCACTCCCTCCGTTCATCTATATGAAATCAATGAAGACAAAATGGATGAAATTAAGAATACCTTTTCTTTTGACGGTCTCAAAAAAATTCCAACAACAATGAAGCTGCACCAGCTGAAATGTCAAAAACAGAAAGCATTACTGTATAGGGATGTAAGCTGTATGTGTGAGAAAGGGAGAGAATGCTGTGAAAACAACACATTCAAGCATTTTTCGTTCCGCACTGAGAGTGAGGAGGAAATGCTTGAAGATGGTAATGCTTATGTCATAGAAGATGAGCATGTTGTTGCTGGGTCCACTGAGCCTGAACTCTTCGCTTCAGTTTGTAATCGCTCAATAAGTGAAAAAGGCAGAGATGATAAAAAGTTCCATGTTTTTTTAGAGAAACTTGGAAACTGTCAGAGCTTTGGGAAACTAGTTGATGAGTGTGAATCTCAAATGCTATGGGTGAGAGAGGTATATGGGTCTCAAAGAAGTGTCCTCGAGACTAGAATTAGAATAGATGATATGGCAAAACAATTTGTACCAGGTGACATTCCTTTTCACAGTCATGGGCATTTGTTTCCAGTTACAGTAAGTTGTGATGGGGATTGTCTTCCAGCATGTGGGGCTGTGTTTGCTCGTGGAAAAGATATGTGTCCTGAGGAGATAAGGGTCAGAATAATCCAAGAGCTTGCAATAAATGCAGACTATTACCTTGACAATAAAAATCTCCTGAAAGGGTCAAAAGCTCATGTAAGCGACTGTGTTGAAGTATTTTCCTCTTATTTAGATCAATATGTTCCTGGTCTTCATATACTTCAGAACAGTTTGGTAAGAAGAGAGTTATTTGAGAAAGAGGTGATGAGTCTCGTAAATCCAGGGAGCTATATGGGAATATGGCAGCTATTTGGTCTTGCTAGTGTTTTAAAGATGAAAGTGATTTCTGTCTTCCCTAAAATGCCATGCTCAATGACAAGAGATCATCTCCATAGAGCAATAGAACCAAGGTTAAGAAGCTCTGATGAAGTTGCACACATCATGTGGAGTTCAACAAGACTCACTAAAAGATCAATATTTTGGCGTCCTAACCATTTTGTCCCTCTCCTCCCTTTTAACAGCACTGTGAGAATCTGAACTTGATGATTTTAAATTGCATGGTACATAAGAAGGCTCAGGCTCATATATGTAATGATGCACTCTCCAAAAAAACAATCTCACCGAAATACTTGTATACATGTATACAATGTACTCAAGTCTCAATTCTCAATTATTTTTTAAGTACCTGTAATCATGACAAACATGTTGCAATATATAGCTTACATTTTCTAATTGGTTTGTGTTTTGTTATGTTTATATTCTTCTGTAAACTTTTGTTATAAACTTTATAATAAAATTAAAATGTAGAAAGTTATATTCACTTAAATTTTCAGTACCCGATACAACATGCGTTATCATAACTACATATACATGTACTTAAATTTCAGTACCAGTAATTGCACTTTTGTGGTATAACAAAGCTTTTGCTTTATATCATGAACATTCTTTTCATTTTTTACATCTCTGATTTTAAGAATTGTTTGCTTGTATCAATTTCATATTTTTGAGGGCAAGTTGGTATTTAAGTGCCTCACGTCATAGGTGTTAACAAGGTCCTTTTTGTGCTTCAGGGTAGCCTTCTGTATGGTGGTACATCCTTATTGTTAACATCTCAGCTGCATTTTGCTTGAATTTATTATATATGTTATTGACAACTTGTTTGCTTTTAATAAATTTTATTCAACTTTCATGTTTGTCAATGTACACATTTTTGTAACGTTTTGCAAATTCAAAATTCATAAAGATATTTTACTGTTACAAATCTAGCACTAGTGTTTCTCTTAAAATGGGTAATAAATGCCAAAATTTAATGTTGTAAACTTTTAAAAATATAAATGTCTTTGTTTGAATTCCAATGCAGAAAAGAATTCCAGAAAAAATATTTGTTTTATGTAATTAATCCTCACTCCTGTAATGCTAGACTCACTCCTGTAACACTTAACTCACTCCTGTAACGCAACTCAAAATCATTCTTATTCACAATGTTTCATATTTTTGGTCCTATGATCTATGATCTATTACTCACAGATTAGAAAAATTGTTTGCTAGTTTGCATATTATTATAAAAATAACAATATAAAGTAACCATAAAACCAGCAATTCAATTAAATTGAAGCAATATGGTGTATTTTTCTGAAAGACCTCATCAAGATGGACACCTAAAAAAATATTTATGACAGTTTTACAAAAAGCAAACAAAGGAGACCCTCTCAAGAATCCGTTACAGGAGTGAGTTAAAAGCACAGTTAACAAAATTTAAAAGAACCCACAACGAAAAATATCAAGAGTTAAGCATAAATATTCTATGGCAATAAAGAACAGATGTTACTTATGTTGTAAAATAAAAATAAAATAAATTGGTTGAAAATCATATTTTTAAAAAATGCAAACAGAAATTGCCTAAATTTTGAAAAATGCCCATAATGTATAATTTTACATATATATATATATATATATATATATATATATGTAAGCGGATGGAAAGTTTGGTGATGTCTTGTGTGATTTTATTTTTTTGATTCTATAATTTTATTGGCCATTTGTTAATTGGCGCGAAGATGGTTATCATCCCTCTGGTGGTTTATTTTTTAGCGGTATTCATGTTTCTTTTGTTTCTGTCCAGCTGGCCAGAGAAGCTTGACTTCGGTCGGCTTGAGATCTAAAACTTTCTTTGATTTGGGAATCTGGGGAGATTTGGGGGTGCTAGATGTTGATTGTGTTTGTTTTGATCATAAGATGTTAGATCTAGGTAACGGACCGTTTCTATGATCTCGGTTGGGTACAGTTATTCTGGGGAAACGGGTGTCCAGCTGGACGGGAAGAATTTTGCACGTCGGTCGGCGTTGACCTTTGTGGTGGAAAGTTTAAAGGTAGATTGGGGAAATCAGGGAATTTTTTGTCAGGGAACTTTGCCGACTGACTTGATATTATTTTAGTAGTGATTAGAAAGACCGGTGGTCAGTACAGTTTTGGATTTTATTGAGAGTGGGCCTTCGTGCCGTGAGCATTGTTATATATTTTGTTACCAAGCCTTTGCTTGAGAAATGTATTGAAGCACTGTATGCTATTTGAATTTCTGCGAATGAAATTGTGGATATTTCAATTCTATTTTGGAGTACTGACTTTGTGTCTGGATTTTATGTATATGGTATACCTCCGTGATTCGGGAAAGAGTCTACTTAGTCTACTGATTTTGTTCAACCTCTTGTTTGGGTTCTTTGCAACGTTTTTTGAAACTTCTTTCTTTGTTCTTTATACTAGTTCTTATTTCTAATTTCTAGCTTCTGCATTCTAGTTTTCTTCCAGATCTAGTCTGTTCTTTCGTTACCTTTAAAAGTATTTTCACTATTTCAGTTTGGTACTTTGAATTGAAATTACTACTTGAAATAGTGTTAATTTTGTTTAGTTTTGTAGTTCTATGCTGTATTCTGTTTTTGGTTTTGGGTTTGAGATTGCTAGTTTTGATATTTTGGGATCACTACTTAAAGTTGATTATTATTTTTATCTTCGGTCTTTAGGCCTGGTATTACTGAAATTTGGCTTATTGAGATATTGAAATTATTTGGAGTTTGGAGTTCTTTTCATTTACTTTTTTTTTTCTTGGTTGCACTATTACGATTTGTTCACCTAATTTAGCTCTAATATAGACTATTTCAAACTTACCTGTGTGCATTATTCTATTTATAATCACTGCAATTCATTAGTTAGTTTATTTGTTTTGTGTCTTTTGTGTAGTTTGTAGTTTTCCTCTCTATATCTTTAGAGCGAGACATAGAGTCCACCAGCCAACATATATATATATATATATATATATATTATATATTGAAAAAGTAATTATGACATGTTCACACTTTTCTCTTGTTCCATTCAATCTTAGATGCTCGCAGCTTCTTTTCAACTGTTTTGGGATATGTCATCAGCAAGCACCCAGTTCAGGATCAAATGTTGGCTCATGCTGAGGTCCTGAATGTGAAGCTGAGGAGCAAACAAAAGTTTGCCTCTGTGAGGTACTTTGCTTCAAGATTTAGCTGCCTTAAGGGAGATCTTGAAGCTGCAGAGCTGCATTTTTCCAAATACTAGGGGAGCTCAGCAGTTCTGTTACAGAATAACAAAATTATCTATATATTTTAGGCTTTTTTTTCTTTTTCAGATAACTACCAAGAAATGTGCTTCCATTGACCAACCCTTTCTTCTGTTATTTTTCTTTCCCAGCTATATTTTTTATATTACACCAGGAAAGAATGTAAAGTATTTATTTTGTGCTTTTTTTTTTTGTTTCCAATGTACTTAACTTTATAATTGAAATATATTTGTTTATTGATTTCTTTTAAATTAGGTTTGTATAGATGTATAAATTTAGACATTTTATATATTATAGCCTCATGATCCTTTTCATTTTCAATTTTGAATGTCTTTTTCCTTTCTTCCATGAGATTGATCCCCTGATTGGCATACCAGAAGAGCCAGTGGACCAAGCCTGGGCCAAGATGGGCAGAATCCTGGATGGGGAAGGACAGCCTAAATACAGTGTCCTTGCCAAGATCATGAAGGGTATAGCTGTCATTCCCCATTCCAATGCTTCATCTGAGCAGGTGTTCAGCCTGGTCAGGAAGAATAAAACAGAGGCCAGGGCATCCATGTCCAGAAAGCTGCTGTGAGCTATCAATGGTCAAAAGACCAGAATGATCTCAAGGGGCCAAGTCTGCCATACAGTAGAATTGGACAGAGCAATGCTTACCAAGGCAAAAGCCTGGAAGCACAAGACTGAAAATTTCATGTGCAAAAAGTTGTAAATAGACGGTACATATATAAATTTGTGTTAGGTGTGATCGTGAACTGGATTTCATTTTGAATACATACGCTGCTGGAGACAGCGCAAGAAAACATGTTTGGTGAGTGACATCTTGATATTCTTTTTTTGGATATTCCTGATTTTTTTGGTTTCAGATTCCTTTTTTCAAATTTCAGGGGTGGCAGGTCTGCTATACATACACTGCATTTATAAATTTATTTTTTTTTTATTAAGAAGATAAATCACATTATGATCCTTGTGAAACAAATGTGACAACATTAGCACATATCAAGTTGCAATGCAACACTTCTAAATTTCATAAAACTTTCTTTTCAAAACTGACCTTCGCTGGTGGACAGCAGCTATCCGTTGATAAAGCGGCTTCTAATACCTTTCATACATGTTCTTAATCCAAACCAAGAGGGATTTAATGAAGCCCATATATGGTACAAGACAGGTGATTGAAAGGGCCAATGGAGTCATAAAACGATTTTCAATCCCAAAGGCTGGCCTTCGCTACAAACCAGAGAGATCCTTGAGAATATTGCTTAGTTCTCCATAACATGGCAATTTTCTTCAAAGTCCCATTTCCAGATGAAGGTACATAAAATGACACATAGATGAAATTTAAAAAAAAAAAAAATTAAATGAAATACCCTCATATTTGCATCAATTGATTTACTAGCCATGATATCAAAAATTGAAACATTTTTTATAAAATCTTTTTGAGTAGTTAACGATGATTAAAGTAAGCTTTGATGTACAAAGACAACAATATATTGCTGAGTGTCAAGCAAAACGGAACAAAAAAACTGATAATCTGCCATTGTCTGGAAGAACAAAACTTTGTGCCCTAAATAATATTGTATTCGTGATGAGAGAGTTAAAATATTTAGAACCACTTACTAAATCTACAACAAACATTCAAAAAAATTTATTTCCAGTGTTTATTTAAATTAAAAATTTTTGTCAACTTTTAATTAAGAGTGTTTACATGAACTTAAGTAAAATAGCTTTTGAAGTAGTACAAATTTTATACACTGGTTATAATTGAATAAAATTTATACGAGAAATTGTTTTAGTAGACATATCGTTCTATTAAGTAATGCTGGGTTGTACACTCGCACCTGACTGTGGCCAGCGGTCACTTCAGAGGTTTAAAAGAGACATTATCAATTTCGGGTATTGATCAAATCTTTGGAAGTCAGCAGGCATTAGCAAAAACTATTTTCCAGCTAGGGCGCAGTCGCTGTTGTTTTTCCATGCCAGAGTCACATTGTTATTCAACCTGTCAGGATTCTCATAATAATGTAACCTGCCTGGACCCGATTGGGTCAAGGGGTTTTGGTCTTGCCATAACCACCAATTATGCCAGCGCAACTGCTGAAACATGAAAAGAACAAGAGCAGAAGTAGACATGGAGCAGATTGATAAATATTTCCAAAACTTTGCAAAAAGACTCTGGTTGGCGTTCCAAATTATGATGTAACCAATTTGTCAACTGAACCGGGACAAAAGAAGTGTGTGATTTGGAGAGGAATAAATATATCCTGAAAGGGTAATAAACTTTTTCAACGGAATCATTCTGTCCTGTTTTCTGGAACAGTCTATGGAGAGCTGCTCCTCCCTTATGTCATATGGCTGGATAGATAGCGCAAATTTCTTGGAGTGGTTCATGACCATCTATGTGCCATGGGCAAAAAGGAGAGAGTGAGTGAAAGCCCTTATTGAGCTCCCACATAAACCCTGAGGTGATAGAAAAGTGAAAGCTACTAAATATTGCCTTAGTTCTATTACCTCCAAATGCAAACACCAAGCTCCAACCACTTGACGTTAGTTTTTTTGTGCCTCTAAAGAAACAGTGTAGAAAACAACTTGAAGACTACATGAAAAACTACCCCTCAACTTCACTGGATTATAGTTTTCCCAGCATTCTTAACAAATTAATCGATTCCTTAGGCATGAGGTCAACATAAAATTTCATCTCCGGTTTCAGAGAGTGTGGGACTGCCTCCCCCCTAGAGAGGCTGTCCTAAAAAAAAATTCCCTCTTCTCAACCAACGACCAAAACTGAGCAGATATCTGTAGCTGTTCTTGAGTATCTATATCAATTCAAAAACTTGCCATCTGGGACTAGATGCGCGGCTCCCAAACTCAAGCGCACAAGAGATCCAGTTTCACCTGGAAAATCTGTGAGCACCATACAACGTATCAGTACTGCATTGCTGTCGCAGCCAGATGAGGACCTTAATCCTACACTAAATGAAGAGCAATTTGTCCACCTGTCTGTATCATAGATAGTGTGGAGCCTTCAAATAATCAAACCAACCCTGGAGCTTCTCAGCAAGAGTGAAGAATGGATCCTCAAACCCCAAAAAAGGCTTAGGAAAAAATTATTTAAAGAAAAATCTGCTGTGCATCAATTCTTTCCTTATTTTCCATTGTGCATTTAACAATAAAACAAAGAACATTAGGTATGTGCTGGGCACAATGAGTGAAAGGGGATTATAAATATATTTTTTAAAGTTAATATTTATGGCACTATAGGACTAGGTATTCACATTCTATTTAGCATTTAAAGTTTGTTGAATTTAAAGTCATCCTCATACCGTGCAGAATTTCTTAGCTGCATATTACACTAGTTTAAATGGAATCTATCAATGGAAAGGTAAAAAAATTTACCTTAAATTTTTAAAATTTTGAGTTTCAATTTTTCTATTTCTAGATATCATTTCGCCAGATATTCTTTATTGGAAATATTGTAAGTGATAGGACAAGCTCTCATGCTAAACAACAGAAAAGTAATGACCACACCATCCCTAAAGATCTTATTAACAATTAGATTTTACGCCAGTCGATGCTTCCAAAATCTGGTTGGAGTGTGACTTATGCGTCAAAAGGCACATCATGCTGAATAATTCACTGAGTAACTGCTCCACTGTGTGCTGTAGCGGAACAATGGATATCATTTAGCTTTGTGAAACAGGAGAGGAACAAGCACATCTTTTTTTCATATCAGAGGACTTCCTGAAGCATCAACCGCTCAGTTCCTACTTCAACGAGCAGCTTATTGCTTCAGTCTGCAATGAAATTGATCAGATCATTGATGCAAATTGTCGGTACCATCGCAAATATGGCTCAAAGGCAAAGAAATGTCACCTAAACTGTCAACATTTCAAGAACCAAAAGTACACAAAACAGGGAAACGCCACGGCGGGTTAACAGTAGTAACCGCATCTGTTGACCCGCGTGACCCACAGCTGTTTATTACTGACAAATCAGGCTGAGCGGCCCACCACTGCAAGCTGCTAAAGGCACTTCAATCCTGACATATGGATCACGTGAGCTCCAATTATGCTTCAACCAATGTCTTTACCAAGTCAAATTTGCTGACATTAAGCTCCCACTTCTTCCATCAACATAACCTTCTGGTGGATCTTAGTGGTCGACGACTTATCGAGGCAGACACTTTCCTAACCTCACCTTGCTCAGTTGGTAAAACCGCCGTTGCACAGCTAGCACCTATCGAGTCGTAATCCAATAAATTTAGCAAAATTTTGCACGATTTTCCATCCATACTACAACCTATATTTTCTTCAGCTGCAGTCAAACACGGAGTCCAACAGTTCATTCCTACCACAGGTCTTTCTTCCCATACGCATGCCCGGCCCCTTCCCCCAGACGAACTGGCCATTGCCAAGAGATAATTTATGGAGATGGAACAGATGGGCATCATCCGCAAATCTAGCAGCCCTTGGGCTTCCTTTCTCCTTTCCCCAAAGAAAACGGAGGCTGGCGCCCCTGAGGTGACTACCGTCATCTCAACAATGCTACCACCCCAGACCGTTACCCTATCCCCCCCATCCAAGATTTTTCTACGCATCTAGCTGGGAAAACGATTTTTTCGAAGATAGGTTTGGTATGTGGTTATCACCAGATCCGTATGCACCCAGAAGACATAGCCAAGACAGCAATTATCACACCATTCGATCTCTATGAATTCCTACGCATGCCATTTGGTCTAAAAAACATAGCCAAGGCCTTTCAACGCTTGATGGATACAGTGCTCCAAGGACTGGACTGCATCTTTGTTTACCTTGACGATATCCTTGTCGCAAGCGCCTCCGAAGAAGAACACATGAGGGACATTCGCATTGTTTGCAGCCGCCTAAGTTTGGATTGGTTGTCAGGCTTGAAAAATGTCTGTTTGGTGTGACATCCATTGACTTCCTTGGACATTGAGTTTCGAAACATGGTTCCATCCCCCTGCCATCAAAAGTCAAGGCTGTTGAAGAGTTTCCAAAGCCCAAAACAGTAAAAGACTGCAAGAATATCTCGGCATGGTGGATTTTTTCACTGCTTCATTCCTCAGGCTGCCGGTCTCCTTCATCCCCTTCACAATGTGCTTAAAGTTGAGCCCAAACAAGTTGTATGGACTGAGAAATGACTAAAGCGTTCCAGTCTAGCCATTGCTGATGCTATTTTACTCAGCCATTGCATGCCTGATGCATGCCTTAACTCTCTGTAGACCCATGTTACACCAGTGTAACAGCATTATAAACAATTCATTAACTAAACCGCGACAAGTCGCGTACATGTAAGCCGTGAGCGCTGTATCGGGTGGGTCACATCGCGTACCTGTAAGTGGTGATTGTTTACATTTTTCTGTACCTGAAGCGATAAAAGTAAAGGGAAACCATGGTTATTCCCTTTTATTTTTCTGCCTCTTCTACGTCAGAAAACGGCTTTTATTATTATTTTTCGGGGCATTTTTAGGCGCCTAAGCACAAGAGAAAATCTACTGGTTTTCGTTACAATAAGTCTCGAAGACAGAACCTTACCGGAGCGGAGGCTTTAGAACTCATTCTCTGCGATGGCTCAAATGATGAACTTGGTGTTTTCCTACCAAATGATAGTAGTGAGTATAATTCAAGTGACAAAGAAATCACTAGATATGTACCTCTGCTTCAAAGCACGCCATGCAGCTTGATTGCGAACACATCTAGATCTAGATCTAGATCGACCTCTACATCTACACCTTTGTCATATAGCTCCACCCCAACTGCTAGCAGCACTTCCACCAATAGAGCCAGACAAGCTAGTCAGAGGGCTAGATTTAGATCTATATCTAGTTCTTCCACTTCCAGTCTAAGCAGTGACGAAGAAATAGCCAGGCCTAGATTTAGAAGAGAACCAGAGGCAGAACAAGTCAATGAAAGAGTTGGCTCACCTTCTCCTGATGTGGCTCAAAATGCTGCTGCTGATGAAGATGATGGTATGGAAGACTAAAATGGGCCTAAAACGGGATATCAACCTGAAGCCTTACGTAAAGCCCATTAACTTCTATCTTCGTTTCATCACATCCGAAGTTGTAAAGAAAATGAAGAAAGAAACAAATCAATATGCAGCAACTGTCATTTGTCAGAAATGCCAAGACGCTGAAAGGAGCAGCATCCCTCTGTCAGCTTGCAGTTTTTACAACACATGGGAGACGGTCACAGAGGAAGAAATCAGAAAGTTTTTATCTATTATCATTCATATGGGATTAGTCGACAAAAGCAAGATCACTGACTATTGGAGTCGCGATCCAACTGTGACAATGATATGGGCACCACACCTTATGAAACGGGAACGATTCCGATCTATCCTGACATTTTTTCACCTGAACGACAACAATACTTTTGTCCCTCAAGGAACCCTGGACACGATCCTCTGCATAAACTGCTGCCTTTGATTGACCACCTCATTCGAGTTTGTATCAGATTTTTTTTTCTTTCGGCTGCAGTATAGATTTCCTTTTTTTATTGTCTTTATAATTATTTGATTATTTTTATAAATAATTGTAATTTTTAAAGTAAATTTTGCAATTTCATGATGGTAAATTTAGAAAGAAATACCAGCAATTTAAAAAAAATATGATCAATTAAAAAAATATAACAATTTTTTCATGAATGCAATCTTTTTTTTTTCTCATGTAGCCATAGCTTCAAGTTCAAATCGTATTGTGTAAACCACGAATAAAACTAAGTTGTGCAGATTTACAAAAGTTTCCTCTTTCCTTCCAAACCTTCAGGGATGCCTACCAGCCCGACAAGAACATCTGCATCGACGAAGGGCTGTGTCCGTGGAGGGGCAGGTCATCCTTCCGGGTCTACATGAGGGACAAGCCGACCAAGTGGGGCCTGAAGCTGTACATCCTCTCAGAGTCACAGACAGACTACTCTTCAATTTTGAGGTCTACTGCAATGTGCCTGGAGTGAGCAAAACAACACTCCATTCGATGTCTGCAACCGCCTGATGCAGCCCCTCGTCAATCTCGGCCACACACTTTATGTGGACTATTACTGTTGCTGTCCCAAACTGGCCGACCACTTGATGGCAGAGAACACGAATGTTGTGGGGACAGTGCGATCAAACCATGTGGGCATGCCCAAAGACTTGGTTGCGGCACAGTTAGCTGTTGGTGATGTGGAATACCGATGTTACAACCAAACCGTCGCTCTCCGCTGACAGGACAAGCAGGATGTGTTTCCACTTTCGACAAAACACACCAATGAGATGGTTGAGGTGAGGAGTCGTGCAGAAATGAAACCGAAGCCAGTGGTGATGAGGGACCATTGTCAAAACATGAAAGGTGTGGACCACAGTGACCAGATGACAGCCTACTATCCATTTCACAGACAAACAATCAAATGGCAAAAGAAACTCGCTTTTCACCTCCTTTCGCTCACCATGACACAAGCACACACTACTCTACAATGTTTATGATCAAGGCACACACATCAGACGCACTCTTCCACTTCGTCGTTTCGTCATGTCCGTCTGCCATTCACTAGGTAATATTCCTGATGCTGCCCAGGTTCCCCAACCACTAGTTGTGCCAGAAACGAACCGGCTGACAGAAAAACACTTTCCCTCACCCATTATAGTCGAGGGCAAGATCTCTCAGTTTGTGTATGTTGTTTGCTACGCACGGGATGTAGCTCGTGGGCTCACTCACAAAGAGCTAAAAAACAAAAGAAAACTGACCAGGCACCAATGTGCTGACTGCAAAAAGTCTCTCTGTGTCTATCCATGTTTTCAAGATTTCCATACAAAATAGGATTATCTCACTCAGTGACACTAACATTTTTGAAGATGGCTTTTGTGCATTAGAACATTTTTTATTTTATTCTAATTTTTTTTGTTGCATATTCCTGTTTTTTTTTTTTTTCTTCTTTTCCAATTTGTTTGAAAATAAAATTAGTAATAAATTGTGAGAATTTTCATAAATTTAGTCTGTAACTCTGTTTTGTGTGAAAAAAAATGTGAAAGTGAATGAAAAAAAATTTTTTTTGCCCATAATGCACTTTTTTCTGTCAATACCAACAAAAACTGAAAGTGAAAAATAGGCTAAAATACAATGTTCCTTATAGACAAAAAGTTGAAATTTTCAAATCTGCAAAAAAATTTATTCCATCTTAATTTGTTCAAAAGTTATTATTTTTTTTAAAATACCCGAAAATAGCGCAATTTCATAGTCAGTGCAGACCAAAGTGCTGCGACTCCGTTGAGTTAAAAATAGAAACCTTAATTTTCAGAGGTGCAAGCAGTATATGCTTTTTAAACATATTTTTTCATGAATAAATCATTTGTCAATTTCAGCATCTGGTTGAATTTTGTGTCACTAGAGGCCACTGTGACATATGCAACATCCCCCAACCCCTCAAAAATCGAATCTATGTCAAAATGTCTCCAAAATGTTTATATTGGAGGCTAATAAGGCAAAAAATGACCATAAATGGGTTTTTTTTTGCAAGAAAGAATTTACCTTGGACTATAGAGGGTTAAATTTGGTAACAAAGACATGGCGGAGACTAATGCTGTTGGAGCAGTTGTTCCTCATGTGTCACTTCCACATATATCTCAAGCTGTAGAGCACTCTTTAAACCCGAGTGGCCGCAGTGTGCGGCCAGAAGACTTGAAAATAACTCTGAGCGTCCGCTATGTGCGGCTGGTAAACACCCGTTACAGTAACGGTAGCTATGAATTTCCCAATGGGTAAAAGAGTGAAAAATTCACGGGATGATTTTCTACGATGTTTCAACTTTCCTTTCAACACCAATTGACTCTAGAGGGGTTGTTAGAATTGACAGTAGCAACTTGTAAACAAAGAGCAGATCAGCTGTTCACCGCTTTCAGTTTGTTCTTGCTTTGAGAAGACATGGATGCATCTCGTTCGAGGTGCTACACTCTTGAAAAAGTTCAACATTTATTTTCAAACCTAGGAGATAGTGATGAAGAGTGTTTAGATAGTGAAGAAGAAGCTGTAATTAGTAGTTCGTCAGATGAATCTGGTTCTGATAGTGATAGCTCAGACAGGACAACATCTAGTTCTAGATTAGACTTGGAGGCTCAGAGTGACATCAGTGCTGGATCTAAATCTAGTGATAGAAACCAAGATAGAGATAGATCTAGGTCTCCTGTCAATCAACCCTCTACAAGTGGCCTAGGAAACAGTAATAGGGGTGTACGAGGAAGGGGTGCACCCTGGAATAGCGCATATGACGTCACTCAGATGCGCTATTCGATGTAAATGCCGAAACATGGAATAGCGCACCGATAAATCGGATATTTTATATCGAACATATCGATATTTTGTACTTGACTTTACATGTAAGTACCAGTCTCTATTGGTCATTCGAAATCGACACAGCGAGCATCTCTCTCTCTCTCTTTCTCTCTCTTCCTCTCCTTCTGTCTCTCTCTTTCTCTCGCCTTCTCTCTCTCTCTCTCTCTTCTTTCACTTTATCACCCCCTCTCTTTTTCTCTCTTTATATGTCATTCTTCCGCTTTGTCTATTTCTTTCTCTGTGTCTCTCTGTCTTTATCTCTCTCTCTCACACACACACACACACACACGCACACAAGTAATCTTGCATTAAAATTTTCCTAAAAACTAAGCTGTTCAGGGTACAAAGTACAGTGAGCATCTCTCTCTCTCTCTCTCTCTCTCTCTCTCTCTCTCTCTCTCTCTCTCTCTCTCTCTCTCTCTCTCTCTCTCTCTCTCTCTCTCTCTCTCTCTCTCTCTCTCTCTCTCTCTTCTTTCACTTTATCACCCCCTCTCTTTTTCTCTTTTTTTAGAGGCTGTTCATGGTATAAAGTACAGGGTTCAATGTACAGCACAGTGAGCATATCTCTCTCTTCCTCTCCTTCTCTCTCTTCACAGTCAGTCTGATGTTTAATTTAGTAACGTGTACTTGATAGATCTAGCACATGTGTTACAGACATGGTTTAGAGCCCGTTTCTTAAAGGTTTCAAATCATTTTATTTTTGATCTTTGACATAGAAACATGGCATCAGTCGATCTAGAGTTAACCACATTTGTGACTAGGAAAGGAGCAACAGGCATTTTACTCCAAGGATTCAAATTCCGCAAAGATCACCAAACATCTGTGTCTATCAACTGGAGATGCTGCAATCCAAAATGCAAGGCAAGATGTAAAACGAACATAGAAATGAAACAAATTACATCTCAACCTTCCGAACACAACCATCCAAAGTGTGACAGTCGAGAACTCGATCTTAATGATGTACGCTCGGCATGCAAACGAAAGGCAGTAGATCAACCAACGGCTAGAGCCAGCAAAATCATATGTACAGAGACCAAAAGATTTCAAAACATCACCATTAAAGACATGCATTCAATCGCAAACAGCATATACAGAGAGAGAGCCAAGTTAATGCCAAAGTTACCAAAAGAGAGGGCTGACATATTTAGAGTTCTTGAAACCTATCTACCAGAGGAAAGCAACCTTTCAGTTCTCGTAAATGACCCCGACACCCAAATCATTATGATCTCATGCGAAGAAAACCTGACACACTTACAATCTTGCAGTGAGGCCTATGCAGATGGAACTTTTAAGTATGCGGCCAAATTCTTCCTCCAACTGTATACCATACATGCTTACAAGAATGGACAATATGCTCCCTGTGTGTTCTTCCTACTACCTGACAAAAAAGAAAAGACTTACGAAGACATGTTTAGACATCTCATCAACATTTACAGAGAAAGAAACCTGGATCTGCAATTCGACGCCATTCACGTGGACCTGGAATCAAGTGTTTATGTTGCTATTAAAGCTGTTTTTCAAGATACTCAGATCAAAGCTTGCTGCTTCCATCTTACACAGGCCTGGTACAGGCAGATCCAGAAAGTTGGCCTCACAGCTGATTACAAAGACAAAGATTCTGAGACTGGCCGCTGGCTCAAAATGTTTTTCGCAATGCCAGCCCTTCAGGCAGATGAAGTTGAAAACTGCTTTACTGAAGTTCTCATAGCCCAAGCACCCACAGAAGAAGCAGCAGAAAAATTTGCTGATTACATCCTGGATAACTACATCACAGCCAACTCCAAGTTTCCTCCACACATCTGGGCGAATGCAGGGATGGGAGGTTCCACTACAAATGCCTGTGAATCTTTCCATCGCTACTTTGGTGATCATTTCACGCGCCACAGTCCAAACATCTTCCTTTTCTTAGAAGGATTGAATGCTGAGCAAGAAAGAACAGGCTTGAAAATACGATCACACTCAAATCCAATCAAGAGGAAAGATCAGCGCCAGAAAGAAGACAAGAGAAGGGAGATCATCGGAATGCTTAGAGGTGGCAAAATCACAATGGAAGAATTCGTAAAGCAAATGGGTTTTCTCATGCTCCCTGTTGCCATGTAAATATGTAAATATTTTGTACATAGTGCTTTTAATCACGTTCTGTATATATTAAAAGCATTTCTAATGCAGCCACAGTACTTGCAATCAGCAATGTATGTGACGGTCCCAAGCCCGTAAAAATGCAGAGGGGAAATGCTATACACAGAGAGAGAGAGAGAGAGAGAGAGAGAGAGAGAGAGAGAGAGAGAGAAAGAAAGAGAGAGAGAGAGAGAGAGAGAGAGAGAGAGAGAGAGAGGTAGTGAACTGCATAACTCCGACATTCACCACTACAGTTATCGATAACCTAAAAAATTCCGAAAATCTCGATATTTCAATATCTTGAATAGCGCACGTACTCCTTTGATCTGCCAAACAAAAGACGCGCTATTCCAGGGTGTATCCCGAGGAAGACCCAGGGGGTCTAGAAGTCAACTAGGTGTAGCTCTAGACTTGTAGAAACAGATGTTTGGGAACAAGTTGAGGCTGGTGAGACAACATTAGACTTCAGTTTCAACCCTCAGAACGGCTGTGGTTTGCAAGCACCATTAGACCAGAATAGCTCTGCAATTGAGCATTTCTTTACATTTTACACAGAGGAGGTGATCACAAACATAAATAGATATGCCACACACAAAATAGCCCTGAACACACCAGCTCTGAAACACTCAGAATACAACAAATGGACCGATCTAACACGGCAGGAGATGTTAGTTTATCTGGCCATTATCTTGTCAATGGGCATTCAACCCAGGCCTGCCATCAAGGACTTTTGGGCAATAAAATCCAAACACAAGCATATGCCATGGTACCACACAGCCATGAAGAGGGACCGTTTTGAAGCAATACACTCAACTATGCTCCACTGCGCAGAAACTGAAGCCTAAAGCATGCAGAAGATCTAGCCCCTCATGAACAAATTGCTGGACAGATTTCAAGCTGCTTTCTACCCCTGGCAGAATCTGTCTCTTGACGAGACAGTGGTTGGGTGGAAAGGTCGATTCAAATACCATCCGTTCAATGCGACAAAGCCAAAGAAATTTCACATAAAAATGTTTGGCTTATGTGATAGTACCACAGGCTATACGTACAATCTCCTGAGATACTTTGGCTCTGAGACCGCATACAACCCCACGTTAGACCCAGAGAGCGAATCTGCTATCAAAGTGTTTCAAACTCTGTTGGCTCCGCTCAGTAGAGGGCACCATGTCTTCGCAGACAGATACTACAAAACAAGAAACTTGGTGGATTATCTGCTGAGGAGGCATTTCTACTACAATGGAACTATCCAGTCAAACAGAAGGTTATTTCCGCCCGAGCTCAACTCACTAAAGATGAACCACAAGGAGAAAAAATACTTCATGAATGAGTCTCATGAAGGAAGCTCTAGTGATCACCCAGAGGGACAAAAAGGCTAAAACACCCTGCATGATGGTCTCCACCAAAGCTAAAGTGGAGGACGTTGCTGTTTGGACGCGTGCAGGTGTAGTGCAAAAGCCATCTGCAGTCCACCAATATAATATGTGTATGAACAGGTGTGACCTGGCAGATCAGCTGGCCAAATATTACGGGGTGTTCCACAGAAAGACCAGGAAGTGGTGGAAGAAAATGTTCCACTGTCTTTTTTAAATATCGGTATCCCAGAACAACACGTACATTGTGTACAACCTCACAAGGCCAGAAGGGACGAAACCGAGAGGTTAACAACATTTCAAAAAACCAACTCTTTGACCAGCTGACGGAGGCTTCTGTGGCACTGCATGCTATCCCTCCAGAGGTTCAGCCAGTTTTTCATGCGAATCCACCCAACATCTTGGCACGGATCAATCACAAACAGCATCTGGTGGCATGAGTACCAAATGACCGTCGCTGCCAATATTGCTCAAAGCCAAATGAACGTAAAAGGACCCATTTTGTGTGCACCGGCTGTCCCGACAACCCAATGCCGACTTATCTGCACCCAAAGGATTGCTTTCTAGCTTTCCACAAGTGCAACTGAGCTATTACTAGTGCTAGAACTGGATGTATATAGTGTAAATATATATGTAAGTGTAACTGTAAATGTATTTTGAGGAAAATTAAATTGAGTAAAGCAACACAGACAATGCACTTGATTCTTTCTTCACTCAAGTAACAACGGAGTCTGATGAGGAATTTCCTTAGATGAGAAATCAAAGAGGCATCTGTACACAGCTTAATTGCAAGATAAATGTTGTGTGCCTCAATGCAACAACTAATGCATTGAAGAGCTATCATTCAAAGATATTAAAGAAACACATTGAGATGGGCTCTTTATCTAATGCCATCTCTGCCCTTGATCAGTTTGACCATGACAAACTGATAGAAACAAAGAGAAAGCAGATTGTCTGCAAATTCAGATGAAGATATGATCACAAGGACCAGACAGAACTTCTGTAAAAATGACCAAACTATCACGTTTTGGAGCCCAACTAGATCTAGTTAAATTGAGCTTAAGCTTTCAAGTTCATAGCCAAACAGACTTGGGAGCAAATGTGCCAAAATTAAAGACTGCAGCAAAAAATCTCTGAGGTGAGATAAGATTTAGCAATCATTACAACACTGTAAATAAGTGAAACTATGAGTTAATATTTATTCCATCCAGATCTAATCTTAAAGATAATCTAGAGATCTTGATTTCGGTTCATTGCAACTTGCGCATTTATAAATCTAGATCTAGGTTTATATCTATTTATTAGAAATTTGACAGCGCAGATTATGGGAAGAACTATTGATTTAAATTATAATATTTTAGATCTACAATTAGATTAGATTATAGACAAGATCTTCTGAATCTAAGTCTAGTCTAGATCTAAATGTCTACAGGCCTATATCTAGATCTATATATAGGCCTATAAATATAATGTTAGATCAAGATCTAGATCTAGATTATAGATTAACTAAGATCTAGAGAGTTTAGAATACAAATTTCTTACCTCATACAGATATTCATTCTTCATTTGGAGTCCAACTAGCCTTTTCACTCGTGCTCGTCATTGCTGTAGCCTACCTTACAAGAGATGCCAGATCTAAGCCTAGGATTTGACGGTTCGGCTGCTCCCGCCTTGATAGTTAAAAAAAGCAAAAGCGAAACTTCGTTAGGCTTGCCTTTAGGCTTCGCCGCACAGGACAAATACTTCGCAACGGTCACAAAAGCCTTCGTTTGCAGTGCGTTTATGAAGGAATGAAGAACTAGAGATCTAATTCTTTTTTCGTACTTTTTGATAGACGTGAACTATCATCAACTGCAGGCTGCATGTAGTCAAGTAGACAAGTAGGCCTAGAGTTTGGGCGCAGACGCCTTGGAGCAGACATGATGTGTGAGGCCACGGGGCATATCTTGACCTTACTTTCCGAGGCCAATATCTTCATAGTGGTTGACCAAACTCAAAATCTGATGCCATTTCTGTAAACTATAGACCAAAAGTTTAGGCGTCTATAAGCTAAAGCATAGTTTTTCAAATAATTTTAATAAAGATTGTACTGAAAAATTAATTTACAACAAATCATGCAACGGCATTACTCCTTTTTGCAAGGGGTAACTAGGCCTACAGCAATAAGTATGTCAAAATTATTTTTGCGCATGTCTTTCATCAATGCGTTCAACACATTAGGGCTAATGTGCAAATCTTACATTGTAGACTACCGGTAGACTACCTCTTCTTGGGCCTAGGCAAAGTATTATTTTGTAACTATTCAACATTTAATCATGGGCAAAGATTCATTGATAACTGAAATGAAGAACCCCTAAGCCCCTAAGGGGAAAAAAAACAACAACATAAAAACAGACATCATGCAATCGATTTTGCAACAGATCTTCAAATTGAAGTTAAGTAAAACCACGAATTCATTATTATGTTCGTTACCATAATCATATGTCCGTCCACCTCGTCTCCCCCTCCCCCCTCAGTTTCTTTCTAGTTTTCTGGCTTTCTCTGTCTGTCTGTCTGTCTGTCTGTCTGTCTGTCTCTCTCTCTCTCTCTCTCTCTCTCTCTCTCTCTCTCTCTCTCTCTCTCTCTCTCTCTCTCTCTCTCTCTAATTTCTAAGTATATCCCAATACTTTATAACTCATATGCACATATACACCTCTCCCACTGAAAATTTTTATTATCATTAAGTCTCTGAAGTTGTTCAAGTGAACCCCGAAATACATTTGTGCGCAAGATTTGCTATTACAATGATAACCTGGCACATCAAGAGCACGTATAAATCAAGAATTAAGGATAGAATGTGGCCGACAAGGAAAGTCATAATATCATATCATATGGTAATAATTACGGTATACAAAGAGATATTAATTAAAAAATTATGTTAAACTATAATAGACTGATCGAGGTAAGGATGAGTAAATTTGTTACTATAACGTTTCGGAAGTTCAGCTGAAGAAGGAGGAAGCAGATGAAGAGAGAGAGAGAGAGAGAGAGAGAGAGAGAGAGAGAGAGAGAGAGAGAGAGAGAGAAGCATATATCTTAATGAAATTGCACCTGTTACTGTTATTCTATCCAAATGAGACTGTAGTCTACATTTTTATATGTTTCCCCGATTAAACAATAGTTTTTATAGGTGTTGTTTTACTACACTTTTGCAAGAGACATCCCTTTAGATTTTGAGCACAGTTATTCTCCTGTACTATATAAAAGATTTTTAAAGCCATTCCCAACGATGCGTAGAACACATTCCAGTGTAAAAAAAAAAAAGTGAAGGACGAGTTATAGCAGGACCCATTGATTCATAGTTTTGAAGGAAAATTAGAGTATGGTACCAATTTAAAACTTTTGTAGCCTTACAATTGAATTGCAGTCTCTCCTGCAGCTGCTTCTGCATCTTAAAATGAAAGTATTATAACACATTCATGTACACATACATTGCGACTATAGGTGGCAAGTGTTTGCGCTACTTTATCTGCACTTCAACCATTGAGTCCATAGAAGAACAATCTTTGTCGGGGAGCTTCCTTAACAGGGCAAGGGTTAATTTTTTTTTTTTTTTTTTCAATTTCTATGATTCTTTGTTTCTACGGCTTTTTTTTTTTTTTTTTATAGCGCGGCGAGGAGTTTTTGGATGCGCGTGTGATATGGATGATGAAGATATCTCACCAAAATTAAAATAAGGAGGCGAAGAGGATTTAATGTGAAATTTTCCTCAAGGGATGTGAGAAGTATTAGCGGGCCAATGTTGAATCGCCTATATACTCCAATATTCTTCGTCATTTTCTCAATTTTGACTCGAAACCCATTTAGAGCATTCAGTTGGGTCCTTCGGAAAAACATAAATAACTTTTTCACATTCTTGACCTTTCTATGACGACTGTGAAGGGATTTGACATGAATCACAAAAGCGAGGCTGCTTGTGCCATTGAGCAGCCCTAGCGCCGCGATAAAAAGTAGGCTAATCATGTCAATGACCAATAACGTTAGATGGTTCTTTTTATTTTTTGAAAAATCGCATCCTATTTTTTACCGAACAAAATTTGCTAGGCCATGTCATAGTTTATTTTTTTAATTTTATTTTTTTCTTTCTTTGGTAAATGGGGTTCCTTAAATCGATGATTGCGGTAAGTCAGGTATTCAGGATTGTGCAAGATTGATAATACATGAATTAAAGAATGTAAAAAAAGAATGATGAAAATAACCAGTGTAGCCACCATTTGGTTTGGATACCATATGGAGAGGAGATGCCCACGGCTGCTTGATTTCCTAATAATGCCTATCTTTTCCATCTCAGAAAACTCCTTTTTGGCTATTGCTAGTCTGTCTGGAGCAAGGTGACGAGCTTGGGCGAAGACAGGATTGTTTTTAGTTAGGATGAAGTGATGTACACCATGTTTAACCTCCGCAGTTGAAAATGTTGGTTTCAGCAGATCCGGGAATTCATTTAGGAGCTTTCGGAACTTATTACTTGAAGGCTCGACAGGCGCGAGGTTGGTTAGTGCAACTGCACTGACATAGCAGGGAATGCCTGAAAATGTGTCTGCTTCTATCAGGCGACGGTTCCTCACGTCGACAAGCAAGTTGTGTGTTCGCAAAAAATCAGCCCCAAGGAGCGGGCGGCTGACATCTGCTGCGATGAGCCGAGCTTGGAAATTGCGTTGACCAAAACGAAGACAAACGAAGCGAGTACCATAAGTCGTTATGATAGAACCATTGGCAGCTTGTAAAGGAGGTCCTCTGGGTTCATTTTTCTTGTCTAGTTTAGACGCTGGAGTAACAGAAACTTGAGCTCCTGTGTCAACTAGAAAGCACCTTTTAGAAATGCTGTCTGTGACAAAAAGCTCGTATGTTTGTGGTTCTCTGAAGTTGAAACGGCACAATGTAGCGCTTTGGCGTTTCTCTGTCTGTGATTATGTGTAAAACTTGAATAGTGTTTGCAGGTGCGGTCACAGCGTTGTGCTTTCGACCCAAACCGTCTGTGAAACCAGCAAACTGTGCTCACCTCAGCCGATTCGCTCAAATTACACTCTGGACTGAGTGAGGCCAGAATTCTGTCTGCTTCAAGCGACAACATTCTTAAATCTGTTTTTGGTGAGTTTGCCAGGGGGGACACGAACTTTTTCCGGTAGTTGTCGAAAAAATATGTTTAAAAATAAAACAGGGTTTATGGTCCCCTAAGAGGGCAAGCATTGAGTCCATGTGTTCTGAGGGCTTTTTATCGCCTAACCCGCTAAGGTTTAATAACGTATTAGCCCTTTCTGTTTCTGAAAGCCCGAAAGCCGAACATAAAAATGATTTAAGGGCCTCATATTTGTTGGTTAGAGGTGGAGAGGCGATCACTGACAAAGCTCTAGTTGCTGTTTGTGAGTCTAGAGCAGCTACAACACGAAAGTATCTCGTGTCATCACTGTCAAAGTTCAAAAATACAAAACCAAACAAAAGCTCCACTAGAACATTTCTCTGTACCTAAGAAAAGATTCTCACACATAAACATTGATATTGTCGGACCTTTACCTTTTTCTTCCGGCTTCAAATATCTCCTGACAATTATCGACCGCAACACACGCTGGCCAGAAGCTATTCCACTACGAGGCATTACAACACCCGAGTGTGTGCATGCTCTCATTACTGGCTGGATTGCTCGTTTCGGTGTCCCTGGAGATATTTCATCAGATCGCGGGTCACAGTTCACATCATCGTTATGGAGTGAGATAGCGGCTCGCCTCGGAGTCAAGCTTCACCATACATCTGCTTATTATCCTCAGGCAAATGGGATGATCGAACGTTTTCATCGAACTGTCAAGGCAGCTCTAAAAGCCCGTCTCACCGGTCCAAATTGGGTAGAAGAACTACCTTGGGTACTTCTCTGGCCCAGAACCACACCTAAAAAAGACTTAGGTTATTCCTCAGCAGAGCTTGTTTACGGTGAGCCTTTGACAATCCCAGGTGAACTAGTTCCACCTAAATCTGCAAAATCTATGGATGACTTACTGCTGAATTTCAGGTTGAACATCCCGCTTTATGCACCTCGTCCGGCCTCCCATCACACTTCTGCTAGACCCTACCTGTCCCTATCTTTGTTAGCCGCAAAACATGTGTACGTCCGACGAGATGGCACTAAAGAGTCGTTGCAGAAGCCTTATTCGGGTCCTTACGCAGTTCTGACTCCAGGGGACAAAACTTTCCTCATAGACATTGGCGATCGCGCTGAAAGAATCTCAGTAGATCGCATCAAGCCAGCGTTTTTCGATCCATTTCAACCGGTCATACTTGCTAAAACTCCTCCACGTGGTCGCCCTCCAGCCAAACAGAGTCATCCCTCACGCAGTCATCCATCAGACTCAAGCACCGCCTCTAAGCATCAGCAAGCTATGTCGCGCCCTGCTATTCAGACGTCTTCGCGTACAGGTCGCACTATTCGACCGCCTATGCGATACCAGTGACTCTTACGGTGTCAGTCTTTGCGGGGGCCTGTGTGGCGTTTGGACTATTAAATCTTGGACAGTAATAAAAACTAACCCGTGTCGAATGTATACATCCGAGGTTGTGAAGAGAGCTCACCACAGAGGCGTTAAGGAGACCAAGAGCTTACTTTCTGAGTTCAGACTTATATCTCGCCACAGTCAGATGATACTTATATAATTCAATTAAACCAGAAAACCCAAAGGTTCAAGTTGTGTTTCTTATTAATTGGATAAGTGCTACAATGCTATATTATGCATATACAAGGATGGTAATGATGATAATGTATTAGGGAAAAGAGAGTGATAACTTTGAATAGAATGATAATGAGAGAGGGGTTGGTGATGACCATAATGATGATGATGATGATGATGATGATGATGATGACCACGACGACGATAATGATGGTAACAGGGGTGTTTATAACGAAATGAGAGAGCAAGCTTAGATGAGAAACTCAGTGGTAGTGGTAGTGGTTATTATGGTCATCATAAAACTAGCAGCAGTGGCTTTTATGTTTTTAACCAATGCTGATATCGCAATTGCCATTACTGTAAGCAAGAGAGAGAGAGAGAGAGAGAGAGAGAGAGAGAGAGAGAGAGAGAGAGAGAGAGAGAGAGAGAGAGAGAGACAGACAGACAGACAGACAGGCAAGCAGACAGACAGAGAGACAGGCAGAGAGAGACAGACAGACAGACAGGCAGACAGACAGAGAGAGGCAGACAGACAGACAGACAGACAAGCAGACAGTCAGAGAGAGGCAGAGAGAGAGAGAGAGAGAGAGAGAGAGAGAGAGAGAGAGAGAGAGAGAGAGAGAGTATAGACAGCTAAGTTTTTATAAAGTAAATTTATCAGAGGTCACATCATTTCATCATAAGAATTTTTTTCCCTTTTCCAGCAGCGATCAGATTCCAACACTAAAACAAAAATTAACCGATGAGGAAAAAAAAAACTTGTGAAGTCAGCCAATGGCAGTACAGAATGTGGTTTCATTACTGTATAGGAAAATGTAGTTATACACGGGCTAATAGATACTTTCTGTTTATATTTCGAATATTAACGAAACTGTTTCTATTTGGTTTGAACCGCTAACCTTGATAGTGTGTGAAAAGTGCTGATTGCTACATTGTTTACGTTAGCAAATAATTTTATTGCGTGCCTTAGGATATCTAAGTTTTTGTAATCCCACTCCTTAGCCAATTTTTTTTTTAAATGGGACAATAAAGATGTATCTTATAGGTAACTTATCTAGGGAGATAGATAGATTAACGAACAATCTTCAGCGTGATCAAGTGGCTTTTCTTTTTATCAATCATAACCAGTTTATCAGTTATTAGGTAAACTATTTCAGGTTATACCAATATGGAGGCGTTCACTCATGAAAATTAATATTGAAAGACTGAATATATAATATTTTAACCTAATTGGTCCAAATTGTAGAAAACAGCTATGTTATGTTGGGGGTTATTGTATTGCATGAATCATCATAAATTGATTTCTTGCGCTTTGGGTATTCGCTCCTGCGATCTGTAATAATCACTTAATTCTGACTCAATTTTTATTGTTCACTTCAGTCAAGGGTCTGCACCTAAATCCTTCAACAGCACTGATTATGTGTATAAGGTGCAAAAATTCAAGATTTTGGTTACGGAATATACCCAACCAGGGAAACGGACATTCTAAAAGGGAAAAAAAAAATAAGGCTAGCGGGCGTTTTCTTAGTTTTTCCAGATCATTAATAGCAGTTTACAAGGTCTAGTTTCATGTTAAAACTCTTTAAGAAATTTCAGTGCGAGCCCATTCTTATAAACCTTCATGTTCATCATATAAGTAAATAATAAATTCTTTTGTGGATTTGTGGGCTGACTAGGAATAAACATTGCAATTTCGATGCTTTTAAGATATTTTCCCTTTTTTTTTTAATTTTTAATACCAAGTGCTATATTGGTAGAAGCTCTTTTTTTTTCATGAAATGGATGCCATAAAAATGAAGGATGGTTGAGCAGCTAATTGTTCCAATAAATTCAAAACACCAAAGAAGAGTTTTGATCCAAAATTTATTTGAGATTAAAAGAAATCCTTGGAAAAGAAAACATAAAGAAACTGAAATAATGAAAAACAACTTTGTGACTTTTAACATGTAATCAAAGTTGTACATTAAAGAAGTTTGACTAGTTAAAAAAAATCATTTTGTATTCTTCTCGGCATTACTGGTGTTTTTAATGTGGACATCCAAATGCAAGCCCATTACTGCTACTGGCGTACTGCGTCGGGTCGTAGGTCTGTGAAACTGAACCAAACTCCCTGGAGACTGATGTAATGCATGCTGTGAGGCTTCCAGCCTGAACTGTTTCGGGGAGATACTCTGGTTTTGCACCTGTGGAAAATTATTATGAATAATCATGACTAATGACTTGGCTCTTTTTCTTTGGACGTTGTCAACATATGTTACTCTACATTAAACGTTATGAAACAATTATTATAATTTTCAAATACACATACCAATCACATTAAATTTCTAGTTTCAATCTCTGAGACGTTAAAAATGTAAGTTAGATAAACAAATAGATGAAGATTATGAAGCAGTGTTGATACGAATGCAGATATCTCCATTTTAGGGCTTCCTTTGTCATCAGCTTTTTTAAAAATTTGTTTTGTTTTTAATAAGTTAAATATAATTGCCTTATTTCATTCTGCTTCGAAACACGTTACGTTTACATTCATTATGAAATTTTTAAAAATTCCTTAAGTTCCTCATAAGGTCCCAAAAGGAAATAGTGTGAATAACATAAATACTGAACTTGCATGACTTTAGAAAGATGAATATCAAATGAAACCTTAATTGACAGGTAATATATGAATAAAATGTATTAAAAGGTTAGTCTAAATTATGCAGCGTTCAGGAATAACACCAATACTAAGCTTTACTGAAGATTTGAAAATGTAGAACAAAAATAATACATATTTTCGTAAAAGATGATGACAATCAGTCACTAGAGAAATTACAGGGCATAGCGAATGAAGAAACTCACACATTTCAGTAAGGTATTATGTCGCTTGAAAGTAGTGCATTGAAAAAAAATTGTATTTTGGATATCATTGGATGTAGCACTTGTGAACAAACCTCAAAAAGATTGCTTTACACCAGTGTTCTACTAAGGCCATCTCTATAGTTATTCAACTATATAGAAGGCCTTGGTTCTACACAATGGCCTGTATTGTTATTCCTCTCTCAGGATTTATTCAAGTCGAGGTAACTCTAGCAATATTTGTAGTCCGACTGGGTTAGATAGCTTAGTCCACAGAGCTGTTAAAGCAATAATAAGGTACAATCTTTTAATTCTGGTTTGAACTTGTTTCCAAAACATTGCCTTTAGTCATTGCCTGTGGATCTGGAAATAAATCTGGATTCCTGTTGCAAGCATTAAATAAGGTTCTAAAAGTTTGTTACCTGTGAAGGTGTCTTTAGACCCAGCAACAATAACAAACACACAGTCAGGGTCACTTTCAATAGAGTCTAAAACAAGTACTCCTCATTATATTTCATATGAAGTTGATAATACCAATCCAAAAAGTAAATGGGTACATTCCATTTTTTACAGTGAAGCAATAGAGTATTTTTTCCACCACAAAACTACACTCACCTGAAATGCCGGCGACAAAGAACTGGGCTGCATTCATTATATTAACAGCATGGCTAACAGGGATGGTTTGCCTAGATCTGACGCCACCGTCAACTTCAGATTGTGGAAAAATTGAATTAAGATTAACATCTCTCAGGCAACCAAAAGGTTACATTGGATAAAATGGTTTTAGTGGAAGGAAGAGAAAATCAAACTACACGCAATTTAATAAGTGAAGACGATAATTTAAAATTTAAAAGAAAACAAAATCTAAAGTAAAGAAAAATGGTACTCCCCTGAAGTATTTTGTAAGCAGTTTAATATGAATATTTTTTTTATCACTGAAGCGTATGATATTATGCTACAAAAGTTTACATTTTTTTTTACTTACAATACAAGGTAAGAAAATCCTAAATAGCAACCAAGTGGTTTTGGGATTGTCATTCACTACAAATTCAGCCAATTGCTTCTGTAATGCCTAGATGTTGAACAAAGTTTTCAAAACCTCAGAGTACCTTTGCTTACGAATTCTTTTATTTGCATGAACAATGTATGGGATAGCAACACAACAATCAATGGCTAAACTGCGGATAAGATGCTATACAGCTGTTCCTTACCTGTGGTTGTAACAACTCCATCTGCTATCAAGATATTGACGGTGTGTGGTTGACTATCACAGATATTGGCCTGATCATCTAGTGTCAGCATTGCAGGAGCTGTCAGCCCGGTGAAGGTTGCCGGTAGGTGTAAGCGTAGCTGGGATAAATATGTAATAAAGTCAACAAAATATAGCAGATGGCATTATTGATAGGGTCACTCTGAGAGGAGCATTGTTTGAAAAAAAAATTACTTTGCTACAACTTAAGCTCGATTTGCAAAATTAATCCTATGTGTAGAGCCGCTCTAATATGTCACCCGTATATATCTAGGAGAACAATCCTTTTATTGTACTAATGAGTGTATAAATTTAAATTGAATCATTAAGATTCTACCCCCACTATGCTTTCCAACTTACTAATCTTTTTAAGTTAATAGGAAGTTATTTGTCTCTGTAGTATCTCAAATATAAAACTTAAGGATCAAATAATTATAAATCGACATCCTCCATGGCTAACTACAAGCTAATCACAATGTAATTCTCATGGTAAAGAGGGTAATGGAGGGGGAAGGGGGGAGGGGGGAGGGGAGAGAGAGAGAGAGAGAGAGAGAGAGAGAGAGAGAGAGAGAGAGAGAAAGAGGGGGAGAGAGAGAGAGAGGGAGAGAGAGAAAGAGGGGGAGAGAGAGAGAGAAAGAGGGGGAGAGAGAGAAAGAGGGGGAGAGAGAGAGACAGAGAGAGAGAAAGAGAGGGAGAGAGAGAAAGAGAAGGAGGGAGAGAGAGAGAGAGAGAGAGAAAGAGGGAGAGAGAGATAGAGAGAGAGCGAGAGCAAGAGCGAGAGAGAAAGAGAGAGAGGGAGGGAGAGAGAGGAGAGACAGGGAGAGAGTGAGAGAGAGAGAAAGAGAGAGAGAGACGCAGAGAGAGAGATAGAGAGAGCAAGAGCGCGAGAGAGAGAGGGAGGGAGAGAGAGGAGAGACAGGGAGAGAGTGAGAGAGAAAGAGAGAGAGAGAGAGAGAGAGAGAGAGAGAGAGAAAGAAAGTTAAATTAGAAAGACAGGGGAAAAGTCAATGGATAATAGACGGAATGATGGAGAGATATATTAAAAATCAAAGACAATTCAGAAATGCAAAAAGAGACAGATAGAAAGACGTAGAAAAAAAGCAAAAAGAAATACAAATGTACATCTACATTAAGCAAGGTGATTAGCCTAAACCTTGCTAAACCAAAGACAATTGTTATGTATGAATTCAGTCATTGAAAATTAGGAAACAAAACAAAACAAAACAAAAAAACAAACAACAAAAACAAAACAAAAAACAATAAAAAAAAACCCAGTTACAACAACGACATTGATTATGCTTAGATTAAAATTTTCAGGTGTCATACTTCATTTTGGTGTAAGTCCACTGCCATGAAATATACAGTTGGAGTCGTCTGAGACAGAAGGAAAATGAGGCCGGAAGCGGAACTTGTAGTTAGGCCGATCTCAATTCTCATACTCTGTGCTGTGGCAACAGTTCCTAAGAAGATTATTTTCAAAATCGTTTATTAAAAAAGTTTGAAAGATCATTATTGAATGCAAGATTATGAATATCTAGCTTACAAATCGTCCAAAAGTATTGCACTGACAATGCTTAGAGCCATCTTTATCTATATCAAAGGAATAAAGTGAGATATCGGGTTTTTATATAATTATATATATGTGCGTGTGTGTGTATGTAATACACACGGTATTTTCTATACCTAATCCAAGGTAGGAGTTTATCTCCCCGCCAGTAAGAGATACTCCATATCGCACATTCTGGGGCACGGCTGGGGCTGTTGATCTGTCCAAACTCCTGGTGAGAGATAAAGCAGAGAAAGAGAAGGCGAGTGTGTATTATAAAAGTGCAGCAGCTTGAAACAGATTTGAAAGATCCTGCTCCCTCTTTGTTACCTCCCTTGCAACCATTTGAAAAGAAAAAAAGGCACCTCTCAAAATTTAGAATGAAAAAACAACAAAAGTAACAAAACATGAACAAAAAAGAATGCATTAAACTGCTTATACTATTAGATTTCATCTTACCCGATAGGAAAAATTATAGCCGTGTTGCTTTCAGGGTTATTGGAAAGTACAGCTGAATAGATGGCACCGGCAAAATTGGTCTTACCGGCCTGGGAGTCACACAAAAAGAAAGAAACCAAGATAATTTGTAAATAATGAATTATTCTTATTCTATTTTCTGATGCGCTCTTTAAATGAAAGAATCGTTAGGAGGAATAAAAATTTCTTGGAATAGCAAATTTAACTTACTTGGAAACCAACTCTATTATTGAGATTACAGGGGTGTTTTATCTCACAATAATTATCAATGCCAGAATTCTGTGTTTGTTACAGGGGACGGAAATATTCCGAAATGTTGAACTTACACCAACTGTTAGATTATATCCTCACCAAAGATTAACCAACACTATTTTGCTTCTTTTTTCCGCATTAAAGATTATGTTTTGGATTCCATTCTAAGGATAAGTTTTCACACCCACAGTAGGGTGATTTCATTTATCCTTGACCCTTCTGTAACAAAACTTTGGATTCAGAGAAAGAAATCTGGAAAATCGCTATCTGTCTCAGGAAATTGAATAAAAATAGCAACTTTTGTTCTCATTTCCCAACACAAAATTATGATAGAGACTTATGAGATGTTAAATATATTTTCTCCACGATATTGCTTTTCACAGGTTTTTTGTTTGTTTTGTTTTATTCTTTTATGAATTCTTTAGTTCTGTTGTTTAGCCGGTAACTGTTGAACATCGTTTTTGGCCCAAAAGCTCACCTCTTTCAGTTCTGTTGGTAAAGGTGAGGAGGACAGATCGTTCGAACCTAACCCACCAATATACAAACTTCTTGCAAAGTCTATGGTCAATGTGGACGCGGTTTCTTGGTCCTTGTTGGAGTTAGCAAACTCACCCTGGGCGCCAAGTGTTATTGCGATGTAGTCATTAATTCTGAGAATAACAACCTGTCATGAAAATAAAAGTTTTTTTACTGACCACATTTTTTTTACAAATAAATGTTACCAAAAATTCCGCACAATGTACTATGGCTTGAAATAGTTGATAGAAATAAAAAAAAGACGCAAAATAGAAATACTTTTTACCCCTCCAATCGATCTTTTCAAGAGGATCAACACCAAAAATACTTATCTTTACTTGCCTCAAATGGATTGGAAAAAAAAAACCCACACCTTGAAATCACCAAGTAAGACATATGAGAGCGTTAACTAACATTCTGGATTTTCCAATTACTACTATATTTGAAATAAATGGATCAATATGATGTATTCTTTTAACGGTTTATATTCCATAAACATGAATTCCATGAAAAAAACCTTTATGTTTCTAACAAGACAACATTAATTTACCGAATATCTTTCACCAGAGATGAATTTATGGCCAAGACTGACAGTTATATCCTCCTGGAGGGAAGATCTCATTTTCACATTTATCGCGCTGTCCAAGAAGTACACTGTGAAGTAGTTGTTTGGGGTGTTCAAGGAGTCTGCTATATATAGCAATACTCCATCTGCTTTGTAAAGCGCGAGGTTGACTGCAAGATTGAAACTGGCCAGTGAAGAAAAATATCATAGCAGTATTACGATGGTTGACGTTATTTATTTGAATATCAAGATTTATATTGATGTTGTGCCCTGCATCTCTTTCTTTCCTTCTCTCTTTATTATTCTCTTTCTCTCTCTATCTTCCTTTCTCTTTTTTTCCGTCTGTGAATTTTTCCATTTATTTTTCTTCTCCCTCGCCTACAACATGTTCTAGTTTAAAGATGCTGTCAGATTATGTTTCGTTTTGTAATAATAAATTTAATTGTAAAGTTGCAAAAGCTAATTACCCTCCTTCTATGTAAGAAACGGGATTGTCCGTGGGTGCTAGCTGTGTCCAGCTCACAACCTGTGACCCATCCAAAACAAAGCCTTGGTCAAGTGCGAGACGAGCGACCTGAGGGACCACAGGACACGTGTCCAGGGGTGTTGCTGCATCAGTGACAGGAATAGCAGGAGGAGAGCTTGGAGGGGCAGGGATGCCTGCCAATGACAGGCCTTCACTGGCTAACGCGTTGATAAAGCTGAGCTGGTCGTATCTGTGGGTAGGGTCAGTTTGAGAACATGAATGAAAGAGGCAACAATGAGGAAATACAAATGATAGAAATACCACTACAAGTTTAATAGGATACAAGCTGTTGAGTAACCGATTTTAATATTATTTGTTAAGAAAAGTTATTGAGAGAAAGAAAATGAAATATCTAAAATGGATTATTTGAAGGCTCCACCGTAGAGTAGATGTGTAAACAATCACTGTAAAACGATGATTTCTGGAATACTTCAGTTTACTTGATATGAGTAGGATAATAAGGGAATTATCTATGTGACTGGAAGGTGTTGCGACAGAGCGAGTGGATGAAAATCTTGGGCACTCACAGTCCATTAATTGCTATGGTAGTCATCCCGCCAAGAAGACTCTCCCTGACAGGAGCTTCTGCTGGGAGGTCGAACCCTTCGGGCACACCTCCCAGGGTCAAGTTAGCACCTGTAGAGAAGGTCAAGTACGGTGTACTCAGGGTGGCTGATGTTTCCTCAAAGTAGACTCCATCTATTTGCATTGATACTCTGGAGTTTGCAGAGACACAGAATTACAACCATAAGACTAAATAAGAGCAAATGAAGATGTAGAATACCATTCACAGGTTTAAAAAAATAGAAATCAAGAATCTGAATGGCAGTACTAACAGAAGATCAAATCTCTTTTTTTCGTCATTTATAGCATTGCCGAATAGGGGAAATTAAGTAATGAACTAATGAATACATCGAGAGTGATAAGCTCCCCTTCCCTCACCATTACTGAATCCTGGCTTATGTACTTGTCAAAAATTCCTATTGAAAAAAAATTATTTTCCCATAGTAACCAGAGTTGTGTTTGATTGCCACGTTTATATTCATTCTTTTCCAGCAATTTTCAATCCTGGTCTTCTTTATGGAAAACGTGGAAAAACTGCAAAGAAACCCATTACTTAACGAAAGTGCAAGGAGGTTTTTTTCTTTCTTTTTTTTCATTAATAGCCACTTTAACGCAGAATAAGCTGCCTTTTTTAGGCCCAGCAACAGAAAATTGAAAGAGCACATTACACACACAAATGCAGTGCTTTTAGCATTGAATCCCACCTTGAAGTTGCCATGTCCAGCTGTATTAAATGAAGCTGGCCATCACTGACAAACTGGCCAGTACCAAGTACCGTTCTGGTAGTGTCCTGCCTATATATCAGCAGCACGTTCCCTCCAAAGATGGCTAGATATAGGAATCGACTCTGAGAAGATGGAGAAAGAGTGAGTGTAATATTAGGCAAGGAGAGCTCTGCACGTATCGACTACTGTGTGTTGACAATGCAATCAAACAAAATTTGAAACTGAAAGAGATCTGGCTCCGTACACATGACACAACGGGCAGCTTCTCAGAGGGTAAATGAAAGAAAATAAAGGGCCTACGTAGAATAAATAGGATATCTGTAAGGCTCAAACATAGAAGATTATCTCGGAAGCATATTGTGTTCAGATTGTCAACATAGAAGATTATCTCGAAAGCATATTGTGTTCAGATTGTTTTAGCTACTTTCCATATAGTCTTATTCTGTTACTAGACAATTCAAAATTTTAATTTTAAATAATATAAACTTGTTAAAGACAAAAAGTAGGTAATAATGGTGATGAGTTTCTGTAACCGAAAATTAAAACAGCCGTTGTCAAGCGACACCATTTCATGTATGCCGTATCAATGAAAAAAAAAATCAAACATATTTATATTTTTCTTTCAAAGTTTGAATAATTTTGTAAATCTGAATAATTCGTCAAATGCGATGCTAATGACTGTTTGGATAATGGCTACTTTAACTTAAGACCATGAATAGAAAAACAAAATTAACTATTGTTGATTCCGCGTTGTCGTCTCAGATTATCGGAAATAGCGAACAGTCACATAAAGACACAGCTCTGCATATACCCTCTGAGCAATATAGAATCAGACTAACAGTTTAGGGTTACATCATATGGCCTTTTTTTTTCAATTTTTTTTTTAATGGATAGCCACTCATATTTGGTCACATTATGTCAATTTCCTCAAAAAAACAAAAACAAAAAAAAACATAAATTAAAATAAAATAAATAAATAAACGAACAAAAGAAACATTCTTATACATCTTACTTTAAACAATTAGTAGCTTATTGAACCCGATTTTAATAGTTTCGCACAATTAATATACCTCCATCAAAACTTTAAGAACCTATGTTTGATCTTTGCCACAGGGTTTGTTTGGCAAAAAGCAGAGGCTTGTTTAAAAAACTAAGTAACGGATCCAAAATCAATTTTTAGTGGAAGAATTTATGCCTGTATTCAAAGAGGATCAGAGATATGGTGAGCACAGGTTTGCAAGCATATCAAACATCTGCTGACTCTATAGCCAAATCTCAGAGATGCTCAAATTTATAGTTAAAAAGAAAACAACAAAATGAACAAAAACAAAAACAAAAAAAAAAGAAAATCAACAACAAAACAATTATGTTTAAAGGACGAGTAAAAGAAAAGATATACAAAAATTACACTTTAAATCTTTTCTGAAGGCCTCTAGTCAGTATTGAACACATTTCTGTAATTAGTGTCATCCGATTGTTTCCTATCCAATTTCACACTGAGTTGTTGATCAGATCGAGCTAATTAATGGTAAAAAAGTAAAAAAAAATTTTCACTCCTCCATACAAAATTTGATTATCCGTTTGACGATGTTCTCGGAATATTAAGTTTCTCGTATTAATTGTGGCTGGGGGGGGGGGGGGGATATTGCAACCTTGTATAGTAAAAACCCCACCGATTTGCAAAGTTCATAGAGAATTATTCATTTGAAAATGATGAACATTTTTAATGCTCTTTGAACCAAAAATCTTATATGTTTACTCACTGCTCATTTTTTTTTTGTTTGTTTCTTTTTTACTACTAGCTTGCCATGACTCGAAAAATACAGTCGCTCATAATGAGGTTATTCACAAAATGGTAATTGGTACTATTATATGTTCCCATCCATTCAACGGCACAATTAGTAGTTCTTTGACCTTTAGAATCTCTCTCTCTCTCTCTCTCTCTCTCTCTCTCTCTCTCTCTCTCTCTCTCTCTCTCATTCTTTCTTCTTCCTGTCGATATCTTGCCTTCCTCCCCCTCTCCCTTTGTATCTCTCTCTCTCTCTCTCTCTCTCTCTCCCCCCCTCTATCTCTCTCTCTCTCTCTCTCTCTCTCTCTCTCTCTCTCTCTCTCTCTCTCTCTCTGTTTTTATACTTCTTTCTCTCTGTTCATATGTGTATTTCATCTCTGGCTCTGACTCTCCCCCTCTCCCTCTCTTTCTCTCTCTCTCCTCTCCCTCTCACTCCCTCTCTTTCTTTCTTTCGCTCTCTCTCTCTCTCTCTCTCTCTCTCTCTCTCTCTCTCTCTCTCTCTATCTATCTATCTATCTACCTATCTATCTTTCTGCCCTCCCCCCACACACACCCCTCTTTAATACTCTATATCTCTCTTTCCAGTCCCAGCCTCTTTTCGTAAAGTGCGCCTAGTTATGTAATTATGTGAAAGCTGGAGAATTGTTTCGTCTAAATAAGCACTTATTATTTTGTCTAACTGTGAGTCAGAATGAAAAATGCTGCTGTAATCTTCCGATAAACGCCCATTTTGTCCCTGTACATAAAATCTGTGTTAGTATTTTACATTGCTGCAACTGTAGTTTAAAGTCTGTTATCTTTGCATTCAAATTTCATATTTAAATCAATCTACCAAGTTAAATGTGCTGAATTTATAGAATGCGCTTTAAATTTCCGCGCGGACAGGGCATTTTCGTGAAACTTATGGTGCTGTGTTTAGTCATACAGGATTCTATGAAACATGATTAGCGCTTAGCTGGAGTGTTTTAATAATCACTATTGATAAATGATGAACATCGTTTTGTGAATGTAACAGTGACTTGAACGAAATTCACAGTATAAAAAAGGACTGATACTTTTAATAGGGTTTTTTTTTTATTTTCATTAAATTTAAATCTACAAGACGTCCTGACTGATTCAAACAGAATAGTGGAGGAGACAAGATTTAACAATGGCTCATCAGGTTCATTTTGAAATTATGGACTTTGTTCTTTTAGGCATTATGCTTTGTGGTTCCATGACTATTGGACTTTATTTCTCCTTTGCTGGAAACAAACAAAGAACCAAAGAGGAGTACCTGCTGGGTGGCCGACGTATGACAACACTTCCGGTATGTTTATCTCTGTTCGCCACCTTTCAATCCGCCATTTCGCTACTGGGAACCCCAAACGAAGTCTACACTTACGGTACAATGTGTGTTTATGACATCGTTGCCACAGCACTCGCGAACCTGCTCGCCATAGTGACCGTCCTTCCTCTTATATATCCCTTGCGTATAACTAGTGTGAATGAGTATCTTGCCCTCAGGTATGATTCAGCATGTGTCCAGGTGGTCGGTGCCTTGCTGGGTATCATCTCAAGTCTGTCATACATGACGATAGCGCTCTTGTCCCCTGCTCTAGCACTTGAGCCGACAGCGGGGGTGCCGCTGTGGCTGTCAATAATTATAGTTGGGGGTGTCGGAACAATTTACACCACCTTAGGCGGTATCAAAAGTGTCATCTGGACGGACGTATTTCAGACAGTTTTCATATTTGCTGGAGCTTTCACAGTGTTGATAAAAGGAACCATGGATGTTGGAGGAATAGAAAAGATGTGGAGGACTGCTGATTCTGCGGGAAGAATAACTTTAGATGAAATAAACTTTGATCCCCGTGTACGCCATACAGTATGGGGCGTCACCTTTGGTGCTATGGTATACTGGTACTCCTCTTTCTACACCCAGTCCAGCATTCAGAGGATTTTATCCACTCGAAACGAGAAGGTCGTCAAGAATGTCTATTTGTTTTCGATTATTCTGTACACAGTTTATATTTCCGTCCTTGTGACAACTGGTCTGTTACTTACTGCCTATTTTCATGTGACAAAGTGTGATCCTCTTGCAGCAGGTTTTATTACCAATAACAATCAACTAGTGCCTTATTTCGTTGTCCTGACATTAAGATTTCTACCAGGCTTATCGGGCCTTTACATTTCCACAATTTTCTCAGCATCTTTAAGCACTCTCTCCTCAGGAATTAATGCACTAGCAGCAAATACAGTAGAAGACTTTATATCCAAATTTATTCGGGACAAACCAGAATCTGTGATGACCTCCATCACAAAGTGTTTCGTATGTTTCTATGGGCTGGCGAGCATAGGGCTAGCATATATTGCCAAGGAGCTCCAAGGACCAGTTACCCAGATGACGTTTGTGGCTGTTGGAGCAGTCTCTGGGCCTCTTTTAGGGATATTTCTATTAGGTGCCTCATTTCCACAGGCAAATTATGTCGGGGCGTTAGTCGGTTGTGCAGTAGGTATTGTGGTCAGCTTTGGGCAGGCAATTGGTGCATTTAAATATGGTAACCCCCCAGCAACTCTACCATCGGGCCCTACAGATCAATGCTCAATCGAAAACGTCACTGCTTTGTTCACAAATTACTCATCAGTTATGTCAGCGCAACATGAGCATTCGATAAGGTTAACGACAATGATGCCATCGGTTGATTTTGTTCCCCAGCTTCAGGCCCGAGATTTTTCAATATTTGATGTCTCCTACATCTGGAATCCTTTATTAGGTGTCCTCTCTACAATGGTTGTTGGTTTACTCACGAGTTTAGTGGCTAACTGTTTTATGTCAAACAGACTACGAACTGAGGCCAAGTTCTTATTTCCATTTTGTCGAAGGTTTTGGCACTCCAGCATGAACACCAGGGGCGCGGATATGGAATTGAATTGAACAATAAATAGTATTGCGCTGATTGACATTGCTAAGACTAAAGAATTTCTAACAGCATGCATACTCTCCAAACTTCGAAGTTCATTGAAAACAAAATTTTCTCAAATTATAATAAGTACATCGGCTGGTGTCAATCGAGTAAATTTCATTGATATCTAATTATAAACTGTTATAATCTTCTGTTTCCACATTGATTGAAAAAATAATAATGATAATCCCCGAAGTAAATCCAAATAACTAGATTTAGATAAAGTAAAAGAATAAAAATCGTATTAACGTTTTCTTTCTCTGTAGATTAAATAAAATACAGACGGGTCTAAGGTTAATTCATATCTCCCTCTGGTGATCATTTATTGGTTTAGTGGGATATTCAGATACTTATATATGATATATGGTGTTAATTACGGTTTTTCTTGCTAAACATAGCAAGACTGTATTTTATGGTTAAATGTCATTCTTTTATATAGCCAATTTTGTATTCCCTAATCTTTTCATTTAGTTAAACATCTAGCATGCTGTGTATAATCTTCCACTCATTAAATTGTCACACTATACTTATCACTATTTCTTGAACAAAATTAATTTTATAAGATCCACTAAAAGAAATTTGAATCTTTTTTAATGAAAAATCTAAAAACTTGTAAAGTTGAATTTTTTTCTCTTGTCATCTTTTTACCGCTAAGCATTAACCTTATTCATATATTTTAAACAAAACTGCGTTACTCATTTAAAAAAAATATATATAAATTTTGCCACCAAGAACGTTGAGAAAAATATCGGCTTTAAAGGTTGTTTTATTTTTCATATGCGACAAAATTCATATCAACTCTGATTACTTAGTGCGGCTCTCATCTTTCATCACAGCGGAGAGATTAGCTACCGACAGAAAAAAAAATCATTAGATGAAGTCATGAGATCGGACCCCATCAGTCTACCCAGTCATATTCTTGACTTGACTAACAGTAACTTTCTCAACACTCGATGATGTTGGTAAGTTTGGGGACGTAAAAACAAATTGAGGCATAACGTTAGTCGCTGTGTTACTTAGTCAGACAGTTCGTGACCGACTCAGAACAGAACTTTAGCCCTCTATGGATTTTGCTTGAGTTTCGATCAAATGAGAAAGAAAAGTGGGAAAGGCTTTTATGTGCTCTAACACTGTACGCCAAAGAGATCCATCTCTCCCAACAGGTCGCTAGTCTAATAGGTAAATAAAGTTGTTCGCTCGAAACAAAAACGGCCGTTTTCTTTTGAACAATGCTTCTTAGAAATACATAATTGAAATTTAATATCGTTAATCGGCGACAATTTTTTCATGATTCTAGATGTTAGGGTTGCATGGATTTTTGGAAATGATAAATATCATTGCGTATACACAGCTATTCAGAGCTTATTGAATCGTTAAAGGATTCAATTTTGATTTGTGCTGAGACAACTAGAAAACTGAAATCGCATATCAAGCATTTCATTTTTCTCCTTTTTAAATTGAAGCTAAATGTAGGCAAATGCGTTGCCTTATTATTAGACTAATGGTGAGGTTAATGTTTAGATGTAGTCAGACGAGCTATGGAAAATAAATGATTTAAGGGATAGTAAGTCTGATTCTTTGTATAGGATTCTTTTGTTGATTGATAGGAGATGTAAGGCAAGACAGAGAGATCAGATTTGTATTGCGTGTCCTAGATTCTATTTCTTTGAAAGAAGGTGACAAAAAGAGCACATGTTCAAAACAATCTTCTCAAATTAGGTTTGGCTTTCTATGATTGGGCTATTAACACATTATATCCATGCTCTGCTCTTCTGATTCTTGCGCAATTTTCCATGAAGCCCTTATAAAAACTAAGAATCAATGGATTTTTCTTAAAAGGCAAGAGACTTGTTGGGTTGTTGGGGCATGGATCTCAAACGTACTGTGAAACAAAAAAAAAAAAAAAGTTTTTAACTTACTGCTCCTTGCTCACTGATGTAGACCAGTATGGCACTAGATTTATCTGTAATGAACTGGACATCCAGGGATTTAAGTTGGTTCAGCTCACTCACTTGACTAAACTGGACAAACGCAGTGTCAGAGGTGAACCGAATTCCATTGATGACCTGATCAAAAGAAGAGCTTTCATTTATGATATAATGTCCAACACTTTCGTTGAAAAAAAAGAACAGTTTTCTCTCAGCTTCTCATGATAGGCTATACAACTGAACATTTTTGCAGTGCTGTTTGAGTTGTTTCTATAAGAGTATAAAGAGCATAAGTCTGTAAAGTAAACATGCTTCTAATTTCTATCATTTAAAATAATTGTTTCCATGTTTTTTAAGTCTTTCTATTTCTACAGACATCATTTTAGTTTTTTTATGCTTTGAGATAGAATTTTTAAGAATTTTGGGAAGCCTTTGTCAAAACAAATTTCTTTAAACTGCAATTTTTTCAAAGTTATTAAACTGAAGTGACAGCTTTGATCTGTTTTGATGAAAAATACTTTGAGTGGTAAATCAAGATGCCCTAAGGTTTTAATATTTCTTGAAACCTAAAACAAAGCTATCTGTGTGAATTACCTCTTCAACGCAGCCATTACTGCTTACTCCGTCGATAGCCAGAACATTTTGAGTGAAGGATATCTGTTGTGCTGCTATAGTCTGCGTCCCCACGGCAAGCTTTCTCATGCAACCAGCAAAATTATTTTCTGTTGGAGCATACCTGAGGAATTGGATTGGAAATTTCATTTGACTGCAATAAGCAGGATGCACTCCACAATTACAAAGTAGGAAATTGTAAATATATTATTCGACTCAACTGTTATTATATTTAAAAAAAAAATCACAAAAAATTATTTTGTTTCTTCAAAGGAGCTTGTAAGTCAGTTTGTAATAGAGAAACAAAATTGTAATTATTTCTTATTTTTGACTAAGTGGAAATTAATACATTGCATAACCTTTTAGCTTCACACGACAACTGTGAACCTTTGACCTAAGCTTTAGAAATGTGAGCTGTAAATACGACAAGCACAGTTACTTTTCTGGCCTATGCTAAATGCTGGAATGAACTCATAATAATCGAGCTTGCGTGGAGTACCAAAAATAACTGTTAAATTTTTTTTCTTGTACAGCATTTTTTTTCTTTTTATATATTTTTATGTCAAATAATTAGCCTTTCTACCCTTTTATATAATTCCTTTCCTCTAATTGATACACATTTCACTGCTTTATTGTGGCAATAATAAAAGTTATTTACCCCTCCACTAAGGGATTGGACTCAGCTCCCAGAATATAGTTCTTATTATCAAATGGTGTCAAATCCAGTTGGCTGAAGTTTATCACAGACACAATTGGTGGGTCTGAGGAGTCTGCAAACTTTACAGACAAGGACAGGGATGTGTCGGCCTTCTGCGCGCTGACCTGTATCATAGATAGTAAGAAAGGAGGAATATTAATGAAAGAAAGCAATTGACCTATGAGAAAAAAATATTATTCTAAAGGTCTTAATATGTTTTAGATCGCTGCAAAGTGGTAAAAATAAAAAAGAAAGTAAAGATTCATACATTATGTGTAACGATCAGCCTTGGGAAGCTTAAGAAATAGTAAAACTGTATAACAAAGGTTTTTGTTTTTTCTTAAAATTAAAAATGATTTTTTTAACATCGTTCAAACTATTTTGGAGTAGGACAGTATGCTTGAATTAATGTTGAAGCTATGTTGAAGTATTTCTTCAACTCTAAAAGCATTCAAATATGACATCTAGAGTATTTGCGTAATTATTTTTTACATTATAATTTAAAAAATCGAGGCAAAACATCTACAACAGCCAAAGGGGACTCTCACCTGGACCCATTGGCCTGTGTTAAACTGTCCTTGAACCTGTGTCTGAAGCAACTGGCCATTGGTCAGTATCTGCCAAACCACAGAACCTCCCAAAACTCCTATAGAAATATAGCCGGTGGCATCAGCGTTCTGCACCAGCAGCATTGTGGCTGTGGTCCAGAAGGTGCGGAACTCTAGATCGATCTGCCTGATCTCTGACATGAGAAGTGGTTGCCCTTGGGACGTGGGTGTAGACAAAACCAGGTAACCCAAACCGCTGTGGAGGTGAATTTCACAATAAAAATTGTTAGATATGACACTGATTTTTTTTATATTATAGATTAATAGGCTCTAGTTCAAAATTTATTTTCAGCCATAAGAAAATATAATGGATGGGGGGACATTATACTTATTTTATAATTATCTACATACTAGAAACAGCTAAGCTCCATTTTCAATCACGTTTTCGATCAGTGTGCTGCCCTAAGAGGAAGGAGAAATTAAAGTTACACGCCAAACGTCGCTAGTCAGACAAAAGCATCCCTTTGGTATATCGGTGACATGGGGTTCGACAAAACAGGAAAAAGGCACTCACTGATAAATTTTGTGCAGGCGATTTATGCTTGATGCAAAATTCTCTATTAGTGGGAACTTGTAAATTACAGGCAAACCAGTTTTTATTTTAAAAAGTGAAATTGATGCAATTCATTAGGAAAATGATTTAAAAAAAAAGCACTGCAGGCTCGGAAACAGGTATTTAATTTCTTCTTACCATCAACAGACAAACTGATCTATAATAACCATGCTCTTTCCAGAAGAGTACAATTTTTATGTTTTTAGATCTTTGCTGCCTTAAATGAAAAGGGATCCTTTTACATGATAAATTAATCTTATGTTTCTTCTTCTTTGAATCCTTTCAATAATTTGGCAGTGGCCATATTGAAAAATGGAAAAAGCTTCGATACTGAAAACGAGCAGGATCAAATAGGTTGACATGTATTAACAACGGCAAAAGGAAGACAAAATTAATGAAAAAGTGCAATACCATGCGAGCGACTTGTAAGATGGGTTGAGCGAGGTTTAAATGACGTCACATGACCTCATCGTCGGGGTCAGAAGTGAGTGACAAATGACAAGCAACTTTTTTGGTGTGAGTGATTTTTTTGGCTGCTTGTGCCATACGCAATACAGCGTGTGGAATATAGATTTCCTGAGTGACAGATCTCTCATTCCTTATTATGTTCATTAGCGGCTAGTGATGTTTGGCAAATGGTAAACAGCAAATGACTTTCTCTATATGCCGCCTTTAGACTATTTATTCACTACGCTTATGATCTACCTGAATGAGTTGCCAGGTATGATTGCTGCATCAGGTAGAGTTGGTGGATGGCTGCAGCAAGTGGCAGTGGGCGATGTGGCTACAGCTGTCGTCCACAGATTCAGTACTTCACCCTGGTATTCTACATTGTGCAGACAGCCAGTGAACTGGCGGTTGACCACTTTACTGGTCTGAAATAGGATTTTTTTTTTCAAATTTTTATTGAATTTCAACAGACAAAAAGCATTATCCAGTACTGACGATCATACTGAACATTACATAATTGGAAATGACGTCTGGGAATCACTCAAAAAACAGCCACCAAGGTTTTGACCACCTCCCATGTATTAATCTTCTCCACGGTAATATAGATGAGATAAATGGGGACTGCCACCGTAGCTTTCTAAAGTACATTCAGACTAAGTCACCAAAGTGAACAAACTTTCACATGTACAGTAAATGTAAGAGTGAGCTTTATCATTTCACTATTTGGCAGTTAGGATAGTTAGATATTTTTGTTGTGTAGGACTACATAGGCTGAATTAAAAATGCATTCTGTGTACAATTTTGACCTAACTATGCCCAAAATTTAAAAACAGGCAAAAGATTGTTCACTTCGGTGACTTGACCACTGTATTAAGAAGCTCCAAACGCCACTAAAATTCAATACACAAAAAAAAAACCTACAGTAGAATTTTTTATTGAAACAAAATAAGGAATATTGGAAAACCTACTAGAGGTATATCAACAGAAAAACACAACAAAAACATGACATGAAACAAGCAGCCTAAAAGGTTATACCAAACGACCAAAGAAAGAAAACCAGAGAAATCACATTGTCCTAAAGGTATTGATGGAACGAAAAAATGGAAAAAAGTTGCACTAGAATCAAGCAACAGCACTAAAAACTGCAAAAGGTAGAGAGCAAACCAAGAGTAGAAAATGAAAAGGACAAAAAAATAAGATCGTGGATAGTTGTAATTTATAAAATTATTAACATAAAAAAGACAGCATACAACCAGTTTAATATAAAAATATCATATATTTTAGTGAAAAATAATCTAATCCAGATCAAATCAAAAAGAAAATTAGTTAGAATGCACTCATTCAAGATTGAAAATCTAATACCTACATCTACTAGTCTAAATATAGAATTAGATTACAAACTTACATATAAATATTGAGGGAATATTAATTATTTATACATCTTCAGCCAATAAGACAGAAAATAAAATTTTACAAGAAATTTACACTGAACTCACTTCTTTTGCCTCATCAATCGTGCCCACATAGATGTTGGAGGTGAGGGAAATGGTGGCGGATGTGTCAGCATTGGACTCAGGGCTAGTCACAGTAGACACACTGCCTCCGTTGGACAAAGCCGTCACTGTGAGATGACCCACCTGACCGTACCTGATGCGTGTAATAGAGCACATATTAAGCTTTAGATTTATCTTAGTTCTTGATAAACAAAGTTTTAGCTTTTTTTTTTTTAAATAATACTATCGTTATTTTGTCTTGTGAATTTATAGATCAAATTTGCTGTGAGGTCACTTTTCACTTACTGCGATCTTTTTCAATTTTGAAACTTTCATGTTTAAAATAAAATAAAAGTTTAGAAATTTCAAGGAAGTATCAAAATAATAATAAGAAAAACCCTGCTGATTATTATCTATGTTCATGCCCCTTGATAGATATGTGAAATGATTAGCACTTGTTGAATATATGGTTTGATGAATTATGAATCTATGGACATAGTGCTTGTAAATATAATTATTTCTTTCCACTTTCTCCCATTAGATAAAATTAATGCCATTGTAAAAATAATGCTTAGCATAGAAATGGTAAAGCTTAACACTTCTTTTTATTGCATTTTGCTCACCCATTTTTCACTTATCGTTTACTTTCATAAACTTCAACCATCCACATCATAACTTTACAATTAAGTATCTTTCACTATATAATTATAAGCTCCCTGTCTAAAAGATTTGGTGATGGAAATTCAAGAGAATTTTTACAAATCTATTTTTCTGTATGTTTGGCTATTTATTGACTGCTTTAACAAACATCTATCTATCTGTCTATTATGATTTAAATGTTTCTATGCTTTGAAAAAAAAAAGAGATAAAAACTTACAAATGGAAAAATACAGATTTGCTACAACTGGGCGCCTAGATGTATACTGAACATCAAAACCTTCTTTTAAAATTTATTTTCATTATGAATACTGTCTGCCCTAAAGGCCCAACCTTGTGGCATCCACTCTGACCCAACAATCAGCACATATTTCTGCGGGGCTCTCGATAACTGTAGGTGTGGTGTCGGTAGCATACTGGAAGTAAACTTTACCTCCTTTCAAACCAATCTGAAGCTCATCCACTGAAAGATTAGACAAAATAAATAAATAAATCAGCACCTACCTAGAGGCTAGTGGTAAAGCTTTTTTCCAAGAACAATTCTAAATGGCCTCCAATGTAATTATGAAATCATGAGTATTGAAGAGTTTGAGGATTCAAGATGGAAGATAATACAATAAAATAATCAACACAGGATTTAAAAATTTGTTCCTTCTTTGATATAACTTGACCACAACTAGCTAGTCTCAGGCCTGTTCTGGATACAAACAGGATGCCGTCAGACATGACGGAACTGATATTATGAGGCAACACACTGACTAATCAAAGTGTGGGGCTCGAATCGACAAAAGAATATCCTTACGGGTGTCTGGGCAGACTTTTAACCTCACTGCCACCAGAAGTCACACATTTTATCTTAAAGAACATTTTGAGGATTGCTTTAAAACAAAACAAATCTAACAAACAAATGTCAGCTTAAAAAATTTATCTATTTTTTACCACCCGACCTGTCATGAATTTTCCTCTCTCCTTTTATGTCATAAAAATCAATCTATTTGAACTGATCTACCAGTGTATTAGTATTTTGTCTCACCATTATAATATTGATTTTAAAATCCATATTTCTCAATCTATTAATTATCTATCCCTCTCATCGTTTGATAAAACTATCTATAACTCCCAAACATTACAAGCAGTGTGAAAAGATAATTCTATTTTGCTTTCATCCACAATATTAGTTTTTTTAGTAGTGTTTCGAAGCCCTTATTTGTTGTTTGTTTTTAATTCTTTTCCTTCTTTTTTATAATTTTTACACACACACACTCACGTGCAACCTCTTGCAGAATAATACCCTTTAAAAATAAATCAATACAATTGGAACTTCTACACTATTTGACAACAACCGAATCTCAATATGGTCAGACTGATTAAGGAGATAAAAATCTAATCGGCTGTACCCGTATTGGGATCGTCTACGAAGAACATGATGCCATCGTTGAATGTCCCTGGCTTGCGCACTTCCAAGGAGACCTCATCAAAGAGATGCTCATTAGTGGCATCTGTGTTGCTAAACGTTAGTCCTAGATCTCCGTCAAAGGTTAGTGGCTGTCGAAGCTGGGTGAGAAGGGTTTCAGCGTTTGCCAGCTTGCTCTCCAGTTGACGGATCTTCTCCTGGATCTGCTGCGTGGTTCTATCCGCTGCTTGGGTCAGAGACCTTGCCTGGCCTATGTTGTTCTGGATATTAGAGCTTCTCGTTTGTTGGGCAGATACTGCCAAGAGATAAGTCAGCTAAAGTTATTACAGGAAAGAACAGTTAAACACTAATTTGGAATAAGAATAGTTAGCTTATTATAAATTCCAGATAAATTAAAATATCGCTTTAAACATTCAACGTCATAAAGGTTTAAAAAAAAAGGGCAGCTATAAATTTCGGTAAGGCAGTGCTCCTTTATGCACTTTTGAGGGAATATATAGCATTATAATAAGCTTTTTAGTGGTCTTTAAATAAAGCAGGAAAGTACAGCATTAGCTGATTTTCCATATAATGAGAAACTTTTTAGGGGATGTAATTTTTTTAGTAACCAGACACATAAATACATTTATGTACATATCATCACCATGTTTAGGGTAGCATAACTCTTATTTTAAAGAATTTATTCATCCTGGTAAACCCTAATGGATTATAATTATTTATTTCCATCCAAATATTTATATCTTGAATTTCCTTCTGGGTTTTTGACTATATGACTTTGCATTCTTCTCCTCTTAAGAATTTCTATTTTCCTTTTGCCTGCCAACCTATCTTTCAATCAGACTGTATTTGACTATCTTCTCACCATTTTCCCTTTATTTTTACTTGTCTATCATCCTATCTAACTTCTCATGAAGACCAACTCACAACGATCTCCGACGGACTGCTCTAAAGATGTAACATCAGAGATGGCTTGCTCAGTGCGCGTGACTTCTTCCTCTTTCTGAGTGAGCACAGCGTCCTGGTTGGCTGTACTCTCCGCCACAGTCATGGCTATAGTCCCTGCCTGCTGAACCAGGCCAGAGGCTGAGCTTAGATCCTCTCCAAGAGTGTTCTCTAAGAAATAGCAACGAGGTTTATCTTATAAAAAAATAACCTAAAATAACAAACACCCGTGAAATCTAATGAAGGTATGTAGTTAGATTTAACACTTACACTTTTTTGTATGCTATGATTTAAGAGCTGCGGCAAGAAAATTACTACAAGCCATGTTAGGCATGAATAGGACTTTTAATCACTCATTGCGTTAAAAAACTCAGATCTTGACAATATCAAGGTTTAGGTATTGATAATTGTGCACCTCCATCTATCTCTCTTCCAACCCTGACTTTTTCATTTAACACACATTTCATTTTATAAATAAAAACATTTTAAAATCACTGATGAAATTTTTTAAGATGTTAAGAAATGCAGTGGTATGCACTAATTGACAATTCTCATTTTGTTTACACACCTTGCACCCTTGTATTCAGGGCATTGGAGGCAGCAGTCATCCTGTCCACAACAGAGTCCACTTGTGCCCAGAGAGAGGGCTCATTGTTCAGTCGGTTCGTAGCAGACTCAATAGAAGTCAGCAGCGCTGTAGAGAGGACATTATGTTTTTAAGTACTGTTACAATTTTGTACTATTGCCTTTCTCACTAAGCTTCTAGCATCTTTCCTACTGTCTTTGACACTTTCAATGACTGATTTTCTCTCTCTCTCTCTCTCTCTCTCTCTCTCTCTCTCTCTCTCTCTCTCTCTCTCTCTCTCCTTCTCTGTGTCTCTCTATCTTTCTCTCTATCTCTCTCTCTTTTCCCCGCTCCACACACACACAAATACACTCTCTCTCGCTCTGTCATGCAGTTTCTATGGATTCCTCCACATGCTTTTCCCTTTTCCTCTCTGAAAATCTTTCCATCTTTCCATTCATTTATTTTTTGATTTGCTGTTTTAAGCTTCACACTCGAATTAATGGACTTTCTACTGGAAGTCAACGCCATTTGCCTCTTCCACATGGCTAGAACTGATTCTCTCATCACTCACACACTCAACCTAATCCCTAACATCTCTGATACTACGAACCTTGAGGCTGGAAATCTAAGTTGGACACTTCTGTTCGTAAAGCCTCAGCATCAGCCTTCTCCAGCTCATATTCTTGTCGTCTTTGTTCGAAAGCATCGCCAGAAACATTGGTTCTTATTGCACTGAGGAGATCGTTTGCATCTGCTGCCATTGTTATTGAGTTTCCGAGATCTGTGATGACCTCTTCAAAATTCTTGATTGCCAGGACAGCATCTGTTGCAACCTTGGGGATGGTCGTGTAAGTGCTAAAATAATATATAAAGAAAGGAATTTAATGAGATGTACTGTAGCAAAAAGATAAATTAAAAAGGATCATTTTTATACATTTTAAAATATATCGAAGTACCGGTAGTCCTATTAAAAAGCATTTTTGGGTCTTTTGTGGTTAGACGTTTCTTTTAGTGCATTGAGCATGTATAACAGTTATGATGAATTGCATAATTTTATAAAATGCAATTATTTAATTAATCATATTGACTCTTTGTTGAAATGTGTCTGCTCATCCATAATCATTTTGCTCTTATTTATAACCTCATGAGTTATATACACACAACGTATCCGGAAATTTTGTTTATTGAATTGATCTCTTTTATGAACCTATTCAATCCTAGTACCATCACTAGATATCAATTGTTTATATTTTAATAGTTGATTATGTTAATAATGCAGAAAAATCGAGAAAATCTTCTAGATCATCGTCATTTTTTCGCACAGACCTAATTTTTCTTTCTTGGAAATTAAAAAGGAAATTGACATTGTTGAATGCAATGCTGAAATCTATGATGAAAAAAAAACATCATAATTTATTATTGTAGACCTATAATTTTGTAGAATCTTGAAAATTTAGGTAAAACATACTCAGGTGTTGCAGGCTTGAAACTATTATAGTTGTTACAGCTATTATTAATAAAATTTTTACAGTAAAAATCCTCATTTAAAAGCAAAGTTAAGGTCTAAGAATGTACCTATTGATTGCCTTGAGAGTATCCTCTAGACCAGTCAAGGAAGTTTCAGCCTGTTCAACCCTGGGCGTGACCACATCAATAAGGACGGGGAGAGAAGTGAGTCGGTTCCTCAGTAAAGAGCTGCTTGCTTCAAAATTGGCTAAACCTGAAGAAATTGAGCAAGATGGTGTCAACCTCTTGTTTTTTGTTTCTTCTCTGAAGACTCCCTGTTATCTAGCTCCCCAATGAGTTTCTACCTAATACTATTCATAAAGTAAATAAATATAATCATGCCGTGAGGTGATAGGTACCAAGTAATTGATATTAAAAAAAAGCTTGTTTCCCTGGACATAGAAGTGTCTGAAAGAGTCTTTTTTTAATAAGTCCAATAGTTTTAACCTATATGGTTTTCCACTCTGTGCATTTCTGAAAGCACGCTTTTTCAGTGGCACAGTTAATCTTCTGGCCATTGTCCTACTGGTATTCAAAAAATATTTGTGCTGGTAAACTCCAATGTTTGTTTTCTTTCAACAAATCTAGTCTTTGCCATCTTGATCCGCATTTGTGCATGTATAATGATGGCCTAATGTCAAAAATGAAAAAAAGATAAAGAAAGGATAGCCAGGGTGGTAGAATTATAATCAACTCTTCATTAGACAGAAAAACAATAATGTCATTGTCAGTATAAGTCAGATTTGATTAAAAACTGACAACCTTCATTAAATCGAAAATGAACAAGTAATAATAGTTTTTCACAAAATTCTTGTGAAAAATTGTTATTATTGTTTCACAAGTTATATTGTACCGAAGGAATGCAATTTCACAAAGAGTTATGCCACTTTGTTGGAGGTCGTGAGTTCTATTAACAGATAGAAGCATTTTGAAGATCGGAGCAGAACTAGATAATTTTATTGTATAATGTATATCATGTGCACATTTTATGTTTCCCTTTTTTTTACACCAAACTTCATACCAGTTTGCAGTCTTGCAGATGCTATTGCTTGATACGCTATCAACAACTGTAAGTAGAGCTCATGACTTCCAACTAGGTACCATAACTCTTTGTGAAAACACATTCCCTAATTTCTTAAAATCTGTAGATACCTTCTCACTAGAGTTTAAGTCAGAGCATTATCTTAAGTCTTCCTTTCTACCAGAAGTCTCATTGATATGGAAGTGCTATATCATACGATCTCTAAATCAAACAGAAGCAAACTCAAGAACCAACTTCCACCGGTAAAAAGAAAAAAATGTATAGTCAAATTACCTGTTGGGAATGGGGGATAATCCTCTCCAGACATAATTGTGCGAGCGTCACCACTGAGGATGGAATTAGTGTTCCTGACAGCAGCACGAGCAGCGTTGAGAGCCGATTGAGCATCCCTATTCGCCTCTTCTGTATTGGTGAGGATCGTTTCCACAGCTTGCACCAGTTCATCAGCTTGGGTCTTATATTCCTGTTATTTAGCAGAGAGGCTTAATTGGCATTTTTCTTTATCATGAAAACAGTTTGTTTTTAAGAATGCATGTATGAGTTACCATTTTTGTTCCCAACAGCACTGCTTTCTTTTCTGAGTGTTTTCCATTGGAAAAAAAAGTGTCATGTCATCTCCAAGTGTCTGCGTCTGGCTTTATCCCGTCCTTTATGCATGTGCATTTTTTTGTTTATTTGCCTCTTTTCTCTCTCTCTCTCTCTCTCTCTCTCTCTCTCTCTCTCTCTCTCTCTCTCTCTCTCTCTCTCTCTCTCTCTCTCTCTCTCTCTCTCTCTCTCTCTCTCTCTCTCTCTCTCTCTCTCTCTCTCTCTCTCTCTCTCTCTCAAACCCATACCATCACTGCTTTTCTACAAATCACCATGCCTCATCCTCCAAGACCACACATGCATAGATATCTTTCAGTCTGCTCATTGCATTCATTCCAGTGCATAGAATCAGGTATCAACTTAAACATAAGATTCCTCTGAAGACTCTCGTTTGGCTTCCTAAAAGTAAATCGCACCTGCCCATCGTCCAGATCATAGTCGGCTGTAGCCAGTGAGGCAGCGATTGCATTGATGCTAATGCTCAGGTTGGCCAGAGTCGTAGCCTGATCCTGTAGCTCACCGTACTGCGAGGACACTGTGTTATTTAAACTGGTCAGTTCCTGGGACTGAAAAAACGGTACAGAATCGGGCAAGAACAAATGAAGGACTTTGACAATTGGTTTTCAGCTTGGCTGCAAGTAATGTCATATTTCAGGATAATATTTAGAGATATTATGATTCTCATCTATATCAGGTAATTTAATTATCATTTCCCTACCAAAACTGTGCGTGAAAAATTTCCGGGAGACTTAAAACATTATCAATAGGTTCAAAGTATAATAGGTAAAAAGAATTATAAAGACAGCTGTCAAAATCTACAGTTTTAAGCACAGATTAATCAAGGTCTTAACTACAACATTCCATTAAGATTTTGTCTAAAAATTCTGTGGGATTTAAAAAAGATATTTTCTCTTCCCACATAGATTTCTTAAAAACACCACATTTTCAATCACTAATTTTAAAGCTTTGAAAAAAGCCCATGGATGCACTTATTGCTTCGCTCCCTATAAAAATCTAAGTTTTTTGGCCTAAACATTTCTATAAGAGTTATTGTGTGAGATTCTATCATCATATTAATTCATGTACTTATTTTTCATTTGAAGCACGGAAGTATTTTTTTAACAAAATCTTAAGATGACAGATTTTCCTGTCTTTGTCATCACCTGAGCTGTGACGGTTGCCCTGGTAGCATCCATACTGGCAGTGTTTTGCACCTTGCTGAGCACTGTCTGAGCCTGGGCCAGCTCAGGATCAAAGCTTAGGGTGCTGGTGCCCGAGTCCGACCCAGCATCTGCATACTGGGAACAGATGGCGGGAGGGGGGAAGGGAGGTACAGATCAACATAAGAAGGGAGTGTGGTCAAGAAGAGGGTCGAAGAGTAATACAGAAAAGGTTAGAATTATTTGTATTAAATAAGCAAGCAGCCATCTTTCCACTCAAGTTGCCTTAGTAAGTATGCTTGTAATCGTATACAAAAAAAAATTGTCTCACTTCTCCTTCAAAATATGTGAAAGACAAACCAATAAATGTATTGATAGAAAAAAAAATAATTGTAATATACAACTGGTTGCTCTTCGATTTTTCTAATATTGGTTGGGGCATTGAACTGTCATGGCAGGTTTTGGTTGAAAGGGTCGATATCTGCAAAAAGCAATAAATTGAAAAAAGTCTTTTATGTCAATAAAATTTTGTAGGTTTTAAGTAATTCTTATTTTCACACAATAGCACAGTCCTATTATTTCTTTGAAATAAACCAGATAAAAAGAGTAAAATTTGAATGATTATCACCATCTATAGCAATGCAACTTCAAGGAGAAAATATTATGTCTGTGAACACAACAAGTATCCTCTGAAAGATATAATATCCACATTTACTACAGAATTCAACAGACTTGACTTACTTGAGACGCCTGACTGCTGTACTGTGTGGCTATCGCAATATAATTTTCCAATGTGCTCTCAAAAGCTTTGCAGTCCTGCGTGAGTTTTGTGGTCCTTTCGGACATCTGCCTTTGCCTGTTGTACTCGCTCTGGCTGTCAGTTTGCAACTGGGTGGTGGTCGCTTCAAGAGTACCAGCCTGCATATTGATGTTTGAAGTTTACAAAAGACACTTAATATCAATTCACTAATTTATTTAACTTGGCCGCTTCTTTCAAAATAAATAGCTTTGATGATCTTTTTTATGCTTAACTTAGATAATCATGTAATAAGTATTCAAATGTTTAAAATTTTCATTATTGCCATTCCTTAAGCTCTAATTGCTGGTTTATAACATCTAGTATTAAATTACAGCAATTCAACTATTTATATAATATTATACTGTAAAATAAAGTTTCCTCTCTTCCAACACGTCTGCGATCCACTCTCAGCCAAAAATTGCATTTCAATACATGGCTATTCCCTAGTTGAAATATCTGCCCCTAAAATTTTGAAAATTTGTTAACTGTTACTTTATTATTTTATCCTGACCTGACTCTGAAGGGTGTTGTAAGCTGTGACCAGAATATCTCTAGTTCCGGTCATGTTGCTCACAATCTCTGTGGCTGATGTGGCTTCAGTATTGGACAAGCCCAGAGTGACCAGGCTTGTGTTAAGCTGCACAGCCAGGTTTTGGAGGCGCACATCTTGTCCTTGCACACCCTCGACCACCCCAGCAGTTGTCTGCACGTCAGAAGCGCTTTTTATCAACTTGTTAATATCTTCACCAAGGGACTTTTGACACTGGCCACATTCTGAGAGAGGCAATAAACTGTTTTTGGTTATTGATTGTATTGTATAGTTATCTTTTCCTAAAGGGGTGTGTGTGTAGCATAATAAGTTTTGAGTCATGCATATAAGTATTTACAATTTAAGAAAGATAAAAATTGCCAACTGACTCTGCGTATATTGCTATTGATTCCTCTAGAAAATTTTATTTCTCGTACTTTAAACTAGCTTTTAGGAGATATTGCTTTCAGATTTGATTAAAATGTTTTTAGAGAAAACGTAAAAGGTATAAATTTCTTCTTAAATATGGAAACGAAATGTTTGAGACACTGATTTTCTATGATTTGGATCTCACCAGAGCAGCCATCGCTGGTAAAATTGACGAAGAAGGGATCGCATTGGTCACACTGGCGGCCTCCTACACCCGGCTGACACTGACACTGACCATTAGACTTGTCACATAGCTCGCCAGGCACAGTTCCAATTGTGTCACAGCCACATGCTGCACAGTGTGGATGCACGGGGGTCAGAGGAAGATGAGCATATGAATGTCATATTAAATAAACCCAAAAAAAGGCGATCATGAAAAAGTTAGACCTGGACCCTCTTATTATTTACTTTTATACAAAGCATATATTAGAAAAGGTTAAAGTAAGAGTTTTGCACACTGTGCCTTTGTAAAATATTCGTAGAAGAAATGGGGAGAGAAAGTAAACTAATCTAATGTTTTCCATGAATGCCTTTAATTGACAGATACCCATGTCGTGTTCAAATTTATTTACTAAAATAAAAAATTTTAACGTGTGGAGATTGTTAGAAAATCAAATTGAAATAACCTTTTTTTTTTTTCAAATCATGGTTATTTTTAATCTTCAGATTTTAAACCGTACATTTAATTTCTTCGGCTATCTTTTCATTCTTCAACCATCTCCACAATTAACTTAAAAGGTAAAAGTTCTGTACATGTTAAGGTTTTATTAAGTAAAACTCATTTATTCAAGCTTTTCTAAATTATTTTCAGTTCTTTTTCTGATGTTCAAAACAGTTGTCTTTTTTTCTTGTCAATTCTACCCTTTTGATTTGCTCTGTAATGCTTGAGGTTAGGATGACAGGCACAATATCTCAGACATGAGCCCTGTGTTGTCGTGTCCAGATATTTTTTGCTTGTGGTCATGAAAAATCATGAACAAAGTCTTAATTCTTTTCTAACTTTTGGCGTATGCTGTTGTGATCTTTGAAGAATTCTTCGTAAAAACTGCTTTAAACTATGTGTATTTTAAATTATTTGCTTGACATGAAAGCAAGTAAATTGTTCATGCAACTTTTACATCTTGATTGATTATTGCTCATATGCCTAATAAGCTTGCTATAGTTGCATTTGCTCTCCCTTGATTCTCCTGAGTATAACCTTAAAAAAACTTCAACCCATTAGTTTTCTCGTTTGTCCATTAGCAATATTCAAATAACCACGCGTCATTCATCATGACAATGATGATGATGATCATGATCAACATCATCATTATCGTCTAGTTGTACCTTCACATGGTGATATTGGCAAACCAAAGAAACCATCATCACAGGTGTCACAGAGGTCGCCGCTAGTGTTAGGCCTACAGGAACAGATTCCGGTGCTGTTGTCGCACTGTATGTCCGTACTTCCAGCCTCCACACAGCCGCATGCGCGGCACCCTGGCCAATAAAGTTATTGAAAATGGGTTGTCTGATTTGAACCCTTATAAAGCTCTGCTTTCTACCTGTACATCTGTAATTGAAACACTATTTTCCTTAACTATCTGTTTACCTAAAAAACATAGTTGCTGCAAGTGTAAACTTCTAAAGATTGTTAAGTAAAACCTTTTAATATACACTTATTAGTGTGTTTAAAACAAAAGCCTGTGGGTAATCTCGTGCAGTTAAAAGTAATTTAAAAACATAGTACAAAGCACAAATTTCAATGTTAACAATGTAAAAGAAGAATTGGTAGACCACTGAAATATGAACAGACAAGACAGTGAAAATGGTCGAAAAAGGTTGTGGGATTTGGATTTTCGACTTATATTTGCTAGGAAAGAAATAGCGCTCTAACTGCTCTATGGCGGTTTTTTCCCCTCCTTAAGTCATCTCAAATTTTCGGGTAATCTTATCAAGTTCATGGATGTTGGTGACACGCCTGTGGCATATACATGCATTTATCAATAATAATGATAGCCATTAGTTTGACTTGATCAAAGCTGAATCAGGAGAGAATTGAAAGAAACAGTCGAAGCTTTGTTAACATGTTTACTAAGGCCTTGCATTCTTGGATCGAACCAATATCCAGTTGTGCCACAGAGTATATAGTACGGGTGAATATTATTGTCTGGATAACATGTCCCTATCACAGGCAAATCGATTTGATTTGAACAGGTAGATATATTTTTTTAGATGTACAACACCTACGTGCAGCGTCCAAATGGAATTGGGGGGAGGGGGTGGGAAGATTGGTGGCTGAAGCATTTGGCCATAAGCTTAACTCAGCAGTGGCCACTTACCCAAGAACTCTGTGGAGTCGTAGCCCCAGAAACCTAACTGACAGTAGGAGCAGGTGCGGCCTCCCACTCCCTGCACACATGGACACTGACCATTCGAAGAATCACACACAGATGATGTGGATGTATCAGGCACACATTTGCACTCTGAAGGAATGAAGTTTTAATACTTTTAGCACTTCAACGCCTTCAAAACCATAATACGTAAATCCGTATAGATTATGCAGAACAGAAAAAATGTAAACTGGAAGGTAAAAAGGGAGTTAAGAACAAGAAATGGCCCTTGAAATATTAAAAAAAAAATAAATAAAAACCTTGTCTTACAGGTTTGTATCATTTTCACGATTCTCTACATTAAAAAAACAACAACATAGACTGAGAATTTCAAAGGATTTTAATTAAAATGAAATAATACCCACGAAATAAAAATATAGTATATAATTACATAAATTTTGAGGTTCGATGTCATCGTTAGCATAAAAAACATCTTTAGATTCACTCTCAGGTGGATGTGAGTATGTTGAAACTGGTAACAAGATGCCGTATGATGTTAGTAAAATTAACATGCCGACAGCAATAATCCATTGCTCCTAAATCATTAAGTATCATGGAATGTAGAGTGGGGAGATACATCGTACCTTGACAAGCTTGGGTTGAGGCGTTGCCATAAAAGCCTGTGATACATCTCTCACAGTTATTGCCGGTGGTGTTGAACCCACACGAATTACACAGGCCTGACACACTGTCACACGTGTCCGCATTCCCGTTACAGTCACAAGGTGAGCAGGCTCCCCCTCGTGTCGCTGGATCGCCGTAGTACAAGTTGTCACACCTGGCGGTAGAGAAATGCAAGGCTGAGCAATAACCAGTTCAGTCATCACCACAGACTAGATTGTTGCATGTTGTTCTGGATACTTCTACACTCATGCACTTTGATGAGAGTGAACTTATATTGTTATACTATTCTAACGAAGCTGCTGATATACATATATTATACATCTATAATTCCCACAATGCACAGGGTCTACACAAAGTGACTAACATGATATATGATGCAAGTGATAGTTTTGGAACAGTGACTCTTTGACCCAACGAAAGCCTCACCCCCAAAAGTTCATGATGAACTTATGATTACATCTATAGTTAATCCGCAATTTTCAGTTTATTTTGTGCTTGACCAATACATTTTATATTTAACCGTCTATAACTCGTGCATTTATGATAGAAATATATGTATGTTTCTTGATAATAAATAAAACTGATTTAAAAAAAAATAGGCATTCGGAACATATCGGGTGCATTTGAACTGTCTTGATATACAATCAAAGCGCACAGTGGCAATCATCAGCTGCTTCGATGATAAAATCTCAGTCCCGAAGTCCGCTGCATTTTCACTGCTCATTTCATTAGACACGATATCCAGAAACTGTCCAACTAATAAGTAAACTTTCAAACAAACAAAAAACCACCAATACTGCAGTTAAATACAGATAATGCTTTACAGCAGAATTAGTTATTGACTTACACATCACATAGGTCCCCTACATATCCTTCTCGACAGAAGTCGCACACAACTGAATTTTCGGTGGCATTGGCGTGACAAGTGGCGTTGAGCACGCGTGGTTGGTAGCATGGGCACGGTGTACAGTCCGTTGATGTGCCTGCCGTAGCATCGCCATAGAAACCAACTTTGCACTTTTCGCAAGAGTCCCCTTGAGTAGAATGACAGTTTGAAAAAAAAATTATCAAATAGGCCAAGTGTGATGAAATCGAATCTCAAGTTAGTCTCTGCGAAGCAGTAGGACAAAAGGTGATCAGCTGTTTTCCTTTTTATTTTATTTCAGAGTTACTTGCTACACTTTTCAAGCATATTTTTAATTAAACACAATTCATATTGCATATGAAACTTTAAGAAGGCTTTTTACGGGTTTATAACGGAGAGAAGGTCATTCAAACACAGACTCTTTTCATTCTTTATTATCTGAGCTATCTGGTGCCCTAGTTATTAAAAGTTTATTTAATTATCTACTTGTCCTATTATGGTTCCATTAAAACAGAGAGGCTGCATGGTATCCTCTTTACAAAAAAAAAACTTAGCTACGCAAAATACAAGAACGGCATTTTATTACATCATTGGGATTGATGTTTGTAATTCCAAAATTACATAAATGTACATGGATATCTGATCCGCTGCCATACAAAATCGTCCCAGTCGGTAAAAACCGTTTCACGAACATGGCTCTTTAAAATTTCTGCTCTCAGTTATAACCTAAGACTGGTGTCACATCAATGCTAACTTAAGATATGATCATGTTAGAGAAGTGTTACAGGCTGCATCACTTTATATCAAAGTGTTTTTTCACATCTCTGCTTCCAACCAACTGCTTCAATATAATCCTTCAAAGACCACTGTTATTTGTCGTTACAAAATGCTTTAGAGGATTAGCTGTAAAAGTGAAAAGCGTGAAGGACATTTGCATGACAAAACCGAGCGACTTGTTTGTGGTGTTGTCCTGCCTACCTGTGGTATCGTCCAGGCAGCTTTCACACACTCCAGTATCAGCATCACATAAAGCACTGTGACCGTTACATTGGCATTGAACGCACATCCCCAAGAAATTCGAAGAGCTCACATTTGCTCGCTTGTGGCCCAGCGCACATTCCTGTAAAAAATGGCATAAGACATGTATTCTGTGTAATATGCCTATCTTAATGGCTAGCCTTCTCACACATTAGTAAATATGAGATTTTTTTTCTTCGCTTTTTCTCAAAGTTATTTAAATTTAATATAAAGTTAAACTAACATTCTGCGTTAAAATTAGTTTAAGATTTACGGTGGTCCTATTGAAAATAAATATTATAATAATAATAATAATAATAATAATAATAATAATAATAATAATAATAGTAGTAGTAGTAGTAGTAGTAGTAGTAGTAGTAGTAGTAGTAGTAGTAGTAGTAGTAGTAGTAGTAGTAGTAGTAGTAGTAGTAGTAGTAGTAGTAGTAGTAGTAGTAGTGGTGGTGGTGGTGGTGGTAGTAGTAGTAGTAGTAGTAGTGGTAGTAGTAGTAGTAGTAGTAGTGGTAGTAGTAGTAGTAGTAGTAGTAGTAGTAGTAGTAGTAGTAGTAGTAGTAGTAGTAGTAGTTGTTGTTGTTGTTGTTGTTGTTGTTGTTGTTGTTGTTGTTGTTGTTGTTGTTGTTGTTGTTAAAAACTAAACAGGATGTAAATACATGAAGTTTGTAAAAGAATTTCGAGTGTCACGGTAAAGCACTAAATAATTGTTCCATATGATGTTGAGTATGACTTACCTCACAAGAACCTCCTGTGTACTCGACACCACAAACACATTTCTCCGCTGCAGGGTTAACTACACCAACAGAGCTTTCCACGTTGAAAGTCAACAGTGACAAACTGAAATACGAAACAAAGCAGTTTTTCTTTTCAGGAAACAGATGTATAAATCTTCCTCGTCTCCTTGTTTTCTCTCATTTCCCTCTTTCTTGAGACGATGATGTATTCTGCAATTTTTTTGTCTGCATTTTACATGTTTCTATTGCATCACTATCCTTTTCCTTTCAACTTGTTTCTGTGCGGTAATCTTCATCCAGCGTATTCACATGTTAATAAGGGAAATATACCAGGTCATATCAAACGTTTTGTATAGTTGAACTTTGATTTAATAAGCAGTTTTAAAATCAAATCATAATATTAAACCTTCCTACTCATTTGTGGAATATTAGATTAAATTTTAAATAATATGTTTCAACACACAACCTCTTATTTTATTAACTATTATAATAAGATGCAAGAGCTAAATGATAAAGAAATCTACTAACCGCGCTGTATAACTTCCAACAGAAAAGGAAGCTGGCACCAGAACAGAATCCGCTGTGGCTAAATACTTCAAGAACTCGACCCTAGTGACAGGCGCTCCGCCAACTTGTTTGGTCCAGTGTGTTTCCCTTAGGGTCACTGTCAATGTGTTGTCAGTGCCTTGCAGCACTGGCGCTGTCCCGTGCCTCAATATACCGGTATCTCCAGCGAGGAGAAGAACTTCATGTGCTGTGAACACTGAGCCATCAACTATAACATAGTTGACCGTGAAGGTAAGATCAGTGCCATACAGCTTGAGAAGGTTGGATGTGAAGGAGTCCGGCATTTTCCAGTAGAGTCTCTGCTGGGCTGCAGTTGGGGCTATGGTCAAGGCTGTCGGTAACTCCGTGGTCACCTGTACAGACAGGCTGTTCGGACTTCCGTCCTGGTTGGACAGCTGTAGGTTGGAAACTGCGACAGCCCCGCTTCGAATCGATAATGGGTATCGTTGCTGAAAAATAACACCTCAAAATGATTAACTAAATACTATTCATGTTTATTCTCGTTCCAAACGGTGTTGTATTGTTGCAATAATGAAGTCGAGCAAAGGCCAGAAGAAGTGAATAAGGTTGGTTTGCTTTGACTCTGTACGCAATAATATTTCGAAAGATAAAACTATACAAACAAGAAGAAGAAAAGCTATTTTGCCTAATACATATCTTCCGCAAGGCGACGGATACAGAGAGTGTTTCTTCTTTTTAACTAATTTCTGTTTGATTCTATGATCTTAGTGGTTTCGCACAGCGCAGTGGACACAACCTAAATTTTCTTTGGGTGGTATTCACAAATGACGTCTAAACAAGGAATACATTAAAAGAGCATTGCAGGTTACCGCAATTTTTACGCCCGATTGAATTAATCAATATTCATGGTTTCTTTTATCAAACTTAATCCCTCTATAACAGCTGAATTTGTTTAATTTGACAGTTTGGTCACAGGTAAACAAATCATATGTTAAATCAAAAACTGAACGGAGTAATATGTTACTGCAATGCTACTGATTCAAATCCGGTATGTGTTACGAATCAGCAGCTTTAGAGACCCTTCTAAAATTATTTCCTATACAGTTAAAGACAAATTTTACCCTATGAGAAGTACGTGGTTATGATGAAAACTCAAAGACTTACAGAGTTTAGCTTCACATCACCAGCACTACATTCGCTTGTGATTCCCATACAGACGCAGTTCTGACAGCCCAAATCAGGGCTGGTACCCAGTCCAAACGTTCCTCCTTTGCATATTGTACATTTGATTCCCTCCACATTGGCCTGAAATGAAAGGAAAAAAATAAATTTAAGAGAAAGTAAAAGGTTTTTATCATAATGAATGTCTAGTATACATGACCAGACTGTACAAAACATCTCACTATGAACGGAAACTCTGATTTTATCCATCAAATTAAAGGTAAACACAAAAGGTCGCAAAGATTAAGTAAATATGAAGATCTTTAAGATACACGTGAGTTTTAACTTAGTAATGACTTTGGTACAGATTCTTGAAGAGGAGACTTTTGTTTTGTTTTGTAAAATCATCACATAAATTACGGTATTACATGACTATCAGTTTAATACATGAGCCCTTTCTCTGAATGTTAATTAGAGACGCGAATGGTTTCAGCGACTACCAACTACCTGTATTGACTCTTCTAATCTCAAGTGAGTTACAATAACAAAGTTCTCTCACCTTGCATGGACACTGGCCGGTGACTTTGTCACAAACATTTCCATTTGAGCCATCAGGGTTACATGAGCAAGGCAGGCAACCTTGTGGTCCCAGGCTGTGAAATCCGTCCTGGCAAACATCGCAGTTGTCTCCCACCACCCCAGGCTTGCATCGACATACCCCGCTAGTAAGATTGCACTGAAGACTGGAGGAACCGATATCGTTGCACTGGCATGGCTGATTAATTACAGGAAAAGATACAGGAAAGACTATTAGTTGAGGATCACATAGTTCTTCAGAGACGCAGAGGGACACTGAGAGAGCAAAAGGAACTAGAGGAAATCAACTGAAGAGATTAACATAATTTTGTGAAGCCTGAAGTACTATGGAGATTTTGGAGAAGGGTGAGGCTGACTAAAGCAAGATGATATACATAACTTACAAATAGAGAACAGAGGTCGAGGATGATACGGTCATTGGTCCACAAAAGTAAGTAGATCTATGCTAAAATAATATCCATAGAGAAGCGCAGGTCGGCGAAGACTATCGCCATCCCTGCTCACCGCTTCGAGAGTATTTCGCATTCATGTCAGACTTACCTTACAGCCCTGGGTCTGGTGCCAATCCCAATGATTAGGTAAGCAGAATTGACACTGGCGGCCGAATGTGTTGTCAGGACATTCGCATTGCCCTGTGACCTGGTCACAAGAGGTGCTAAAAGCGTCACAGCTGCATTCTGGAGGTATGGAAATAAATCAATGGTCAAGAGTGAGAGAGAAAATAAGACGAGTAGATGACATTGATAGGGAGAAAGAATAAAAGACGAGATAATGATAGGAAGGTGATCTTAAATGACAATTGTCAATGTTTTGCTATTGTCCTTCCACAGAAAATGGATTCTCTTAAGTAGAGAACGCTGAGTGTCAACATAATTATTCCTTTTTTTATTTCTACATATTAATATTTAGTTAATTTTTCACACTTGCTTTCCTCATAGATATCTCTTTCCACCAATTATGGTACTTTCTTTGATATAAAAAATAGTGTATGAAAGCGTTGCATTTTTATGTATACATGAAGTTACTAAATTTACTCTAATAGGTAAGGTGTTTGATGAGTGTTTATATGGAAATGTCCTGTGATGCAAAATGGGTCAATTGGATCAGCAGCCATAACAATATTATCATGGCTAAGATAAGGCCTAGGTGAATGTTATTGTCAGGAACAGGTTGGCAAGCCAGAAATAAGTCAAAGTCAAACTACAATTTATGCTAAATAGCTACTTAACTAATTATTCCTGAACAATCTCAGAACTTGATCCACGATTTTAACAGGACAGTGAAAAGGTATGTAATACCATGGATAGACAAAAAAGGAGCACTATAAAAACAAAATGAAGAGAGAAAATCTGATTAATATAATAATTTATGAAGTTGCGCATAAGGGAAGAAGCATGTTTTTTTTTTTTCAAATCAAGACCGATGTTTGAAAGTGTGTCATTTAGCACCTTTTGTGTGTACGTTGTCAGTTGAATGGTTTATGATGGAAGAGGCACATGGAAGAAGCAACAGTAGTTACACAGTGAATGTTAGCACAAATTTTGGGGTAACGAAATGATAGAGTCCATATGGAATCTCTTTTTTTTACATTCTAGGCAGCAAAAGCTGATAAAGAAATATATGTTAAAAAATCTCATCAGATGCAATGAACTATGTACTTACTCATCTTTAAGATAATATCAACAATCAAGGAGCAGGTGGGACTGTACAGACAATCATTTGAGAACCTTGATTTATTTTATTACTTTAGAAGCCTTGATTGACAGAAACGGATGAGTGGACACACAGATCAGTTCATCAGTATGAAAAGCACAGGCATTATTTTATCTCCTAGAGTAAAACCTGAAACTTGGAAGATATCCCATTAAACATAATTACTTAATTAATTTTATGTATTCGAGTGCCAAGTTGCTTTTGCTTTACATGCTGTATAGCATGTAATTCTTTCCAAAATACATCAGACAAATCTAGATAAGTGTGAGCCAGCGCCTCCTGAGAGGTTTTAGCATGAGCTGGACAAAGAAATAGGAGAAGAGTGCACAGGCTTTAAACTAAAATCAGAAGAAAAAGAAACAATACGTGTTTACAAAACTCAAAGACTTGGTTGAATGAAGCGTTCAACAACGAGTAAGGAAAAAGCGCAGGCGGAGACAACTGAAAGTCATGGAAGGACTCCCGCCACCCCCTTCCCCCTACCCCCCCCCCCCCCCCCCCCCCCCCCCCCCCCCAAAAAAAAAAAAAAAAACAAAAAAAAAAAAAAACGACAAAAATAGAAGGTAAAGCCCGGAATAAGCACAGAAATGAGCAATAACAGAGTGAATGGTACTTTTTCATGGTCTACACACAAAGCAAGATAAGAGAGGCGATGATATTGATACAATAACTATAATTCCTTTTTTATTTAATTAAACACATTTTGCACATGTTGTTATCAGCTTTAATCTAGTCTGTTCTGTGATGTAAGCAGATAGCCCAATTCACGTGAACAAGGACAACCTACCTGCACATCCCGTTGGACTGAAGTTGTAGTGGTCAGGTGAGCATTTATCGCATGTTCTGTCAATTACGCCAGGTCTGCAGTCACACTGACCGCCGTTGACCTCACAGGTGGCTCCAGTGCTACCTGTCAGGTCACAGTTGCACGCCAGAGGAGAGGTCCAGTAGTACATAGTCAGTGAGAAGGTGGCAGCATCACAAGCCGCTAATGATGAGGGATCTGAGGGTCTGGCAGAAACAGCGGTCGAGGGATGATTAATAGGAATAGTCAGCTAATTTCGTATAGTCCCTGCATATTTTATTGACTCTTTTGAACCATCATTGTCATAAGCTATGAATTCCAGCAAGGCAGTTCACCCCGACAGTTTTTAATCCTACTTGCATAGCCTTGTAATTAGCGTCTAAGAGTTAGGTGTTCTCAAGTATTGCGGGTACACAGCGGGTTCTCTCCTGTCTCATACAAAGGAGCATGAAACTTTTTTATGCACAGTCAAGATCTAGGAAATGAGGAAACGGGCAAAAGCTGATTATTACTTCAGGTTATTCGTCTACTCATACTCAAGACAACAAAATATTTTAGAATAGTTTGAAAGGTAACTGACGCCATCATATTTCTTAATTCTATCGTATTTCCCTATTGGATAGTCTTTAATTGATCAGCCTTTACACTAAATATGGTATTTGGATAGAGTATACTTTCTCCAGTTATCTGCGGTGGAAGGCTTGCCAATGCAACAATCGGAAATGGATTAAAACTAAAAGAACGTTATTTTCTACTTGAATACAAAACATTGTTACTCCTAACTTGTAATGCCGTGATAAGGAAGTTGCTGTGAAGAGTTACAATTAATCAATAAACTATAGCTGATGACAAGATTTTTACTGACCTCGCGTTCGTCAGCAGATCACATCCCGTCGGTAATGGGTCTGACAGAACTTTTGTAGGATTCAGAAACTCAATTGGAAAAGCAACCAGTTTATCCTAATTAGGAAACGAAATGCGTATATTATTTCATAAGTGTACGTTTTTAAAATCATTCTTAAATTTCTTAATGCAGCGTCAATTAAAGCCTTTAGCACTCACCAAAATAGTTTTTACAATAAATTATTTTAATTAAGTAGTTCTGACAGTTTCAGAATACTAGACATATATCCTATTTTAGACTATTTGTATTTTTCATTATAGGACTGTTAAAAAAAAACGCTATTCACACATTAAAAGACAGAAAAGATTGTGTCAAAATCATCAACAACAATAATAATTTAAAAAAAAAAAAAAAAAAAAAAAAAAAAAAAAAAATAATAATAATAATAATAATAATAATAATAATAATAATAATAATAATAATAATAATAATAATAATAATAATAATAATAATAATAATAATAATAATAATACCAAAGAGAATGTGAGACAAAGATAGACACCCACACAACATACAGATGCTAATAACGGAAAAGCAGGACAAACTAATGACACTGCTAGGAAGAAATAGGCAGAGGAGTCAAAAGTTAACACTGATAAAAATAGATCTTAATGAATGAAAACGACATGACACAAAAAACATAATGATAAAATTCTGTAAAATTACCAAGCGAAGATCGCCGGTGATCACCGTAACGGAGAGCAGATTAGGGCCAGGGGACAGGCGGAGTGGGTCAGCCTCTGGAGAGTTGGCCTGGCACCACACCTGTCCACACGGTGGGAGGGTCATGTCCAGGACAAAGTCAGCTTGACCTGAGGGCGAGGTGATTGTGAGAGCAACGCATAATCATAATAAACAGGACAGTTTGTTATGGGTAGGCCCTACGTCTAAGGCTGCATTCTACTTCATAATCATTAGAAGTGTCATTATTGTTATTAGCAGCAGCGGCATTTTCAAGCCTTAAATCGTCTTCAGAAGTAAAAATCCCGTGTTTATCACTGTCGTTAAACTTGTCCCCATTTCACAATCGTGTTTGAAAAATATCACACCTATTTCAGCCATATAGTCTCATGTTGTCACATAACAATTATGGAGAATTCTAGGAAATTAAACCATAATCAATCCATGTTCTTTATGTTCATTTTTTTGAGAACAACACTGTTTAAAATTTTTGGGAATGTATGCTTTCCTCTCTCTTAAAATTTTAATTTTACATGCAGGGTGTGTGTCTATAAGTATATAATTATATATAACAACCCCTTTCCCCAAAAAATAAAATAAAATAAAATAAAATGGAGAGGGGGGGGGGGATTTGTTAATGTCCCATCAAGCCATACTCCTTTAATGTAATTCATTAAAAAGAACAGGAGGGAATTTTCTTCATAGGCCTCCTCTATATTTGAATTTACTGACCTCCAACAGAAATGTTGACAGAGCCCCCTGCATTACCAGAATAGAATAGAATTGACGTGAAGTTCAAACTCAGTGATGTATCTTCAGGTACGTAGATCAAAGACGAAACTCCATCCTGTACAAAAAAAAAAAAGGCAGCATAAATTTGACGCATCTATTAAAAGATACCGTAAGGTAAATACTTTAGATATTAACCCTTTTTTGATAATTTCTTATAAAATATAATTATGTGTCAAGAAAATTGCGCTTTAGAATCCAAGCAATCATAATCAATAAGAAGATTTAGAATGTTGTTAAATCCAAATCTATTTATAGATCCTTTTAAACATTCTTTATCATTTAGGTTTAAATAAATAGACAGATATGAATTGCCGTAAGTCAGTGCATTTTACCCATATTTTCTGATAAGTCTTGTAAAGGATTGTCTCATACATTAGGAAAGTATAGAAGTTGCTGATTGTCGATATTGCAATGAAAGGTGTGTAATTCTTGTAATTTTGTTTTCTTTAAAAGAAACATCGAATGACTATTGTGCTGCTCATCAAAGATCTGAACATAGTGGGGGGGGGGGGGGGGAAATTTGTTTTATTATATTTGCCTTTCTTCATAATAACAAATGTTATAATGAAATGTAAAGTTTTCTTACGAAGTTCATTTCACTGCTAAAATTTTAGAGTTAACTGAAAGCAAATATTAGGGAAATATCGAATCGATCACTAAGCGTATTTAAGAAATCCTCACCCCAGGGGAGAGAACCGCATATCCAGTGCCTGAGAAGCCTGCATACTGCTCATCTCTTTTCCAGACAACTTCTCCAATACCGTCTTCGAACTCAGTGGCAAGAGCGTGTGCACTCGGAAAGTAAAACTGATCTTTCACGCTGTAGGAAATATATGGTTTCTCATCAGGTCGCAAGTGTCAAAAAGTTCAAGATAACAGAGGAAAACGGTTAATGCTCATCTTGAAATTGATAAACAGGATTGGAGGGGAAAACAACTTATCAAATTAATGACAATTTGCATTTCGGTATATTCATTTCACAGAAAACATTTCATTTTTTAAAATATGTTTTCTTTATTAGTTTCCTTCGAAATATTCTAACTCGATACTTTTTTTGGACAAAATTAGTTCCACGAAAAATTATTATGATAGTTCCCAATATCATTATTTATTTATTTATTTATTTATTTATTAATTAATTAATTAATTTATTTATTTATTTATTTATTTATTTATTTATTTATTTATTTATTTATTTATTTATTTATTATTATTATTATTATTATTATTATTATTATTATTATTATTATTATTATTATTATTATTATTATTATTATTATTATTATTATTATTATTATTATTATTATTATTATTATTATTATTATTATTATTATTATTATTATCATTTAATTTTGTTGCTTTCCTCATCAAAATGATCGCTACTACTATCGTCGTCATTATCATCATTATTGGTATTCTTTCTTTCATCATCACCAATCTCACAGCAATGTCCTTTATTGTTAGCATTATGATAATCAATATTCAGATTTCATCAACTTCCATTGACCCTAATTTCCCGGTATTAAAATTTAAAAAAACCCGAAAGGCTATCCAGTACTGTGAAGAAGGTTAATTTCTATGCGTGATATTTTGTCTCATAACACAAGGAAGCCAGTTAACCTTCTAAAGTAACAGCATGTTATATATCGAAATAAATAAGCTGACATTCATCGAGCTCGAGCAGCTACGCATATCAAGCATGCAGCCGTTGTGTGTACTCATGCTTAACGATGCAGCTCAAAGATCAATCATTAAGTATGGATCGAATGAATCCAATGTATACCGTATCCCGTACAAGCTGCCTACGTCGAAGAGGCTCTACTCACGTGTTGCAAGTCCGCCCTACTATGTTGTTGCTGCGGCACAGACACTGGCCTGAGAGCTTGTTACAGATCTGGTTCACCGAGCCACCCACGTCACAACCGCACGGCTTGCAGCCTGCAACAAAGGAAATGGTGACTAACACGATGACGACAAAAATTCATGTTTTCATTTTATACTAAAGCTACTTTCAAATGGTCATGGAGAAAGAATTAATTTACTCCTCTCTGGCGGAGAATTTATGTGGAAAGAGTGGCAAATAATTATATGTGTTTATTGAATATTTCTTATGTAGAAACCATGTCGAATTAATTTAATCAAAATAAATAAATAAATAAATAAATAAATAAAAGCTTTTATTTTCGATACACGTCACGGTGGTTGATGGTTGCGTTGAACATTAAGATTTTGATCCACAAGAAGAATTTTCATTCTACTTCAAATGCATAACACAAATTCATTCTTTTAACCCGTTCTGCCTTTGCGATGAGCTATTACATAACCTGATACAGTAAGGAGATGGATAACTTCGAATGAACTTGCGCAACTAACATTAACATTTCGCTGCAAAATACCATTTCCCCGGACACACGGAAACCGCAAATAATGCTCCCAGGATTTGATTTTGTTTAACTTCTGAAGGAACGAAACAATAAACCCTAAACAATTTCTGAAATTCAATAATTTTAAGTAAAACCGATTAGGGCGCACGAAGAAATTGAAATGCCTGCTTTGGTTTTTACTTTACTTTTATCAATACGTTTTATAATGATGACAAGCAGGTCCGGTAGCAAAGAATTCTCTTATCAAAAATTAGCATGGCATACAATGTAACAGAAATTAACGAAAACCAGAGGATATCTCACTTATTAAGTTATGAAAAGAAAACGATGACTTTTCTTCTTAACAATGTGGTTACATTTCATTATGCTTTTCCCAATTGCATGGCAGTTATCAGGAAAAAAAACATTAGATTTTGATTTTTTTTTGTTTTTGTTTTTGTTTTTTTTTTGGTTGGCAAAGTAGAGGGGGAAAGGGGGTAGTGGGGGAGGGGGGAGGGGGGGCATTTTTTGTGCAGCTAGTGAAGAAACAGGCATAGTTTCTTTTTCTTTTCTTTTTTTTTTTTTTTTTTAAAGGCTTTTACCATTGACGTCATCACCACTGAGCCCGTAAAATCCATCTCTGCACTCGTCGCAAGCTCTGCCCTTCACGTTGGCCTTACAGGTACACTGCCCCAGAGTGTCAGGCGTGCACATCTCACTGGCACCCACAGTACCAGAGGTGTAGCAGTCGCAAGCTGCAGTATATGTATACCGACAAAAGATTTAACTTATAATTATATACTTGCAATGTTTAGGATGATAAACAGCAAACGATTAACATTCAGCTCATAAGCACACGGAATTATTATTCTTTCAATTCATAACAAAAGTTTAATGCTTAAGATACAACCCTTTCAGCTTCTTTTAACTTTCTTCTCTACCAGATCCACAGCGTATAAATACATGTCGTATAAAGAGTAGTGAGGAGTAAGACAATGGTCAAGTCATTAATATACAGCACGAACTATATAGAACGAATTGGGTCAAATCATTTTTTTTTTATTAATTTGAAAAGTTACTTCAAAGGTTGTGTTTCTTTCTTTGAAAGCAAAGGCCCTATCAGATGACTGAACATTTAATTTGAATACTAAACTAAAATTACATTCGTTGTTAGACAGACCTGTGCAACCATCGGGGTTTGACTGCTGTAAGTTGAAGAACTGAGGTTTGCACGAGTCACACTTCGAGCCTTGCACATTGGCCTTACAGAAACAGTCACCAGGTAACTAAGACAAAACATCACTCATTACTATTTTTATAATTTTAATATAGGGCGCAGTCTGTCTATACAATTTATAAAAGAAACGGTTAGAAATCACTATTGAGAAATGCTTCTCCATCTGTAACAAGTGGAGTGTTCGTTCTTCGTTTCAGGTTGCCTTGAGTAAAAAGGTAACCTAAATTTTAATGCATTTTATTTCAAGAGGTAAAATATTCTACACTTGTTACTTATTTCACCATGGACTTTCGCCTTTATCTGTGGCACAAGCGTTATATGCCGTATAATTTGTTTTCTTGTTTCCCTAAATGTTCCTTCATCCCCAATTCCCCTCCCCCTTTTTCCTCATTTTTTTTAGCTCCAGCTGACATAACAATTAGTCCTGTAATTGAGGTTTAAAGAATATCTTTTTTATCATTTTATTTTTTTCGGATGAAATCAAGTATAAAATAGTTTAGAAGTTTCTGAAGCCTAAAATATGTTTTTAAAATATAATAATAATAACAACAACAACAACAACAACAACAACAACAACAACAACAACAACAACAACAACAACAACAACAACAGCAATAACAACAACAATAAGAGTTATGAATATTATGTAAATAGCTACATGTAACCCCATTAGCCTGTAAGACCCACCTTGCCATCTGATCGTGTGCCATCGTTGTTCATCACACAGTCCACCAGGTTGGAGTCCGGGTTCACAGTGGAGCCGGACCGGTTACACTCACAGGGGACACATGCGCCCTCAGAAGTTTGCAGGACGGTGGCTGGTCGGAAGTACATTTCTACACATTTCTCGCAGTTGTTTCCTGTAGAACGTGAGGGATGAAAGGGAGGCGAGTCTTTAATCCAGAGATTTCATAATCGCGAAATATTTCGCTAATTAACATTGCAGCGAATAACCCAGATGTATTGTGATAAAGACTTGCACTCATTTTCCGTGCCATTTCAACAAATGTTTAACTGATTTTTTTTTTTATTTTGAAAAGTTTTACCAGCATACTCATAGAATGAAAGTAAAGATATTTTACCAACCTACAAATTCACCAATGAAAGATTTGAAATTTATGTACAAAAAAGGGTTCATTTTTTTATCATAAACGCTGGTCGGAGACCGACACATTTGATAATCAACAACGCTGTTTCGAAGATACGGTGCGAACATTCAACCCAAGTATCATAGTTCAAATAAAATCAACAGCCCAAGGCTGAAACTTCCAAAAGTTAAGCAGCAGAAAGCCTCCGGGAGGAAACAGATTTGATAGCAAAATGAGATAGCAAGATGAGAAAGCTGCAGTTGTGAACTTTCAAGTAGCTCCCGAAACTTGGATACTTTTTATGTCCCATCGTCTACCGCTATATCTTGGAACTTTTTTTAAAATTAATTGTGGTTTTGTAATCATTAGACCACTAATATCAAAGCGTTTATCGTATTTAAATGAAATAGCCGTTAGCACCATATACCTTGATGTAAAATGAAAACGAAAATAAAAAAAAAAACAACTCACATTGACATTAATATCATATAGCAATAAAGCGCAGATGACAAATCTATACACACGTTTTCAAATGAATGAAGCGTTATGTAAAGCCCAAATAAAATTCAATTTTATCTTCTTTATACACAATATAGTTTCTGAAATACAAGCATAAAATTAGAACTGCACCACAGCGTTGACACACATAGTGGAGCTATTAAACAATGTAAGAACTAGCCCTACCATCAGTGAAGTGCTTGCAGTCTATACAGACACCTCCCCCTGCTACCTGACCAGAGATATCCAGGGACTTCCCTTCCGCCTCCACCGCCTCTTCGTAGAAACAACTACTGGCATGGTTGAAACAGTTGCATTCTGCAAATCAAATAAGTAGTTTTGCTTCTTGTAAGCATGTTGATATGCACGTGACATTTAAATTAAGAAAGTGGATGTATTTTTGTAACATATATTTATAGTAACTGTTTTGTTGGCATGATAATTGTAGTAGAAGTGGTTGTAGCGGATAAAGTCAACAGTAGCGGAAGTAGTAGCTAAGATAGCGATATCACAAATAACAGTGGTACAGGTAGGAAAAGTATATTAGTGGGATGTCTTTATCTATCGATCTATATCGTCGTTCACATCATAGTGCTACGACATAGACAGCTCGACTGCCTCTCGGATGTCCCCTTATATGTATAAGTCTCCTCCATTGTGTTCTATCTTCCGCTACTGACCTTAGATGTAGACATCGTTCTTGGTTTTGAGTTTGACCTCGCCTGCTGGTATGCGATAGAGGTCTTTGTAAAAGATTGTTGGCAGTGTTGTTATGGGCCTTCCTTGAAATTTATCACCTTTATAAACTAAGTATACTTCCAAAGCTTTGTTTTTTTTTGTTTGCTTGAATGTATATACCATGCCTCAGAATATGTCCGAATAGGTGCCACTGGCTTTCAAGGATGGTTATTTTTCACTGCATTTTCTATACAGGGATTTGACCTTTATCTTTATTGGGCATTTGGTGTTAGGGGTTTGTTTTAGCTGTTTTCGGCGGAATGAATCAAGTTTAGCTTCTTCTGTTTGTGTGAAATAAGGAGGAGTTTTAGCAGCAGCAGCAGGAGAAGTAGTAGTAGCAGTAGTAGTAGTAGTAGTAGTAGTAGTAGTAGTAGTAGTAGTAGTAGTAGTAGTAGTAGTAGTAGTAGTAGTAGTAGTAGTAGTAGTAGTAGTAGTGGTTGTAGTTGTAATTGTAGTAGTAAGAGTAGTAGTAGTAGTAGTAGTAGTAGTAGTAGTAGTAGCAGCAGCAGCAGTTGTTGTTGTAGTAGTAGTAGTAGTAGTAGTAGTAGTAGTAGTAGTAGTAGTAGTAGTAGTAGTAGTAGTAGTAGTAGTAGTAGTGGTGGTGGTGGTGGTGGTAGTGGTGGTAATGGTGGTGGTGGTGGGAGTGGTAGTAGTAGTTGTAGAATTTCTAGTGGTGGAGGTGCTGATCTTAAAAGTAACTGCATCAACAGATGTATCATTATATGAGTAGTGGACAGGAGTGGAGACATGGTAGAAGGTTGAGAAGGCCTCAGAACGAGGGAATAAACAACAACAGGTTAGCCGAGTTTATCAAGAAAAAATCAGTCATTAGGAGGGAAAACAAGATCACTTTCTTAAATATAATAGAATTTTGTATAGTAAAATCCGAACAATTCATTGCTTTAAATTAATCCGTAACCCTGATGTAATCTATAACTATGCATATTATAAGTATAAGAGAATAGGATAGCTGCAATAGACCGCCAACCTGTGCATGGCTTTCCAAATTCGAACTTGTATTGGTTGAACAGGGGTTGGCATGTCTCGCAGTAGCGGCCGCGGGTGTTGCCCCCACAGACACACTCGTACATGCCCGTCACGTTGCTCACCACACAGCCGGTCTGCAGGGCGTTACACGGGCACTCGGCCATGACGGTCAGCTCAGCTACCGCGTAGTGGTTCTGGTTGGTGAACACGGCTCGATTAATTAATGAGACTAAAATTAAAGGCGAGAGAAACATAGCAGTATAGCCCTTGCTGGACGTCGGAAGTTCGTCTCAATATTGCCGTTTAAACTCAAATCAGTGGGATGTTCAGCGTGTGCTTACTAACTACTGAGGCATTTATGTCGTGATGTGTCTCTAAATTTTCAATCAAAGTTGGGATTTTTTTTTGTTAAATGAACTTCTTATATTCCTCCCTAATTTCGTCGCTATCATTAAGAGAATCGTAAGGCGTAGCGGTATGATGATAAAAAACTTCAATCTCTCAGATAATTATGTTCATAAATTAATTCAATTTTCATAGGACTGTATTAAATTCTTAATTTAACCAGGATTTTAATATTGATGAGGTAATTGGCGGTTTCCCCCCTTAAAAAACATTCGAAATTACCTACATGGTTAATGTTGTCACAACATAAAATACAAGCACTACACTGAACTATTTTCTTGTTTTCAAAATTTTGTTTAAACAAAAAACCACAAAATTTTTTTTTTTTTTTTTTTTAAATCAAGCCTTAAGTGCAAAACAGTTTTTTTGAATGCTTAAGTTGTATGTACACCAAAGACATTCAAAGCATCTAATCAAGTAATAACGTACTAATTGATGTTATTGAGCTACTTAACAGCTACATGCATTTTAAACAAGCGCAAAACTAGCACAAAATAGATTCAGTTAGTGATTAATAAATTACAGTTTAGATATAAGTCTGTTCTTATAATAAGAAAATCAATCATGCTTTAAAATGCTTAAAGTCACTGGATTGCACTGCAACATTATCTTTTTTTTTTAATCAATGTGCATCATTTTCAATAGTATGTTACTCACATAGGAGATGGCCAAAGCATTCAAAGGGGATATGAACAACATGTCATAAAAACTGACTTTGATGCGCCGCACTCTTGACCATTCCTGTAACATCAAAAACACTGTGGTTTTATGCCCCTTTCTTTTATCTTGAATGAAATTTGAATCGAATCATCACTCGAAATCATTAATCATTCAGTTTTAAAATAGCATTATCCTTAAAGAACATTACCTGAATATGGAATGTAATGGGTGGGGTATAAAGGTATAGCATTTGATGAAGGTTAAGCTGAGCAAAAAATATCAAATTATTTCATATGACTATTTAATGTGTTGATGCTAAGGAAACGAGTAAGAGAATTTAAACAGATCAAACTTAGATGTTGCATTTTAATGTGAAAATAGAACCATTGTTCATTTAGTGAAACATAAGCGACTTGATTACATTACCTTTAAAGCCACTGGAAGCTGCACAAAACTGAGGGAAATCTAAGAAATAAGAAAGAGATAAAGACAAAAACTAAGATATGGCGTTCAACAACAGTATGAGTCATCGCAACAAAAACTTTGGGATTTGCGTGTATGTCTATCACACAGTGGAGAAGAGATTAATTGGAAAAAAAGAACGTATTATTATTTCTTTACATAAGTGTGTGTTTGGGGGAGGGGAGGGCTATCCGTTGATTAAAAGAAAATTGAGGCCCTTTACCTCTCTATAGTACTTGGTACGCAAAAATTTAGATATATTTTTCTTTACTGAAAAATCATCATAAAAGTCACGATCATCACAAAAGCCAAAATTACGGAAGATAAAAGAAAAAAAGTTGCTGTGAATATCAGTTCTCTGTCTCTGTTCCCTGAAGATTTATTCCAAAACCAAATCAGGATTCCATGGCTTTTAGTCTTTCAGCTATCGAACACTCTATGGCCTAAAGAGTGACTAAGTATTATAATTTATTAAACAATGATAGCTCATTTCATCGCAACGTCATAAATAGTGTAATCTTTACAATGCAGCAAAAACCAAAGGAATAGTCAAAAATTTAAAAGCTAATCAAGTTCTTCAAAATACTTCACTGTATTTCTAGAGTCTCAAAGATTTATGCTGCTGCTGCTACTACTACTACTACTACTACTACTACTACTACTACTACTACTACTACTACTACTACTACTACTACAACTACAACTACAACTACAACTACTACTACTACTACTACTACTACTACTACTACTACTACTACTACTACTACTACTACTACTGCTACTACTACTACTACTACTACTACAACCACTACTACTACTACTGCTACTATTATCACTTCTACTTCGAAAAAATTATACTACGTAAAAATTATTGGTGATGATGATGATATTGTTATTGCTGGTTTTAAAAAAAAAAGTTGACAGATACATCGGTAGCCCCTGCACAATGGCGATTTGTTGTATGAAACATTTTGTAAGTTTTGTAAGTTTTCCTTTTATGACAATAGATTTTATTTGAAGAACGTTTCTTTTTTAATTGTCTTTTTTTTTTTTTTTTGGTAGAAATTAGATTTTAGTAGAAAATGTCATAAGTAAAAATTTTTAATTCAAATTTTAAATTAATTTGTTCAAATATCAATTTAATGTGTTCATTTCTTGCTCGTATGGGATTATGTCAATATGTCACTGTGTAAAGAATAGTAAGTACAGCTTTTCTCCTTACCGTGTCGCCCGGCGGCAGATAATCAGCGGCGAAGGAGACACAAATAGTTCCGTTGATGGCGTCCGGAATATTCTGAATAGCTACATTGAAAACAGTGGAGCACCAGTCCAGGTTCGAGGTGGCGTACACCCAGGGGATGTAACCCTCATTGTCCAGAGATTTCTCGATGACTATCCGCTGTGGAGTGAGGGCGTCCCCAAGCTGAATGATGATACTCTCTGCCAGAAACTCCTGGAGTAACACAAGACCGCATGTGAGAAAAATGTGAATATGGCTTTTACTGCTTCTTTAACCCTCATTTTTTATATGTCCAAAATTGGTTATTTGGTGTAAGTAGGTGTCGACATAATATCAGCCCACAAGCATCTTCTCTGGCGTTGTTTCTGAGAGCCATGGAATGGCCTGAACTGTATTTTACAGGGCCCTGCTTTAAGAGGGAGTAATCTGGTGTTTGATGGCTCTTGCGGAATTTATACAATAAAGCAATGCTAATCTATATTTCGTGATTTTTTTTGTTTTTTTTTTTAAGTTAAGGGAGCTCTTTTCTACTCTTTTAATTTTCATTAAAAATGTTGTCTTTTTTTTATTGGCATATTAAGGTAAAAAATGGAAACTAGTAGCATCTTAAGCGTTTCAGGGAGTTTACAGTCAATCACAATGTTCCAATTTCTCATTAACCCCACCCCTCCACCCACACCCCTCGACCCCACCCAAAACAACTTTAAATAGTTCTCAAGGCAAAGAGTTTGGAAGATATCACAATATAATAATTTAAGAACTGGTAACCATTAAAAGATGAAATGACGGCTTGACACCTCAGAGAGAAGTCTTAGAGGAGCGTAGCTACATCCAAGGGAGTTACTAGTAATGAAGAAGAGGCAGATAGTCAAGAACCGCTAGACTTGTTCACTTAAAAATAGTTGTTTATAATACATATTTAAAGACTTTCGAATGTTTTAAAAATATTAAAACTATGAAAACTTGTAGAATGGCCTGCCATGGGACGTTATTTTTTTTCCTTTGCTATTTTACCAAGGTTTGGATATTTCGTAAATTTATTGATGAACTGTGCATTTGAAACTTAGGATACATTTAGCATATCATTAATTTTGTTCGACATGAAATATTCCCTATACCCTTTAAGTCGTGAAGAAACACTTTCCTATTTCTAGTTCAAGAAATAACTTACAGACAGTTCCAGGAATCTTTAAATGCACAATAATCATGCAAAGGTTTTAACTTAAAGAATATAACACTTATTGTTAAAGTTAATACAGATTTTATCCACTTCTTGGTCGATCAATAATCAATCACTAGAGCATGCAAAAATAATTGGATTTTTTTCTGTGGCAATCTATGTCTACCTTATAGCATCCTCTGAGTCTGCGGTGCAAAATATATTAAGAAAACTCGTTGCCTCAGAGATAAAGGTCTCTAACATTGATTCATTGTGTTAACGTTGATTAAACAGGCCTATCATCGAAGCACAATATAATTGACCCGCGATGAGGGCCAAAAAGCTTGCTCTCGATATAAGCGAGAGATCAAAGTCTTCCCATTTGTTCATAAAATAGTCAACTTTAGCTAGCTGGTTTGAGGTTTAAGATTGATAGTATAGCTGATTTTGAAGTTAATTGTAGAAACCATTGAAAAGTGTTCATTTGTTATATTAACAATAGACCTAAAGAGGCAGATAGTTTTTATAATGGGTTTTAAAAAGAGACATATGAAGGGTTGCGATCAAATTGGAAACTGACACTTAGCTGATTGTTTACTAACGAATTGGACTACTTTGTCTCACAATTAGAATATACAATAATACAAAATTAATAATTTCCTTAAAAATTGATAAATTTAAAGACCTTTTAAATTGTTGCTCAATGAATCTTTAGTTCGAATTGTAAAATGATACGATGTTAAAATAAATATGTTGTGACAATTCCGTGCCCATTTCACACAAGGGCATCAGATTTAGTCGACCAGGGAAAAACGTATTTAATTTGGTTTCCTTAACCGTTCATCTTCATTCATCTTTGACTTGTCAAAATCGCTTCTTAAAAGCTTTCAGTCGCTTGCATTACGGTGTAGCGATCGTTATTTTCTTGACAAAAGAGCAAAATGACGCTATGCTTGGATGAATATCATACCTGTAACAAGTCCAGGGTGATCACTGCTTCAAGCTCGTTGTCTCTTTCTTGAGCAAAAGCCTTGCCTTGATGGTAGATGTGAGCCCTGGATGTGCTTTGCCACCAGGTGTCCGTCTCACCATCCACCATGTTGGCTGCTGGGAAACTGGGAGGCTGAGTGAAACATGAGGAGATGGAAATAGTGAGAACAATGTTTTTCTTTTATTATTATTTATTTAAATGAATTTATAGGTAGAGTGCTTTATAAGGCAAAAGCATGCATCAAGCTCAATTAACCGAAAATGCTTTTTGTTAATTATGTGTGTTTTTTTTTTCAATAAAAAGCTTGATTATAAAGCAGCATAGGTTACAAGCTTATAATTTAGTCTCCATAGGTTACGATTATTCACCAATTGCTCCGATGTGTCTTTAATCCTTTTTGCGTCTGTTTAAATCAACAAGGAGCTCTTCTCTCAAAAAGTGATTGAATGATGACTAAGCTGCGTGTAGATTCAATATTTAATGACGATGATTTTGCACCAATTGAAATTAATTTTAGCTAACCTATTTGCTAGCTTTTTAACCGACTTCACATACAGTGCAAGTCTGCAAAATATCTTAACGTAAGAGACATCTGCATATTTGAGTGCGCAGGTACATCATAATTATTATTTTGATTGTATTTAACTTTTAGAGAATAGGAATGGAGTTTATTATTATTTTGCAAAAAAAAATATTGAGCAAAATCTGAGGATATTTAGTATATATTAAAAGCAAAGCATCAGCTTGGGTTAAGCTGATCTTCTTACTCACCTCTATATATAATATGTATCTACTTTAATAGTTAAACTGAGCTAGATTCGTATCAAGTTATCACTATGATACTTTATAAGTATTCTCGTAGATAAGCGAAATAACTTCGATGTAGGTAATAAGTAGAGAAGTTTTACCTCTTGAATCCTATCACCTTACCACTTGGACTTTTTTCGTTTTCTTTAATTTCATTTTTTTAACTTTTGCTGTATTATGATGAGGTTTTTTAAAAAGAAAATTATCTTTTGAAATTTATTGGATCTCTAGGTGTCAAACATATTTACAAAGAATAATTGATATATTAAAGAAACAACTTAAACAGCTGGGGGAAAAGGAAGAACAAATACCAATATTCAATGGCCTTTATTCGATACAGACTGATGTTCTAATGGAAACAACTATTTTTATTTCATTTTATTTTTTTGTTTGAAGGTAGAATATTAAACTCTGTCGTTTTTTTCCCATTGCCGTAAGTATCTGTTTAAAGTAGCTTTTTATTTCGTTTTGATAATTAAGATATAAAATATAATCTCTAATCCATAACTTATTTCTATGTAAGAAATTGAAAATGAATGAAAATGGTTATATAATATGAACTATAAATAATCTGGGAGAAAAACAAAATATGGAAAATGTGCAGGTGTTTCACAGACAAAATGAAAATATATAATGGTGAAGTTCACATTGATAAAAATCAAGACGAAAGGAAGTCAAAGTTAGAGGCCTACTAGAAAAGCAACAATAGTTTATTAAAATCAGTTCACATCATGTTGGAAAAAACTTACCTAATCCACGATGGATTATCACCGCATGAATATTTATGATCACGATTATATTTACGGTAAGATGATAATGGTGATTGTAATGCCATAGATGACGATAGTGGTGATGGTGGAAGTGCTCTTGTAGACGCATGGTTAATAACAGGGTGATAATGAGGATAATATAGATGACCTCCATAGAGGAGATAAATCGTAAGAAGTACCTATGGTAGGCAAGCATAAGGAATAGAAACAGATCTAAGAAGTTTGCATGATAGACGAAACAATGCTTTAACTGTTGATCATTACGATCTATGAATCTATGATTTACTGCTGTATTGAGACTGGCAAAATCATTGGTCAAAACATAGTAGATTATCGTAGTTATTTGTCGTAAGAGTTTTAATTATCTGAGTAAAATAATACTTTATCGGATTATCAATGATATTAATTGAAGTTGTATTTCTACTTTCTAAATCTGCTTTTTGTATGAAAAATACTAATGACTGATTTACATTGAAAAGTGTAAGAACATGTAAGAATGGCTATTATCAATTGAAAGCTATAGGGAAATGAAAGAAGGAAAGAAGGAAAAGGTTTTAAAGTCGGAAGAGAGAGGGAGAAAGATTTTAAAAAATGTAAAAAATGGGAAGGCAAGAGGCACAGAACATGGTTTCGGTTACAAAAACAAAAGTTGATGACGGTAGTGGTGATAATAATTAAAATGGGGATAATGAAGAAAACTATAAAGTGAGAATTAGAATGGTATTTCTCTTGATGAAATATTAGAGAATTGAAAGGTGAAGAGCGATTGCGAGATAATGGTGATGACACTCATGGTAATAGTCATCCTGTAGAGAATGGGGAATGATATTGATGATAAAAGGGAGAGTGTTCAGGGAACAGATAGAATAAAAATAAAATCACGACCTTTGTAATCCTTTTCGTAGAAATGGGAAATAAAAAAACATTCAGGAAGTCTTTCAAAAGTCAAAGTTTACCTGGTCTCTTTTGGACATCTGAAATTTGATGACAAAGATTATGATGGTGGCTTCAGAATTGATGAGTGAGGTGTTAAGGATAGAAGAATATGGGGTGGGAGAGGAGAGTAATTATGGTAATTATGACGAGAAGGACGATTAACATGAAGTCACATAGATCTTTTCATCACTATCATAAAGGATTAAAGAAAATAACATGTAGAAATGTTTAGGGAAAATGTTTTCTTATTTCTTGTGGTCACCTTGAGTTTGAGCGAAATAAAAATTTTTTAAAGTCTTGCGGCAAAAATAACAATATTTTTTTGTCAAGCGATACACGAAAATAGCAAATATTTGGCTTGAAGTAATTAAGTAGTTTGATATCTGCGTTTCAGAAAAGTGCTTGGCTTGTTTTGTTTTTTGTTATTTTTTTAAATAATCACTCTTCAGATGTAATGTAGCGCAGGTGTATGTTCTCTTCTTATTGTTCAATCTTTCTTTTTTTTTCGAGGGAGAAAAGGGGGGGGGGGGGGGGAATGTAGTTTGATAAATATGTAGCAGTTTTATTTAATGATGATGTTCATCCCTATTTCATAAAATCTCGCTTCAGGTAACAATCAAATTGTTGATATTTTACCTGGAAATGGAATATAGTAACCTATGATGAATTTTTTATCTACTTTTTCTAGGCCCTATAGTAATGTCAACCCACGTTGTGTGCCTAATTAAGGGTATTAGCATATTAATGTATTAATTTTTATATTGATTTTTAATATTGATTTTAATTAGTGGATAAGTTTCTTGAAGAGTAGTAGCAGACTAGTCAGCTTTATGATGGAAATCATATTTTGGTACTTTTTCTAGGCCCTATAGTAATGTCAACCAATGTTGTGTGTTTAATTAAGGGTATTAGCATATTAATATATTAATGGATTTTAATTAGTGGATAAGTTTCTTGAAGAGTAGTAGCAGACTAGTCAGCTTTATGATGGAAATCATATTTTGGTATCGTTTGTTTGTTTTTTTTTTTTCAAATTTAAACACAGTCTGGCTTCAAAAGCTAACATCCAGATATAAATATGTTCAATAAGGAAAAGTGAAACTTGCAGAAAAAGTTCTACTGCGTCCTTCGAGCTATATGTGGGTCAACTTGCTGGGGATGCCCTATTTGGCAAAAAGATGCAAAATAATTTAGGGTGATCAGCAGACTATTTGTGGGAGAAATAGAAACGGGTCATAGTGCGAGGACTCTTCCATAAATAACTTTATATTTTGTTATATCTAAGAATGAAAAAAAACCCACTAAACATAGCACCATCAAATTTGGAGCAAGGTGCTTTATTGTGCTAGCTACCCAATATAACCGCGTTACTGTTGTCCAAGAATTTTATGCACCGTCAAATGCAGCCCCGGAAGTACCTTTGTCCAGCTCTTTCAAAGCAACTTTTGTTGCCATAACAACTTCTTCTTCTGATTCGAAACTTTGTCCCCGAAGATGTTCTTTCATACTAGGAAAAAAGAAAAGGTCTGCTGTCGCCAGATTAGAATATACAGAGGATCATTTACTATTTCCCAGCTGTGTCAGTGCAAAATGTCCCTAACCACTCTGGTTGTGTGGACAGGGGCTTTGTCGAGTTGAAAGATTTCACATTCGTCTACAGTTTAGGGCGCTTTTTTCAAAATACAAGGTTTCTGTTTGTATTGAATTACTAATTCGTAATAGTTTGCACATACACTCGAACCTGTTGGAACAGTCAAAAACAAAACAATGCCATTATCAAAAAGCATATTGTACATGACATTCAATGGATCCTCTTTGCGACGAATTTTCGCTGGTTGTGGATTTTCTGACTCCAACCAAACAGCTGACTACCTTTTCAACTCTGGGTCCCATGGATGGATCCAAGTCTCGTCTGCTTTGACTATCATGTCCAACAAAAATGATGACTTTCACGATTGAAACCCGGAAGAAAACTTTGAACACCTGACGCCCTTTGGCCCTTGTCATCTTGCAAGCTTCTTTGTTTTGTGACATTTATACGGCAAAATTTGTAAATTGAAGTAGAGAGCATACACTTCTTTTGATAATTCATGGACTATTTTCCTCTTGTCTTCCTCAACTATGGCTTTGAAAACAGCAATTGATGCATCTCAACATGCCTTCCGAGACCTCTTTGATCTTGATTCATCTTCAGCACAAATTCTTCCTCTTGAGATTCTTTGACCAATCCTCTTACGGTAGTTGTTGTAGGAGCATTAACCTTCTATTGCGGAGATAAGATCTTGGTGGAAATCTAACGGTGGTGATTAAAAGAACCAAAAACTTTATGATTATTCTGATAACATATCTTGGTTGGAAACGATTCTCTCACTGACACCCATTTTGCTGGGAAGTCTTGACATAGAGGTTACACAAACGGCTATAAATTCATATCTTTTCAATGTAAAACCTTGAAACTTTTATAGGTCTTTTCCTTTATGTTCTTTTCATGTGCGCAGTTTTAGACACATATATAAAGTTTTGTAGATTTTGTATAAAAAAGAATGTTACTTGTGAAAGAAACCTCGTAAATTCAATTGTGGTACCCTAACTCCGAATAATGGACACTCTTTATAGACCTTTGATTAAATAGTGAGAGAAACATCTAACGAGTTACTCATTTCATTCAACGTTCCTAGGGATAGGCAAAGTTTATTTCTAATTTATTAATGGTTTCAAAGCGCACCAACATTTTTTTTAGTTTATTTCGTAAATTTATAACAGTATTTTTTTAGCAATATTCATGGCTGGAGTCATATAAAATGTCATATATCCCTTAATGCTTTGGAGAAAAAAATAATAATGATTATATTACCTTGGCAACAAGATCTGGCCTATCAGGCCCTGGTTGGCGAGCATCCACACAGCTTTTTCTCGATCTGCTAGCCATTCGATCATTGGCGTCTGAAAGGGCGCTGTAAGACTCCTTACCAAATACACCACACGTATACAAGGCAGTCACAGGTTTTTGAAGGGCCACATTTACTGTCTGGCTTTTCGCTAAATAGGGGAATACCAGAGCCAGGGCTATAAGAGCCGCAGCAAACCTCATAGTGAGAAATCCGTGAGGGTAAAATTAAAAAACAAATTCTTGTAGTTATTATTGCTAATAAATAATGGTTGTCTCTGGTTAAAAAGAAAAGAAGATCCTGAAATTTCTATTCTTTTTGTATTACAGTCATTCAAATTACTGGTAATTAGATTAAATCTTTCACCAGTATTTTTATTTCGTGGAAAGATGGGTGTTCAGTTTTGAAAAGCAATATTTATTATCCTATTCTATGTCACAAAAGACCTCCAATTTTAAAAGATGCTTTGATTTTTGTCAGTTCATGATGTACTCAAAACTACACGATGACAAGTATAAGAATATGTCATTTTGTTAAATAACTCTTGAAAGTCCCTCTAAACAGCTATTAACGATCCAAACAACATCATATCTACAATACTTGGATAACACAACTGGCAGTGATACGACCACTGTTCACGCATATATCATTGAGAGTGTGAAAACACTGTGAGGTATAAACAAGTCTAACACACGCGCGTGTTCAATGCATTAATATCCTTTCATCAAACGGTCCCAGCTTGAGAGGTTTGAATAACCAACCACGCAGATAGATATATTGGATCGCGCATGGTCCAGGTGTGGAACATATTATGGATCAGCCTCACTCATCTCAATGTCTTTGTTTGGCGAGTTGGTGAGTGAGCAATATGCGGCACGCCCATTTATATACGTATATAACCATCCGGTTTCTGCGTCCACTCGTACATGGTTTACACGCTGATAGTACAGCTACACTGACGCAGATTACCACATATGTATGGTGAATAAATAGAAAGATAGGTTAGTAACTTCTACAATTAATTTGGAAACAAAAAAAAAAAAAAAAAGCTTATTATAATGACATTTTACCATATAAAAGGAAAAAGAGAGCTTTACAAAAACCATTCCGTAGTAATGTAGTTATTGTATGAAAACAATGATATGGTCAGTGAAAGAAAAAGAATTTGATGGCTTCCAAAGAAGGTCGTTAAAGCATAAAAAGTGACAAAAGAGCAAACAGGTACCTGAAATAATACCCTGAAAGACAAGTGCGAAAAGACCCCTAATCAATCGACAAGATAAAAAGCAAAAAAATCAGTGAAATTGAAAGCAAGAGCAAAGAAGGAGAGAGACAGGCAGAGACAGAGAAAGAGAGAGAGAGAGAGAGAGAGAGAGAGAGAGAGAGAGAGAGAGAGAGAGAGAGAGAGAGAGAGAGAGAGAGAGATACAGAGACAGAGAGACAGAGAGACAGAGAAAGAGAGAGAGAGAGAGAGAGAGAGAGAGAGAGAGAGAGAGAGAGAGAGAGAGGGGGGGGATAAACAGAGAAGCAAGTAGTGAGAGAACATTTTGACGAGTGCACGCTAGTGAGACAACAAGAAAGAGTGAGAGCGCTAGGTGAGAGGGAGATTAGGCAAAATAAACAAGAGGTATGAGAAAGGAGAAAAAAAGAAACAGAGGAGAGCGGAAAGAGGGGGTTTGAGATTGCATAGAAGAGATAAGCTGAAGAAAAGGATGATTGAGAGAGAGAGAGAGTGAGAGAGAGAGTATGAGATTGCATGCACAAAAGAGATAAGCTGAAGAGGAGGGATGATTGAGAGAGAGAGAGAGAGAGAGAGAGAGAGAGAGAGAGAGAGAGAGAGAGAGAGAGAGAGAGAGAGAGAGAGAGAGAACAGAGAGATGCGAAAAATAATGTAAAGGAATAAGTGAAATAAGGCGCTTCATTGTCCTCTAAAAGATGGCGAGTGGAAGGAGTTCTGGAGGAGGGTGGGGTAGAGTTAAAACTACTTATAACCAAGTAAAGGACCGAGCGTCTAAAACACCGTGACGCACCAGAAAAGGTGAACCAAACTTGCTAATTTTCAACGTTATACTGAATAATTATTCGATATGTTTGGAAGATAACCTCAGTTTGAAATCGATCGAAAAAGCGTATTGGTGACAGCTGGGCAGACACGCTTCATCAACTGCGTCCCGAAAAGCCCCATGAGTCACTGTTCTCTTAAACTGATATTTTTTTAGTTTTTAAAACGTATAAACCGTATATGACATGGACTGGCATTGCAAAATTATGTTAATAAATTGATGCGAAGGTTAATAGAACTAAGTGAATTATTTGGGCGTAGTAAAAGCAATAAAGTAAACCTAAATAATATTCTTTCAAGTCTTTTCATAGGAAAGTAAATTCTTACATCGGTCGATCAATGGGGGCAGGTGCTTGGTGCTCCTCAAACATTGCTATTATCCTCGAAATAAATGTAATTTATTATATATGCAAGTCATTTAGAATGGTAGTGATTCGTATTGAAAAGAGTATGTACTTCTTAAGCTGATAAATTTGATCGATTTTACAATACATAATATATAGGAATAAAATATCCACTGCCAGTCACTGCTGATAATGAGATACATTGCTCTGCAAATCAACTGAAAAATCATCTTTCTAAACTGACATACCTGAAGATGATTCTGTTCATCAAGCTAGAAAGCCTGCTCTTAAAGTTTACAAAGCTATTTACAATTCAATATTTTGAACGATTTGGCACTTTTGTAGTTATCGTCTTCAGTTCATTTTTTTAATTGGTTTCTTACTTTTTTCCTTCTGTAGTTTCATAATGTCATCTTTATGATGCTACAATTTGTTGTCCAATGAACATGTAATATTGAATTAGTAAATCATCATACACATTCATTCTCTCTCTCTGTCTCTCTATCTTTTCTCTTTTCTTCTCTCTCTTTGTGATTTAAAGTCAGTTGAAACCTAGTATTGTGCAGTCCCAATCAGTTGGGTCAAGATTTATGTGCCTCTTCTTTCGGCATACATCACTTTGAAGAAAATTCTAGGGTTAAGCTGTTTTTGAAAAGGCAGCAGAGTTAAGTTAATGCCCGTTGAAAATAAAGTATTCTTGTTCAGCATTAATTTCTACGTCTACCAGAATGTTGCTAAATTTCTAGTTTAACTTCTTTGATGAATTTGATTTCATATATACGAAACATGGAACGGATTGCAAAAAAATTTTAGCTCTGAATCAGTTGAGTTTACCAAAAAATGCTTTCATTTTCAACTACAGTCGAGTCTGGTTACTTCGAAGTCATTGGGATAAAAAAGGACTTCGAATTATCAGGATACATAGAGAAAGAGAGTTTAAAAAAAACAAATGTGGATGTCAGATCAGAATGTTCTACTGTTGTATGGGACGATAGAGGGGTGTCCATTTAATTTCCAATTTACTTCCCTTGATTTGTGAAGCCACATAAAAAGAGGCCCCTTGGGGAATGACAATATTAATAATAAAAAAAAAATAAAGCCCTCAAGTGAGACGACTGACAGTGAAACAAAGCCGGATCGAGATAAATCTAAACTAAGTAACGACAAGCAGGCACAGGGCTCTACACTGTCAAAATGATATTATAAAATTCATATAGAGCTTTGTGCAAGCAGCTACATCTCACCAGCTGACCACATATAGAGATCAATCACAGCATGAGGCACCAACACTCCCCTCCTCTTCCAATCTATGAAGCTTTCACACCTGGTCATTGGGCCTAACCCCCTTCACTCTTTCTTAGCCTTATTGCAGACTCAGGCGGTACACACACACACATACATACACCAAAATTGCTTGCCCCAAGGAGCATAGCACTATTTTGTCTGTTTTACAAGCCAAGAAAAGTGATTTCAGAATCTAAAAAAAAACCTGTCAAGATAGCTTCAAATTAACTGAATCCTTACTTCAAACTTCAAACTAACTGGTATTTTTTAACAAAGCTTAAAGAGAGAAATATTCGGTAAAATTAAGCGACTTCGAAGAATTTGAACTATCTGGATTTGAATTATTTGGACTCCACTGTAATTTTTATTTCAAGAAGAATAGAAGGAAAAAAATGAGACACATAATAAGTATTAACCTCATACTAATTAGAATCATGATTCTAATTTGTTTATTTACAAGGATTAAGTGTACACAAGCACTGTATGTAAGATACAGAGACACAAGTTTAGATCAGAGAATATATACTTTTTAGCTGCTGTTGGTTTTGTGATTGAAAGGATAAGAACTATATTTTATACTATGTGCACATCAAAATGAAAGAAAAATTGGCAAAACTGAAGTCTTTGAAAACTTATGAATATAATTTAATGACATGAAATATCTTTACTGGCTGAAATGATATGTATATTAACTGGGGATACATGTAATATAAAGAAGTCTTATATTTTTGAGTAAAGTATTTACTAAAAAGGAAAACACTGTGGGGAAAAAAAGATTCTGACTATACAAATTTTAGCCAGCTGAAACAAAAACTGTAGAAAACAAAGTTCATACATGCTTATATATTTGCTATAAATGAAACATACAATCATATACAAGCTGCCAATGATTTACAACTGAGGCATCTGTCACACATACCTTAGTCACGTTTTTCAACTTAACAATGAACAGATTAATTTTACCAGAATTATGTTTAAAAAATAAACAGGTGATAAACCAGGAGAAAACTGAGCTTGACAGGTTTAAATTTTTTTCCATGAAAAAATAAAAAAACAAATGTATTTTACATAACAATGTCATGAGCACAATATTGAGAGTTTCAACTTAACAATGTGTGAAAAATAAGTATAAGGTTTTTTATGAAAAGGATAGTCCATCAAACATCTTTTTTCAAATTCAGGGTATTGTAGCTGATCTGGCATTTAACCAAAGCAATCGAAAATATGGCATGAATATTTATTTCCTTTAAATTTATAAGGTGATGTTTACAACAGTGAGAAAGTAATTATGAATATTTTTATCAGCTTACAGACTCATAATGTTCTGTTCTTAATTTTACCTTAATTTTAATGAACTTTGTTATTTTTTGACATTGTACAAATGCATATCATTCCATTTTTCCTGAGCGATTAATCCATTTTTCTGCACCTTGTATATTGAAAGCAAAGTAATTTTACAGTCAAGAGCAAACTTTCACATTCCTTGAATTTACTAAAGAAAGAGTAAAAATCTTAGAAAAAAGAATTTGGGAAACTGAAAGTAACTATTTTCCTAATTTGATATCCTCCTTAAATTACTAATAGTGGTTAAAAACAATCCTTTTCTAGTGATAGGGATAAAGAAAGGCATCAAATGCTGTTTTTGCCATGAGAAAAGGCGCATCTCAAGTTACACTAATCCCATGTATTGGTAAAATTTTTCTCCAGCTTTGAGATGTATAAGACACATTGGTAAAATTAATTAAAGTAGCGAATGAAAGAAAAAAGATCTCAATTCTTAATATCTTGAGCAGGCTTGAAGGAATTGCTGCAAGCTTATGCATTTTTCTGCGAGATTTTCATGATCACCTGGAAGACAAAAAAGGGTAAAACTATAACTTCTTTCTTTCAGTGTAAAAATAAAAAAGTGTACAATTATAGATTTAAGGATTGTTAAATAGGGCTAGATTGTTTTTATGATGGGACTTGTCTTAAGATTAAAGAGGGGAAATGTGGACTTTTTTCCTAGTGGGTTTGAGACAAGATTACTTTGATTTCAAGGTTGTTGGATGCAGTTTTACTGTAAAGTGTTCAGAATGTAACATTGAAAGTATTGTAGTTAGACGTATTTCATTTTGAAAAAGGAGTTTTATAGGCACAGGGCGTTTTTGTTGCAGTTGCATATTAAAACTATTTCCACTCTAGTGATATTAAAAAACTCGTTAGGATTATTTGGACAGTTTTAGTCTTCATATTGACCAACTCTGATTGTCTTAAAAATTTTATTTTTTAGCACTACACATAACTGCCATCTGAGAACATTTTAGGTAATATCTCTTTTACCAAGTGACCGCAAAAGGAGTAAATGTTTTCAAATATCTCCTATAAATTCTCATATATAAATCATTCCTATTGATTTTTTTTTTCCAGAACAAGTTTAACTCCTTTGATGCTAAACATTTTTCCATGAGCTACGCATTTCTGTGAGAAAAAGATAAAAATCGAAGTGCAGTTCAGAACTAAGACATAGATGTACACTTTCATTTTTCTGAAAGTTTGAAGGGAAAAAAATGCAGGAAACCATCATTGAAATTCTCTCATGATAAACCAGATTTCACTATGATTTAAATAATGAAAAATAAAAATGGGAAAAATTCTACGTTTACATTTATTTTTTCAGCTTCATATTTCTACCAAGCAATATTTAACACGTGGCTGAGAGAAATTTTATAATGAACATAACTTTTGTTAAGAATAAAATTACATTTTAGATGTTATAAAACTGTGCTATAAAGTATGTATGAAAAGAATTATCAGGCCATGCTTTATCTTGTATTAACTAGCTAGCTCAGGTGCTATTGACAGAGACTGTGCTTTACTCACGGATTTAATTTCTGTGTAAGCATCAATGCCATAAGGTCCCAGCTCTCTGCCTTGACCAGACATCTTATAGCCACCAAAAGGCATTGAAGTGTCAAACACATTGTGGCAATTCACCCTGGAAATAAAATTATAAAAATAAGTCAAATACAAATACATGATCAGCTAATATCATTTATTATTAGGGTACTTTTCCAAACTATAGCCACATATGCATTCAAATACCTAGGGTGTACTCAAAAGTGTATATTCAGGCTGATATTTGTTACCCTGTCATTACACTATATATTTATTCATTTCCCGCAATATATGTCCTTATTTTCTTTATCTTCAGACTTCTCTACACCCTAACATCTCAGGGTTTGAAGTAATCATATTTACGTGAGTAAATTATATTTTCTTGAATTCTGCTTTGCTTCATTTTCAGGATTTGGAATGTTTTCATCTTCTTTGTACAAAAGAAATTTCTGATATACTGCATTTGGCTTAAATCATTTCCCATGTATATCATATCAAACAAAAAAAAGATCCCTTTTATTACAACCCAAATAACATAATTACGGACCAAATATTACAAGGTTTTATTCAATTCTTTTTTAGAAATAACTCGGCTTATTTAGAGCTCTGAAAATCAACCTTGAAATGGAGATAATTTCATTGTAAGCATTCAAGGAACTTTTAAAGCTTGGCATGAAATGAGATCAAGAATGACCAGCAGATAGGAAAACCTACCACACAGTTCCTGCTTGGAGGCTGTGAGCCATGGTGACAGCCCTGTCCACATCTTTGGTGTACACTGATGCTGCAAGACCATACACAGTGTCATGGGCACGGGCTACAAGTTCCTCATCACTTCTAAACTTAAGAATTTGCATCACTGGTCCAAAAATCTGTATGGATACATACAAGTAAGTAAGACACTCTGATGTTTTTATTGTGCATGTGAATACAGCTACTTACAGAGTGCAAATAAAAAATTACAAATAAAGGTCAAGAAATCAGGAAAAATTGCGAGTCATCATTCTGAAAAAAGACAATTCACTTCTACAATTTGTGAGCATAAGTCTCCAAAGCATGGCAGCTTTGATACAAGTAAAATTCATCTTCGACTTTTTGTGAGCTGGCTTCAAAAAACAGGACTGCATTGTAATTTATTCAAAATAATATATTTGAAACAAAACAATGATTAACATAACAAATAGTTAGGCTTTATTAATCTTTCATTTCACAAACATTTTCCACTATGAAGGTGTCAGTAACAATGTAGAGGTATGTTTGCTTACGTGACCCTAGACATAATACTTGCACATAGTCCAAAAAGCCAATATTTTATCTACACATATTTTTGCAACTAAGTATCTAAAATGACCAGTAAAATTTAATGCCATACAAAAAGCTTCTGGATTGTCTGTTAAACATTGATGAATCACATAGTGTTAAATTGCTATTTGTTAACAATGAATTTAAATGACCTGATGGTGTTCATAGGTTAATTAGCAAGCAGTTTACTATATGTGAAGCCAAAAGGTAGATTTCACAACTATAAGAATACATTTAAATGATATAAAATTCTATTTATCAGTCTAGTGTACATCTTGTTAAAATAAAGGGATATATTACAGAAAATACATAATATAAATATGCTGGCGCAAATTTAAATGTTTTATATTTAGATAGGCTTTTGATTTCTAGCGTACAGTAAGTTTTGAATCTTTAAAAAGAAGCTAGATTTGGAGTACATCATCCCAATAATAATGTAAGATCATGATAAGCTAAATATCACCTAAATAGAGAGTTTAGGAAAGAGTGTAGTCAAGTTGTCTCTTAATACAAACCTACAGACTATGATCAATTATGTTAACATGACTATAGTTTTTTTTTTTAAATATACCTCTTCTTTGGCTATCCTCATATTGTCTTGAACATCAGCAAAGACTGTTGGAGCAATAAAGTAGCCTTTGTCTCCCACCCTATCTCCTCCTATTGTCATCTTTGCCCCCTCTTTCTTGCCACTGTCAATGAGCTCCAGAATTTTTGTCATCTGGTCTTTGTCAACCTAAGAAGGAATACAGACCAATTGAATGTTTCTTTCCCTACATCCACCCAAAACAGCTCCACTTTATATATGAAGTTTTTTTTCCTGCAAAAATCAAATTTCATTTCTATAATTAAACAGTCAATTATCATGAATTTATTATCAGAGAACTATATATTCCCTGGCACAAAAAACCCTGAAACTTTAATTCTCAATTTTTGTTTCATTGTTCTTGTCATTTAATTGAGTTAAATTGATGAAGCTAAGGAAAGAGATGATTTGAATGCTACTAAATATTTAAAATGTTTGGTTTGTTCATACAGCAACTGTATTGTGATTAATGGAGGGTGACTAAACCATAAATCACATACAAAAAAACAACAACTGAGCACATAAAAACTGTGTTGCAAAACATTTAACATCAGTGATCACATCCGTCAAGTTTTTCAGTCCTAGGTAAAATTTTGAAAGACCTGTAATCATATAAACCAATAGATGCTTCACAAACAGTGGCTGAAGAAATCCATGGTATTTTTTGTAAAGGGAAATTTAAAATCATTCAATAGGCAAATGGAAAAAAAAATAATTGCTTAAAATGATTTGATAATTCTGATTAATTTTTCAAAAAGTTTAGTAAATAATTTTTTTCTTTTTATTTCAACACACTTTTAATAGTATAAATATAATTTTTCAAATAGCACACAACTTTATAATTGATCAACTTCTTTGGACTGGATTTCAATACATTACATGATAAACTTTGAAAACATGTTAGTTAGAATACACATAATGCAAAAGCATTGCATTAGTTGAAGACTTTTGCACAATTCAGAAAATCTTACTTGTACATAAGCTAAAATTGTATGCAAACTAAGCAGTGTAAATGTTACTAATCAAGAGAGAAGGAAAACTTGATCTTCAAGAGAGGATACTTGCATCAGCTAATTTTGTATTTACTAATACAAAATAATGACGTTCTAATCCTGTTATTGACGCAGGTTTTTATTATTATGATTGATGACAAAGCCCATACAATGAGAAAAAATTTTAAGTCCTTAGTCATTGAACTAGGCAGATTTGAGCAAGAAATATGCAAAACTCGTTTATAGCAAGCCTTGAATTTTTAAAAGTACATCATCACAAATTTTCGGATAAGTATCTGAGTCGTGACACTACCAGCTGTCACTCTCTTTCTCTACGTAAATTTATAATAAACATTCTGCTGCAATGAAATGATACTACTGAAGAAAAAAGCATCCCTACCTGAGGCCCTTGATCCACATTTGTAAAAGGATTGCCAACCTTGCGCTTCTTAGCCTTTTCTGTTGCTGCCTCCACAAAGTCATTGTAAACCTTGTCTTCCACAAATATTCTAGAGCCAGCTGTGCAGCATTGACCTTGGTTGAAAAAGAGTCCTAAATGTGTGCTGTCAATGGCTGCCTCCACTATTGAGAAATAGTAATGGAAAAAAGTCAACAATTTGAAAAATCAGAGAGTAAAGACATTTGTAAATTTGTTCAGGATGATAAATATGCTACCCCTCCAAACATAGACAAAAGCTCAAGCTCATATATCCACTTGTCAGAATCCCTGTACATTGTTGACTCCTGAATTAATCTTTTAACAGAAAAAATTTGTTTTCATTTTAGTTTTTCAGTTTAATAAATGTGCTCTAGATATAAGTAAAGTATTTAAATGTGAACTGCAAGGGTTGCGGTTTGCCTTGCTGATCATTAAGCACAACAAATGGGGAATGAATTAATTACCATTTTTATACAGTGGAAAGACATGAAATTGTGAGGATAAAAATCTACATACCATCACTGTCAGCAAAAACAATTTGTGGACTTTTTCCTCCAAGCTCCAGAGTAACTCTTTTCAGGTTGCTGCGAGCAGCCATTTGAGGAATGAGTTGGCCAATCTGAGATGTAATACAATAGTTTGCCTTGTCAGATAGCAACATAATATAGTTTATTTTACTTAAATGCTGTAGAACCTTTTTTGATTTCTAAAAGCTCTCTATGAAGATGTCAAGTTTTCAAAAGGACATCATAATTCAGTTAATTGTACTTCTAATTTTAATACAAAGCAGGCCTACAGACTAAGAGTACCTTTGTGAAGATCCGTTTGACACATATTATCAAATTTAGACTAAATCACATTTGATAAACCTCTGTGGAGCCAGTGAAGGCAACCTTGTCCACATCCATATGCTCAGCAATGGCAGCACCTGCTGTGGGACCAAAACCAGGCACAATGTTGAGCACACCTGGAGGGTAGCCAGCCTAGAAAACAAGAAAAAAAGGATGGAAACTGATATGAAAAAAAAATCTTCTTTCTCCAATGGCATAAATATTCAACATGATAATTTATTCCTGTCAAAAGAGATAATTTTTTTGTTTCTTAAGATAGACCTTAACTTTTTTAGCGATGATCAAAGCATATGCACTTTGAATGAAGGAGATTTATCTTACAAAAGTAAAATGAAAACTTCTTGTTATTAAAGAGATAAGAATTGCATATTTTCCTATTGATAAACCTCACAACTCATAAACGCCCTATGACTGAACATACTGGCATCATTAGTCTGTTCCACGCCATAGATACCTCAAAATAATCAATCTAAATAAAAGGGTGTTCCCCCTAAGATGTGGATTAACTTAAGTTAAATCAAGCCCAGAAGTATGTCAGAATCATTACAGCACAATATTTAACAGTGACATGAGGAGGATGCCATACAGCATATTGTTTCCTAACAAAATGCCCTGCGGATTTTGCTCCAGCATTCAGAGTATTTCTTACAGTAAAGAGGGTGAAAAAGTATTTGTGAAAAAATTAAGTTCAAAAGTTTGAGATCTAGTCGGTCTCTCCTGAACTGGCTCTCAGGTTTGAGGTTGTGGCAGATGGAGAACTCATTATCACAAAGGCTATCCATGCCATTAAGGTTGTTATTTGACATTCTGCTAGAGGTGTTTTAGACTCAATATGGTTTTTAATGTAAGAGGAAAAGTGATGAACTAATCAGATGACTGAATGTAGAGCTCAGTACAGGTGATACCATAGTAAAATTCTCCCGTTGCAATGTTTTACCTCACCCAGAAACAAATGTTTGAGAACGCAGAGTAGCAAGGCCAAGGCAAAGATGCAAAAATATTGATGGTTAGTTTAAGATCTAAGAGGTGGCCTCCCATGAAGGGAAGTGAAGAGACAGAATATTCTTAGTGTTAGCAGCTACATGGGACACTGAGCTTTTTTATCTTCAATAAATAGGCACTATAAATAAGGAACCTATTATGATTTTATTGTCGACTATTGCACAGCTTACAAATACAAGAAGTATGCTGACTTCTTCAATAGCTTGAAATCTTTAGCTCACAAGTGAATGGGAGCAATGAAAAGCCCAGGACACTTTGTGCACACAGATTGGAGGCTTTAACATTCATATTATCTGTCCAATTCCACACATGAAACACGAGTAGCATTTTTCCTGTGTATGATAATTATGTTTGATTTACTTTGTAGTTAAAAAAAATATAATGTTTAGGTATGCAGTATACTCAATTACTTCTTTGTCAAATATTACAGTGGGTGATGTTTTTGACTTCCCTGACAACTCTTCACACAAATGTGCATAAATAAATTTATTTGTAATTGCTTTTGTACAAGCCCAAAAGCCAAGGCAAAGATGCAAAAATATTGATGATTTGTTTAAGATGTAAGAGGTGGCCTCCCATGAAGGGAAGTGAATAGACAGAATATTCTTAGTGTTAGCAGCTACATGGGACACTGAGCTTTTTTATCTTCAATAGGTAGGCTCTATAAATAAGGAACCAATTATGATTTTATTGTCGACTATTGCACAGCTTACAAATACAAGAAGTACGCTGACTTCTTCAATAGCTTGAAATCTTTAGCTCACAAGTGAATGGGAGCAATGTAAAGCCCAGGACACTTTGTGCGCACAGATTGGAGGCTTTAACATTCATATTATCTGTCCAATTCCACACATGAAACATGAGTAGCATTTTTCCTGTCTATGATAATTATGTTTGATTTGCTTTGTAGTTTAAAAAATGAAATGTTTAGGTATACCTATACTCAATTACTTCTTTGTCAAATATTACAGTGGGTGATGTTTCTGACTTCCCAGACAACTCTTCACATAAATGTGCATAAATAAATTTATTTGTAATTGCTTTTGTACAAGCCCAAAAAAAATTCCATTTCAGTAGAGTGATTAAAATTTATCAGACAAAATAGAGATATAATAAAACTTCAAGATGGAAAATATTTCTGATACTACCTGGTGACATGTTAATTCTGATCTGTATGTGGTATTCAAAATTTGATATTGTTGGAGGAGAGAAGAATTATTGTTATATGAAGTGAACCTTTGAAGGACAATACACTTATTGGTGTCTGTTGAAAAAGATTAATTCTAAGCTTTTACCTCAGCAGCCAGTTTTGCAATGTAGAGGGCAGTAAGGGGTGTTTGCTCAGCTGGCTTCATCACTACAGTATTGCCCATGGCAAGAGCTGGGCCTAGTTTCCACGCCTGCATCAGCATTGGAAAGTTCCACTGGGGCAAACACAAACACACATCAGAATTAGAGAGGTGTCAGATTCTCTAACAAATGAAATAGTTTTCTATATCATAAAATTTTGCAAGGACATTGAGATTATCTGCACACCTTATTATGCATCACTCTAACACAACACCTTTTCCCCACAAAGTTCTTTTTGAACTCATTATAAAAAAGTTCTTAAAAAATCACAATTCTATGCAAAAATTGTGAGAAAAATAGTAAGGTGCCAGTATTTCCAGAATAAACAGATAATTTAAGTTGAATTCAGACTTTAATCTAGATTATGCAAAGAAGACAGTTTAGCTCAGGTCTAGCAAGGATTTTAAAATCTATTTTGCAAGTCGCACAGGATGTTTGAGAAGTAAAATAGTGAACATTTGCTTCCAGATTTTCAAGTTTCTTTTTTTAAGCTACTTAGATATAAAAAAAAAACCATAGATCTATACAGTAATAAATGCAGCTCAAAAAAAATCTTACAGAGTGTGTCAAAAAATGTATATATACTTTGTGAGCTCTTTACTTTATTGATTTTGTCACTAAATACTCATAAAGGAAAGAAAAAAAGATTCAGTAACGATTCCTTTCATCGACTTACTTTAAATCTTTCACAGTTAAAATGTGACATTTTTCACAATAAATGAATGAATGAGTGATACACTTACAGGGATAATTTGACCACAAACACCAACTGGTTCTTTGCGGATGTATGAAAAAAAGTCTCCATCTGAAACAAAAAATACATAAAGTGCATAAATACATCCACAAGACAGATAATTTTTACCAAAAGGATAAGCAAAAGTTTTAAAAATGCTAATTACAGAGACAGGTCATATGTAAAAGGTAACAATTTGAAGGGATAAAATGAAAGTAATAATTGGTAGATGATGACAAAGAGCAGAAGAAAGACATTTTCCAGTTTCCCCTCACAATATCGGATGGCTGATGGTTTAATATACATACACTCATTTCATACATTTATATATCTATGTGTATACCATATATGATGCATTGCAAGTAATACAAACCCATGGGAACAACTTGACCCAGGTTTTTAGTTGCCCAGCCAGCATGATATCTGTTGGAGATAGACATGTTTTAGCTAATAGTAGTAGAAAGTAATGTGCGTCTACAAACCAAGTGTAAAAAATAAATAAATAAAAAAAGCATTTAAGTACTTATAAGTTAAAAGCCTCTCAGCCTTTGCAAATTCTAAATTAATGAGTTTTTTTTCTCAAAACACAAACTGCTTTACTGAAAGAAAGAAAAAATAAAAGTAGAAAGTGAACAACCCAAGGTTTAATTTGTTTTTGCTTATAAAAATCACATTTTATAGAATACTATATGCCAAATACTTTTTGCCTATGTCCTTTAAAAGAATCAAGTAATAAAAAAAGTACAGTTAGGTTTCAACTAGAATAGTATTGCATATTGAGTTTAAAAAATTTCTACTAACCCTAATTAACACTTTCTTTCAGGCTTGCACAATTTATGAAAAAATAATTTTTCAGTTCCTATTTCTGACAGTCCACAGCTTTGTTTTTTGTAGAGTGAAAAGCTGAGAAATTTTTTAAAATTTAATCGTTTTTCCCTGGTATCTGAAAGAAAACTCAAAGAGAATAAAAATTGCTAAGAACATTCAGATTTTAGAGCATGAGTTACTACCCTTTCCCATATGATGCCTCAGCACATACATGTATTATGATGAGAATTTTGCTTCCGATTTTTCACTTACCGCAGACATTTGATGGTGAGTCCAACATCAACCATATGAGATATGAGGAAAGGTTTTCCATTGTCCAACGTCTCCAAAGACTGAAAATAAAAAAGGAAAAAAAAAACACATAAATTTCCAAAAATAAATAAGTAAATAAAATGGTACACATGAAGAAAGACAAACATCTCTTCTTACATATAACAGCCTTTTAACTTTAAAAAATTGTTAATATATTATATTTTCCTTTGAAATCCACTCCAACATCGATCTGTCTTTCATAAATGTTTATTTTGAATTAAAAAAAAAATACTTAAACTTTAGATGAGTCGTTTATTTATGTTTACCACCCCCATCCCCTATCCTCTAAAAGACCTTGGACTTGGCTTTAAAGTGGACCTTCTCAATTATTATGCTGAGTCTAATAAACTGTTTCATGCATAATCTCATTGAAGGCATGATTTTGAAACAGCGAATGAACAACTGGCAAGGGCACATCGACAAATGCTATAGGAAAACTATGAATTACAAACAATACTAAATTTTTCCAAAATCATTTCTTTTCTTAATGACAATTGACATGGTTGTTGAAATCTGATTTCTTGCCCTGCATCATTTTACCCTTTCTATCTTGAACTCTTAGTGGGCATATAATTTCAAATGTGTGTTCTTGGTTTTCATAGTTAAAAAGACAGTGGTATCTAAGTCTAGATGTTTAAGTTAAAAAAGGGAAGTCTTAAACAAAACTAGACAGATCATTAACTAAATGTTTTCGATCTAGTCATGAAAAGAGAAAAATTAAAAATATATAAACATTTGTCTTATGACATCTGGAATGATGGACAGGACAAGAAAAGTTGACTGATGGATTCCAAACATGGTTTAACACAGGGAGGGCAACACAAGCATTGAAAGCAGCGAGGGATCGAGATGCGCGGGGGGAAATATAGCCAAAACTATGACTTTTGATGATGATTTCTTATTAAATATTTATCCCAACCCTTCTTTTCATCAATTGAGGTATTTTGATACTCTCATTGTTCAGGGGAAAAATGATTTTACACAAGAACTTAATAATATATTTAAGTCCAACGTGTGTGATTTACGATGAACTTGGTACAACAACGTTTTCCAAGATCTTTTTCTTTCGTTGTTGTTATTTTTTTTTCATCGCCAAATGTGGCTTTCAATGGATCAGACATGCTAAAGGATAAAGCAGGACAGGGAAGATCTAGAAGATGTTAAAGGCAAAAACAAAATGATAAAAAGATCCAAAGAGCAAAGCACGATTGGAATCGTTGTCCTTGAAAAAAATCACATGGTATTGAAGGTAACGAATGAAATATATTTTTAAAAAAATCATTTTAACAATCAAGAACTCCCGCTGCCAGGCGATAAGTTGTTAATGAAAAAAAGACATTCGAGTTAGAGAGAGTAAATGTTACAAGATATACTATTACGGGGACTGAAAGGAGGCAACGGTATGTTTAACATCAATTCATTTGTTTATTTACTTTATTTGATTTCATTTTAGGGAGTGGGGGCATGTGATGCAGGAAAAGGCGAAACCAACATGTATCAGTTGCACTGCCACCCAGGTAAAGTAATGAAAATGCTATCTATGCAACACTGCAACAATCGATCAATACTGTGCTGGTTCCAAGACAAAATGGTCCTTCGCCAAATGTTCGTAGAGGGCGTTTTCCTTGCACAAAAAAAAAGAAGAAAAATAAAATGGAAGTAAATGGGACACAAGCTGCTGGTTTGGATTCTTCATCTCTCTCATGAAGCAAGTTTTTCATTACACTGAGATCCGCATTTCATTCCGGTTGCTTGCAACTGGATTTTAATTGCGTGTGATTCACCTGTATTTAAATCAAGGGCTGGGTGGGGCGGAGTCTGCCAGCGGCTCAAACCACCGTGTCCTCTGGTGTGTTGTGTAACACCTGCCTCTACAGGCAGCTCTCCGGCCTCCAACTCTCGGGCCATCGAGCGAACCTGCCTCGGACTGCGCCCGCAATTGATAAGTTTCAACGTTAAGATAAGAGTTACTGCTGACAAACTAAACAAATTATTGGCAATTAATTTCAAAGGGTCCATGAGGACGAAACGTGATTTTGTAAAAACCAGAATAGATGTTTGGTATGGCGAACGTCTGGATCGTTGCGCGCCTCAGCGGGGAGACAATGTGAACACATACGTGTGATTGTCTAACTACGCTATTGACAATGTGAACACATACGTATGATTGTCTAACTACGCTATTGACAATGTGAACACATACGTGTGATTGTCTAACTACGCTATTGACAATGTGAACACATACGTGTGATTGTCTAACTACGCTATTGACAATGTGAAGACATACGTGTGATTATCTAACTGCGCTGTAGACAATGTGAGCACATACGTGTGATTGTCTAACTACGCTGTTTGTAGTTGAAGATGTCGACATTTTGCTCTAGCTTTGGTGACACGAGCACTGCATATACTAGAAATCAGCTCACCGCAAAATCTCAGCAGCTAGGCTGGAAATTCCAAAATAATATTGCAGAAACAGAGCACGAAACAGAAAGCGGAGTGCTTTTCACTGAAGAAACACCATCATTATATTATTTTAGCTCTCTCACTGAATTTTTTTTCTCCAAAACCCAAAATGAAGGGGACAAAAAGGTATACAATGAGAATTTGTGTGGCGATTGTCAATGTTGTCAGTTTCGTGCCGTTCCTGAAACCTAAATCAATTTGTGTGGACAGCAGATCAGATAATGCAATCCCCCCCCCCCCCCCCCCTCAACACTCAACGATTTTAAAAGAATCACGGGCGATCATTGCATTCTTTCCAAGTTGCTTCAAGATCCTAAATGATGTCTGACAGTCAAATGTTTATTTCATGCATTTCTATTTAATAAAAGCTAAAGTAGTGATCTAATTTAAAAATCGTAGGTCTATACCGATGAAGACCTGGATCTTAAAGAAAGCAGTAATCTACTTCGAATCAAATCTACATCTAAATCTACATTCTGTGTATAGACCAACATATCAGATGCAGAACATAGTAGATGTTTCGAGACACTGAAACCTATATTTTCGAAGACACTTTGATCTACCTCTGAATGTATTGCTTTAGTCCAAGAAAAGTGATCCGATTCTTCCATCAGACTACCCTTTATAGCTGATTAAGGGCTCTACTCATAAAATATAATGGCGCCTTTGAGACATTTTCTTTCTTCAGGAGGGGGAACGAGATTTTCTTATGGGAAATAGTTTAAACCGTCCAACTGCCCTGTGGGCCAACGTGGTAAACTATCTAAGACTAAGTTTCCCTCGGCAACATCCAAACGGTTGTCTGCGTTGAGAGAGAGAGAGAGAGTGAACAAAATAAGAGCATCTAGCCTTCATAAACTCTTTCTCTGTCTGTCTGTCTGTCTGTCTCTCTGTCTGTCTGTCTGTCTGTCTCTCTGTCAGTCTGTCTGTCTGTCTGTCTGTCTCTCTCTCTCTCTCTCTCTCTCTCTCTCTCTCTCTCTCTCTCTCTCTCTCTCTTACTCTCTCTTTCTCTCTCTCCCCCCCCCCCCACACACACACACAATGTTGTTCTCTTCTTTTTCGTTATGTCTGATTACCAACACTGTTTAAAAAAATAAATAAAAGCAATCAAAGCTCGATTTTAACAAAAAATAAAATGGATAAACGTTACTCAATGTAAAACGATCACGTAAAAAGAAGACGCAATGAGAAATTAGCTCTAGATAATGAAAAGAAAAAAAATCTACCCTTTCATGAGAGGATCAATAGAGTTTGCTGTAAATGATGCTACACTGCTGGAAGAGAAAAAAATACAATGTATATTGATATACACAGTAATGTTGTCTCATGTGAATAATTGGTCTCTGCTCCATGCACCGGTCGCTCGAGTAAATATAAGAAAACAGCCAACTGTAAAACTAGGCCTACTCCCAATCTACACGGAAGTAGGTTTAAAAAAAATAAAGGGGGGAGTGGGGGGAGTACGTTACAAAACCAGATTGATTTAGATCCGTAGATCGCACTTGCCACAGACTGCAAATTATATCGCTGGTTTATCTTATAATGCTGCTGACAAACTTGTTTTCTACCCTGAGTGAACCTATGGAATATGCCAATAGGTTATTAGAAAAACGATAAGGTGTCCACTGCTAGACCTGACGGAAATATTACTTTAATAATAATCACATCAAAACTTGACCATCATATAATTTGCATAACATATATTTACAATCCCAGGCATGAAAAGTACAGAAAGGATGTATGAGTGTGCGATCGCAAGTGAAATGCTTCTCAGTTAAGTTTTTGGCGTCTAAAAAGCAAAACGAACAAAAGATGCGTTAAGTCAAGTAAATCAATGCAATGCAATAGTGTCCTGAAATTACGTTGCAAAATCGACCATTTGTATCCGGTGTAGGTTTTCAAGTCTTTAATGATCATGCAGTCCTTAGCCACACACTGTGAACTGTATGTACTGAAAATTCATAAACAAGTTTCAAAAGAGTGAGTGGCAGCATCTTTACCATGCTGTTTTCATTTTCTCTTTGTAATTTCTCACTTGTAACTATTTCTAACTCTATTTTTAATTGTATTTATGAGTAAAACATATCATGTATTTCGCTAAATCAATTAAACTCAAATCTTGTGGGTACCTTGGCAGTTTCAGGTGATCTTCATATATCTATAAATACCCTCTTGTTTAAATAAATCCACAAAATGGTACATAAATGTACATTCTTGTGACTGCAAGGCGCTTTCGGATTGCACGATGAGATGACAAGTGCAAAACTAGACAAGACGAAGAAAATAATTTTTATGGCAGAACAAATTTCTAGCAATACACCATAGTAAGATGTCCAAGTTTGTAATTCAAAAAAAAGAAAAAAAAAGAAAAAAAAAAAAGAAAAAGTTTTTTTTTTCTCTCCACAATTTTTACTTCTTTCCCAGATGATAATTATTGCGCTGGTAACATTTTGTTGACCCTGAGATAATCTGAGTGACCTTTCACCCAAGTAAATTGAAACATCGTCTATAGCATGTTCTCAGAATTGTCTGTGGAGGTGAGCGACTTACCGCAATGTAATCTCTGTCCCGCTCTATAAGATCTGCGAGTTTGATCATGAGGTCCTGCTTGTCTGTGGCGTCCATGCGCCGCCAGGGGGAGCCCAGTCTAAATGCATCCTTGGCAGCTTGAACTGCCTTGTCCACATCAGCCTGTGTGAAAGCGGAAGAACAGATTAACTCATACATACACTGAATTTGACCACTTGTGCTGTTCAAACTTTCTATGACGCACAATGCATGCGGCATGTTCGGGCAAGTATCATGAACATGGCATGAGAGCACCATGACACAATCAGAGGAAGATTAGTATAAAATGGTAGAAATAACCTTTCGAGACTCTGATAAAACAAGAAAATCAGAGGAAGTCCCTAAAGGAGGTCTACTATGCAGGTGAAATATAAGAGGAATACAGTTATAATAATTATCACACGAAGCGTGGGTATATAGGTTGAGTGTATGTGTGTGTGATTTTGGTTCTTAAAAAAAAAACAGGAGGTAAAGAGGGGACGTAATTTTTTTTTTTATAAAGGGTTACAGTGGACAGTTTCACCATTTACATTGCAAGACGAAATACACGTATATCAGTTGAACTTGTGCACTCTAAAAGGAACTTTCAAAACCATCTATCTTTCTGAAACCATAACATCTCTTTCTTGAAAGTAGAAAAGAATTGCAGCTTGTACAACCTACAATTCTGCATGCGTATTAAACTCAACATACGAGATGCGGGGAGAAAACACGCCAACTTCCCGTATACATGTAGTGGGAAAAAAAATAGTCGAGGGCCTTATGCGACGTCAAATACAATGAAAGGTTCATTGCCCTTGCCTTCCGAGCATTTATCTTTCGAGACATTTCGAAAAATACTTTTCTCTTATTTCGAACTCGATAAAATCACTCTTGCAAACGGTGATTTCTGGGCTTCTGCGATTGTATTAAATGTTCTATATAGTTTCAGTATCAATGCATGTGATAAAACTTAGTGACTATCTTTAAGCATTGTGTTGATCCTGCAGTTCAGGAGATGTCTCGCCATGAATAGGCCTACCTAGCTGTATTTGGCCTCGGTCAGGTCTTGTGAACCCAGTCAGACTCAATGTAAAATGTGCAATTTTTTAAAAATTATATAAGCGTATAACATAGCAAACCAGAGTGGTTAGCTTAAATTCGATATATGTGTGTATATAAATAACGTTTGTTGAAGACACTCGGACCTACGCCCTCTTTTGAACACTGTGTTCAGAGTTATGAAAGTAAAACAATACAAACACAGCAAGTTTGATGGCGCTGAGCGAAAAAAAAAAAAAAAAAAAATTAATATGATGTCGCTTTCTCAACAGAAAGACTGTTCCTATTGCAGTGAACAAAAAACATTGCCATGTGTTAGTCAGTTCCCTGCGTAGTATTATCGGATCATAGATGCTAAAGCTTGGCCTCGATTGTCTTCAGAGGCAGAGAGTTAAGGGTCAAAATGACATAACACAGTTGACATACTTCGTTAAAACACGGCACTTATCGACTTCTTGTATGTGTGTGTGTGTCCCTCTCTATCTGTCTGTCTGTCTGTCTGTTTCTCTCTCTCTCTCTCTCTCTCTCTCTCTCTCTCTCTCTCTCTCTCTCTCTCTCTCTCTCTCTCTCTCTCTGTCTCTGTCTGTCTGTCGGCCTTTCTCTGACTCTGCCTGCCTGCCTGTCAGTCTGTCTGTCTGTCTGTCTGTCTCTCTCTCTCTCTCTCTCTCTCTCTCTCTCTCTCTCTCTCTCTCTCTCTCTCTCTCTCTCTCTCTCTCTCTCTCTCTCTCTCTCTGTCGGCCTTTCTCTGACTCTGCCTGCCTGCCTGTCTGTCTGTCTGTCTGTCTGTCTGTCTGTCTCTCTCTCTCTCTCTCTCTCTCTCTCTCTCTCTCTCTCTCTCTCTCTCTCTCTCTCTCTCTGTCTGTCTGTCTGTCGGCCTTTCTCTGACTCTGCCTGCCTGCCTGTCAGTCTGTCTGTCTGTCTGTCTGTCTGTCTCTCTCTCTCTCTCTCTCTCTCTCTCTCTCTCTCTCTCTCTCTCTCTCTCTCTCTCTCTCTCTCTGTCTCTCTGTCTGTGTTTACCACATTCATGAGGTGTCTCTCTCTCTCTCTCTCTCTCTCTCTCTGATTGAGAGCGATAGCTCATGACTCTGCCTGCCTGGCCCTGCCACTCTGTCTGTCTGTCTGTCACATCTGTCTGTCTGTCTCTCTCTCTCTCTCTCTCTCTCTCTCTCTCTCTCTCTCTCTCTCTCTCTCTCTCTCTCTCCAGGTCACGATTGGCTTACTGACATTATAGCTTCCAAAGTGACAAAAAGTAATTTAAGTGGTCTACGCTTTTATACATTTTGTCTCCTTTATAAACAAATAAATGGAGTTTTTTGCCTTATGGTGCAAGACTTTCGGTGTAATGCACTTACGTGTATAAAAAAAAAAAAAATTGCATAAAATTATTTACCCATCCAGTTACATAATGAACAAGCCTTTCTTGTTTTAGTTTCCTTCACCTGACTCAAATAACACTGTTCCTCGCGTTACTTTAAAATACACTACATGTGGTTTTTTCTTTTTTTTGTGTGTGTGTGTGTGTGTGTGTCTTTCTCTCTCCCCGCTATCGCGTTAATATGTCTCTTACCTTGTCCCCTTCAGCGACTTCACAAATGACTTGCTCTGTGGCAGGGTCAATGGTCTGAAACGTCTTGCCACTGACGGCATCCACGAACTCATTGTTGATGAAAATCTGTAGTGAATAGAATAGCACAGCAAGATTAGGGAAAGACAGAGAGACATACACACACACACACCCACTGAGAGAGAGGGAGAGAGAGAGAGAGAAAGAAAGAGAGAGAGAGAGAGAGAGAGAGAGAGAGAGAGAGAGAGAGAGAGAGAGAGAGAGAGAGAGAGAGAGAGAGAGAGAGAGAATTAAGCATGGAAAACAAGATCCAGGTTAACAGAGACATAATCTATAATGTTACCTATGCAGACCCTCAGACCTCCGCCCTCTTTTGAGCACTGTGTACAGATTTAGGGAAGTAAAACGATTGAAACACAGCAACTTTGCTGGCGCTGAGCACATAAACTTACAACAAAAAAAACAAAACAACAAAACAAACAACCTGGACAATCGAGCTTGCCTTGTAGAAGACACTAACTCGCCTGTTTCAGTTTACCTCACTAGATACTATGCCATCCTGCACACTTATTGAACAAGGCTAAAACTATACATGTAATTACAATTTTTACAACGTTAATTTTCTTTTTATTTTGTTTAACTAATATCTTTATTGGCACCTCAGAACGATTGATCAATCAGCACACACAAGAGAGGCGATGATTCTTTGGTGACAAGTTTTATCCGTTTTTTTTTTTTTTTTTTTTTGTTGTTTTTTCTTCGCTTTCTATCTGTATTTTTAAGCAACGTCATTAATGTGACTATGCACTCAAGATGCATCATTAAACGGTCTTCTCTCCCAACGCCGATCTCCCGCACCATTGTTTGCCTTCATTGCACAAAAAGAAGTGTGTTACGTGTGTGTGTGTGTGTGTGGGGGGGGGGGGGGGGGGGGGTTAGGGCGCGGAACTTGCCAAAGCTTCCTTCCAGTGTAATTTAAAGCAGGCCATTCTTGGTATTCTCATGACACTGAAGAATGTCAAAGTTGAAAACAGAGAATTTGATTTAGAAGCATGGGGTTTGGTCTGCTGCTCAATAACAACATTTGAATAAACGCACTTTTATGATTCAAACGAGGGTTATGTCTTCTTTCTTTTCGGCAACTCAGGCATGACAAACATGAACGTGTTCCACCTAGATCTACCTATTTTATTGGGAGACCCAAAAAAGTAGTCCTTGTGGGAGACACGAAGTATAAGTCTCTCGGCAAAATTACTAGAGCACGGCAACGGCATTATGTAGTAGTTTCTGTGATGTAATATGCATTATTACTTAGTAACTAGCTATAGTTTATAAATACGAATTATGTGAATGCATCCAAGAACGATGTAAACTTTACTGAAATAAACACTCCTACTTCCGGTTGCTAAAAACATGTCTCTTGGTCCTTTATCTTATTGTTTGTGGATCCACAATCTCGAACATCACAGTTTCTCATTGGGAAAAACCGGAAGAGGGGAGGTGTGAGGATCAAAGAGAAATGTCTTTGAAGAACTATTTCCTTGGTTGAATGTGTTTTACTTAGGCCTATTCATCACTACAAAGTGCGCAACACGTTTTATTGTTTACACCGGAATATTTTTTGTAATTCTATGCATAATTGTAATACTTGGCCCGACTCTAATTATACACTAATTGGTATAGCTCTCTACGACGATTTTAAACAGTTTGATATTTAATGAATGAACCATATGCTGCAATTCCTACCTTCTTCTTACTAAGAATGAGAAACATTTTATTGTAATCGTTGAATTATTTATTTTATCCTGCAACTGTTGATAATATAGCATAATGTTTACAAGACTTTATTAATGAATATCGTGAAGAATTTTTAACTAACGAAGAAGAGTAAAACCATCGGTAACGTCATTAGACACTCAGTGGCTAACCTTTATCACAATCAGTTTCCTTGCAGATAAGGGGATGTTTCTTGACTTTCACAACATCAGTAAATCTTTTAATTGTGATTTTTTTTTTTCTACTTTGCCAAAAAGATATATCAATTTACTTTTCAGTAATTCAGCATTATTGAGAGATAAAAATATTTTTTTTTAGTTTGAAAGCATTCATTGCACAGGAAATCAATTTGCAGCGGGGCTTCATTTTTAAAAGTATTTCATGGTAATTCGTTAATATCATTTCTGTTATGGTATTATCTTAAGTAGCCCTACAGCTATTACATCATTCTGTATAAATATTTGATAATGGACGAAAAAAAAATGTTTTTCAGTGGTAAAAACTGACTATTTTGGCCTTCTCCTTAGCTTGTATGTGTATTCAGTAAGGGTTTGCTTCTTTGCGAGGCTATAAACTTATTTCAACAGGAGTTAGCGGCTATAAAATTAACAACTCCAGTTCTGACGTTCTCCTACACAACATTTGAAACCTATATGTATGAGAAATTAATTTTAGAAACCTTTCTTGATAAATTACAGCTATCATGAGAAGAGCAGAAGTAAGTCTTTATGCAGAAATTTATTTTTTAAGAGCATAAGACATGACAGCCTGCAGAAAACAGTCCTTACAGGTAGAGGAGGGGCAGACCCAGAAATCAGTGGCACAGCGACATCAAAGAATGGGCTGGCAACCAGCTCTACAAGAACATCAAGCTAGCCCATGATCCTGTGACTTGCAAAAATGTGGCAAGTCGATCCCAGAATGGCCCTCAACATCAACAACAACAACACAATGTATAAGTGCCATTGATATTAAAGTAAACTAAAAAAAAAAAGACAAAGCAGGAATTGAAAGATGATTGCATTGTATCATTGCTCTTGAAACTATCACTCCTTTGAAGTGGTGGATTATTTGCTCACCACTTCTCAATTCGAATAAAAAATATGACCTAGTTGTCCTTCCGCTCAAATCAGATTCAAACCACTGAGAAAGAGACAAACAAGACCAAGATTCACCTTTTACAATCTTTTTATAAGGCACTGCACATACAAACAAAACATGACTAAGTGATACCTATGACTTTACTTTCATAACACAGCCCTGAGGAAATTTATAGCTAGGCACTTTTTTTTTGTATCTTGGTGATATTGAGTGTCTAAAAAAAATATAAATGTATATAAAATACATGTATTATCAAGATGACTCTAGAGTTCCAAAGGAATTCACTTCAGAAAAGTATTTGACAGCCTTAAAATACATGTAAGCTGCATTTTCCTAAAGGGACAGCAGTGGCTTTACTAGCAGAGACAGGAGACAAAAGTAACCCAATACTATGGCAGACCTCCTTTCCAGAGCCACTGTGATACTAAGGTAGAACATAGAAAACATTTTTACTAGGTAGATATTTGCAAACAAGTCAAAGAGTTCAAATTTGGAATGGAAGGCACCTAGAAACTTCCTTAAAATTTAGTACTTCTACCTCATTTCTCCCCTTTCCATCCTTAGAGTGTTTTCAAGGACAGGCTTCAAGTCAGACACCTATTATTATTAATGCATTTGCCTGCAGTCATAATTCAGGGATGAGAACTGGACACAAAACTTTTTACTGAACTTTTTCACAATCGGTCAATGCGAGCCGAATAAATTTGATTGTAAACAGAGCCATGGATGTGAAGTATTCATTTAGTTTTACTGGTTTAGCATATATATATATATATATATATATATATATATATATATATATATATATATATATATATATATATATATATAAAATCAGAAAAAGAAATAATAATGATCCTTTCTTGGAAATAACAGCAAGGTCTGTGCATGAAGATGGAGAGAACAAGGTTTTTTGGACGAATATACAATAAAGTAAGCAATTGAACAGCACCAATGTCTTGGATGGTTTTAAAATACAATACTAATCTTGATATTGGACTTCAAAATATAAATAAGAATAATAAAAAATACACAATATCGTTATATTGTATCGCCCAGTTTTATACTTTCACATAGGATGATGTACTAGATAACGGAAAAACATCAGACTCGTAAAATTATATTTTCACTATTTCTTTTTCAGTAAAATTTTTTAAAAATTTCAACCTTACAAATAAAAGTTTCAGCCTGGTACAAGGACAGGATTTATAGAGGATCATAAAATATTCAGAATTCCGTAAATTTACAGAAAATTCTCTTCCGTGATAATTACTGCAATGGTACTGGATTTGAAAATTCCAACACAAAATACCAAATTTTGCCTATTCTTCAAAAGAAAGTTCGAATTCACTTATTGTGTTTGAAACTAATACTAATAGTGCTTCAATTAACTTAGCCTCCCAACTGATGATGAGACTTTCTGGTTTGTGAAAACTCCATGCGTTGATGATTCTGTCCAATTTTCTACAAGTTTCTAGATTCTAGTTTGTAAAAAGTCGTAGATAAGATAATAAATTATTAACATCAAATCAATTGTTGGTTCCGACTTGTGGTTTGCCCCAATAAATAGCTTGATGATAGATAAGATGGGGGATGGAATCAATAATACTGACAGAGGATTTCTTTTTCTTCCTACCCCTGTCTTAATTAACTATGTATGAAATAATTTTGTTCTTGATTCTTGCCATTTAAGCAGAGAAAAGATCTATTGCTTTAGCTTGGAATCTCTATTTCTATTGTAGGCCTACATGGAATTAAAAGATCTGGTTGAAGTTATGCCCAGATCTAGACTGTCTAAATCTAATCTAGATCTAGTTTTGGTTTTAAATCAGAACTTTCACTCATTTCAGACGAAGAGATTTGATTTGATTTGATTTAGATCTAGCATAAATTTTGAATTTAGCTCAGACATTATTTAATTTTTTTTTAAAAACTATTAGATGGCATAAAAAGCAAATTGATACTTTTGTGAATCCTTTGGATCTGTAGACCTGCTAGTAAGGCATTAGGTAAAATTGCAGATATCATATCGGCCCACCTCACGTCAGACTTCACAATTGAATGTTTCCCAACGAAATCGAAACTTATACAGTGGAAACTTCAAAAACCAAAGTCTGATTATTCGAATTTCTCATAAACCGAATTTTGCAAGATGATAGGTTTTTTTTTTCTCTTTGGCTTTGTTAGAATTGGACTCATATTTTGAAGTATTTCTGATTTGATTCTCTTAATTCGAAGTCGATACCACCTCATAAGGCATCAGAAAAGTGCTACTTTCATCTCTCAAGCAGAAAGCAATGCCAATCACTGCTCAAGAAAGGCTGATCAGTGCGCTAACAAATCAAGAAGGGAGCAGATGCATTAACAATTAAGTCCCAGTGGCAAATCTGTATTGCTACTGAGTGATAGCAACGTGGCACGGGGGAAGGGGAGGGTTGCTCGTTGCAGGCTCAGTACACACTCACTCAATGAGTCTTAGACTCTGTTATACCCATTTTTGTAATTTGAATACTCTTAATTCGAAGATTTAATCCATTCTCATACAATTCGAATTATGAGGTTTCCACTGTAGTTTAATGGGATTTTAGAGCAACACGAAAAATGCTAATAATTATCTTGAAAAGTATTTACTTGCCACGAATAAAACCTTCATACTCGTGTTGAGCATATCAAATTCATTGAGATAAATACAATTTTAAGCTTTGGATGAGTTGGGCTTGATATCTGCTCATAATATAAAATAATGTCTTGACTAGATTCTATATCTAGTCTAGATCTACATCTAGATCTACATCTAAATCCAATATGACTTCATTTTTCCTTACCTTCGCACACTTAATATCTGGATTTTGTATGGCTTTTGGTGCCGCAACTGACATCGATCTACATCCTGCTGCAGCCAAATAATATTGTAGAAAATATCGACGGGATGGTAAACGTGTTAGTTGTTGGAGTAAAGACATGATGATCAGTGTTATTGAGTGCTAACTTAGATTCAGGCTTAGATCTAGATCTATAGTTCAAAGAAGTAAAAACTGCCACCTCAGCCTTATGATTAAGCCAAATACACCTTGAATCTAATCTAGATCTAGATATCTAAGTAACGTTAATATGACAGTTTTGCTGAATGCCTTGGGCTAGCGCCGTTAACGAAGCCTGTGTGAAAACCGTACCAAGTTAAATCGTTCTGCACTCTAAGATCTAGCATTCTTTTCATTCGAAACATGAGGCATGCAAAATCTAAAGGTCAGAGGTTACTTTCACCACCTGTGGCGAGGAATTACATGTATATTGGCCGTGCTTTTGCCTAGTCATCTTCATGTTTTTTGTTTAGCACAAGGCCTCATTTGTTTTGTACATTAAAAACACTTTCTCGTAGCCTACTTGACACCCACAACCTTAGGATATTGCCATTTCTCATGGCATGGCATCCATATAGAGAAAAACCAACCATCATGTTAGGAAAAACTGATTAATTGAACGTCTCTTACAGATCTTTTAGTAGTAGTAGTAGTAGTAGTAGTAGTAGTAGTAGTAGTAGTAGTAGTAGTAGTAGTAGTAGTAGTAGTAGTAGTAGTAGTAGTAGTAGTAGTAGTAGTAGAAGAAGTAGCAGCAGCAATAGCAGCAGCAGTAGTAGTAGTAGTAGTAGTAGTAGTAGTAGTAGTAGTAGTAGTAGTAGTAGTAGTAGTAGTAGTAGTAGTAGTAGTAATAGCAGTAGTAGCAGCAGCAGCAGCAATAGCAGCAGTAGTAGTAGTAGTAGTAGTAGTAGTAGTAGTAGTAGTAGTAGTAGTAGTAGTAGTAGTAGTAGTCGTAGTAGTCGTAGTAGTCGTAGTAGTAGTAGTAGTAGTAGTAGTAGTAGTAGTAGTAGTAGTAGTAGTAGTAGTAGTAGTATTAGTAGTAGTAGCAACAGCAGCAGCAGCAGCAGCAACAGTGTGAATTATAAGAGCTAGAGTTTTTTAATGAAAATTTAAAAAAAAATGATTTCTCGAGGAAATCTTTTTCTTCAAGTGTCAGGCCTGTTGCGCGCATCGATGACCATCCTATCCTGTCATCAGTCAGCTGTTTTTTTTTTTTTTTTTTTTTTTTTTTTGGGGGGGGGGGGTGTTGTTTTTTTTTTTTCAAAGGCATATACATTTATATATGATGTTCTTTGCCTTTGTTTCTCTTCCACAGAGTATGATGTTTTCCACTCCATTTTTTTCCCCTCAAAATGGCCAGAAACTTCAAATGTCTTTCCCTCATCGTGTTCATCCATGAACGCTTCATTCCTGCCAGTTGTAGCACTTCTTCATTGACCGTTATTTCTGTCCAAGATACTCTCATCAACCTTCCACTTTCTTTGTGATGTTTGGCACTCACATCCTTATATTAGGACTTACCACATATAATACTAGCTACTGAGTTCTAATTTTTTTCGTTCATGAACATGTTTCTGTTCTTCAATGTGGGGCTCACAGGGTTGATGGTGTCTTTAGCTAGTGCTACAAGTCTCTTACAGCTTCAAATGTTGCATCCTAGATACGTACATGTATTTGAACAGATATGTTTGCAGCTGATGTTACATGTGAGTATTTGCCTTTTTTTGTGATCATGAGCTCTGTTTTCTCTGCATTCTGTTCTAATTCTCTGCTTTCTTCCGTCACTGAATTAGTGGTTAATTGAAGTTCATTCTCGTAGCGTGCTATATATATAATTATCTCAGATTGGTGGTATTGTGTACATTTACTTTAACTCCTTTGTGGCCCTTGATGTTGCGTAGAATCATTTCACTGTCGATGTTAATAAAATCGAATGTAATTACATCGGCTTCAATTCCTGCATTCGCCTTCTATTTTCATTGCTGCTTATTTTCACAATATATATATATATATATATATATATATATATATATATATATATATATATATATATATTGTAAGATTCTTAGATCTTTGCCATCTATGTATTTTTGTGTCAGGGTTATGAAGAGGTCTTCATGTTTTACTCGGTCAAATAAAGACTTTTTGGAACTTTTATTGATCTTTCCATCAAGGATTGGAGGGTTAATATTGCATTCCTTATCTCACTGTCTTACACAAAACCAAACTGTTATTTTCATTTGTCAGGAGATAGATTATTATTTCTAACTCCTTTCATAATGATCCGAAGAAGTATTTTTTGTTAGTGAGGTGGTTCAATAAACTTATCGTTCTGTATTTTCACATTCATTTGTTCCTGTTTTTTGGTTGTTTTTAGGCAGTTAACTAAATATTGACTTCTTCATGTCTTCTAGGATTTCTACAGTGTTGTATTTAGAGTTCATCACATTTGTTGTCTTGGTGATACCTTAGACCTTCTAGGGCTGTAATCACTTCCAATAGTATACCACCAGGCCATGTTTCCTTTTCAAACTTTCTTTTACTAACGGCATGTTCCACTTCTCTGAGGATTGTTGGTCCTTTCATGAAGTTTTCTATTGTAGGTGGCGGGCCTTTAGTGTCATAAAATAGGTCTCCATGTATTCTGACCAATCTGTAAGGATGTTGTCTTGTCCATGATAATGTTGCAATTTTTTTTTTAAAGTGCACTTACTTTTTTGATTTTCTGATACACATGTACATGTATGCATTTAGGGCCACCAATATTATTGAGGAACAGCACGAAAATGAAAAAGTTTCAAGTTAAATTATGCTATGTTAGTTTTTGTAATTTTATCACAAAATAACCAAGCCGTAGTGTTCCGCTGTAGTGCAAACTGCTCAAACCATGTTAGTGTTTGCTGGTTTTTGGTATCTTTTCTCTACTCCACACCATGCCTTTCTATTCAACAATAAACCTATCATCTCGCAATTTTCTTTGTCTTCCTTTGGATCCGTTCTCATTCCATGGCTGCAAGTCGGTGATTCTATATTATCCTGAAAACTCCTATTTGCGAACTATACTAAACATTTTAACGATAACTATCGTTAGTTCGTCGTTACGCCCTTGATTAACTGGCACTCTTAGACCAAAGATTAAAGGGATACATAGGCTAGTCCATCGTTTATGAGTTTAAACACCTTTTGTCCTAAAAACGGACAACAGAAGCTGAATTTCGCTTGCATTTTGCACTTGCAAAGTCAAATAATTATGCATATTAAATAAATATTACACTCAAAACCCTGTCTAGATCTAAATTTCTGTATAATTCTTTGCAAAACTCCCAGATGTAACGATCTAGCCTAGATCCAGATCTATTGCTAAAACGCAAGAGAAAAATTTTTTCACGTCGTTTTCTAGATTGGTTACATAACAGATATTGTACTTTAGAATAATTTATAAGAACCGGAGACAGAGGGAAGAGACTGTAAGTTCCCCGTTCAGCCGTAGCTCTGTCTCTCTGTCTGTCTGTCTGTCTGTCTGTCTGTCTGTCTGTCTCTCTCTCTCTCTCTCTCTCTCTCTCTCTCTCTCTCTCTCTCTCTCTCTCTCTCTCTCTCTCTCTCTCTCTCTCTCTCGTCACTTTATTATCCTCATGCAGTAATATTGTTTTGCAAAAGCCTCGAGGTGCTGACAAAATATTAAAGAAAAGGGCGATATCACCTGTAAACTGAAATTCATTTAATAGTTCAAATTTACTTTCACTTGAGGCAGTGACACGCATGGAGTGAGAGGAGAAAGAGAGAGAGAGAGAGACACAGAGAGAGAGAGAGAGAGAGAGAGAGAGAGAGAGAGAGAGAGAGAGAGAGAGAGAGAGAGAGAGAGACAGAGAGACAGAGAGACAGAGAGAGAGACAGAGACAGACAGACAGACAGAATCCCAGAAAGGAAGAAAGTGAGGATATAAAGATAAGAGAGAGGAGGACAAAGTGGAAGAAAGAGAGGAAAGTGAGGAGACAGAGGAGGAAAGAGAGATGTGAAAGAAAGAGAGAGAGAAAAAGAGGAGAGAGAAATAGGGAGAGAAAGAGCGAGAGGAGAGAAAGAGGAAGAAAGAGAGAGAGAGAGAGAGAGAGAGAGAGAGAGAGAGGGAGGGAGGGAGGGAGAGAGAGAGAGAGGAGAGAAGACGAGAGAGAAAGAAAATTGAGAGGCAAAGAGAGAGAGAGAAAGGAAGACAGAGAGAGACAGAGAGACAGAGAAGAAAGAGTCAGAGAGAAAAAAATACATGTATAAAAAGAGAGAGTGGGAGAAAGAGAGAGAGAGAGGACAGAAAAAGGGAGAGGAACACAGAGAGGGAGAGAGGAGAGATAGAAAAAAGAGAGGGAGAAAGAGGGAAGGAGTGGACAGAGAGAAAAAGGGAGACAAAAAGAGAGAGCGAAAGAGAGAGGGAGACAGAGAGAAAGAAGGGAGAGAGAGAGAGGTGTGAGCCTGTGAGGATTGAGTGAGGAGAGAGAGAAAGGAGAAAGAAAGAGGTGTGAGGTTCGAGAAAGGAGAAAGAGAGAGGTGTGAGGTTTGAGAAAGGAGAGAGAGAAAGGAGAAAGAGAGAGGGAAATAGAGAGGGAAAAGAGAGAGAGAGAGAGAGAGAGAGAGAGAGAGAGAGAGAGAGAGAGAGAGAGAGAGAGAGAGAGAGAGAGAGAGAGAGAGAGAGAGAGAGAGAGAGAGAGAGAGAGAGAGAGAGAGAGAGAGAGAGAGAGAGAGAGAGAGAGAGAGAGCAGGCAAGAAATCATAACCGGCATGCGATGACAACTCAACATTTGTAGTCATGGAGCGCCACAAACGTCTTTCATGTATTACACTGTTTGTTGTTATTTTTAAAATAATAATTTTACCTGTTCATGCCTTTAAACCGTTTCTGTGCGTTAGCACTGTTTGAGATCTTGCTCACATTGTTAAAGAAACGTTAGCTCAAATGTATGTAGAATGTAAATTTACCAGTATCTTAACCAGGTTATGTTGATTCAGATCTGCGCGGCACATCTGTTACCGATCCAACACAGTTTACACACATGTACATGTATTATCAACCCTGTACGAGGAGAGAGGTCGATACGACTTGCGAGCAATGTGAAACCTGAAGGGATGCTGCACAACAGACGCTTGTCACAACTTTTAGCATTGACAGGTTGTTAGTGTTTCTCTTAAGTCGATATTATAAGCCCAAGGTAGGACATTGTTGTCTTGCCTCGAAACAACAGATCATTAGACAGGCAAGCGTCATACTTACTGTTTAATATTATTTTTCATCTAGAATTTAACTGAGAGCTTAATCGGCGCCACAAGCACTAAGATATCAATGAGAAAAATGTGGTTTCTTTTTTTATGAAAACTCTCCAGGATCATGATCAAATTTACCTTGCAAACCCTCCTGCCCTACATAGTGCAGTTCTGTGAGGACGATGGTGTTTTGGATCTCTTGTTGTCACTGGAATCTTTCAGAGATCTTATAGCTAACATTTTGAATGCTGTTTTGTTTCAGACCAGTGCCCCAAATAGACTGACAGTAATGAAGTGCAGTGTATTTCAACAGTTATAATTTCAAGGTTCCTTATGCAGATAGGCAGCGAGACAATGAAAAATATCCCACTTTCCCAGCCAATAACTGGGAGACCAAAAAATACGCGACCAACATTCTGTCTGTTAGTAAACTTTTTTTTTTTTCAGTTGCTACAAAATTATAGCGTTAAACTTGGGATCTGGTCACATGTCAAGCCATATCTGTATGGACAAAATATGCTGAAGATAGTGCCAAAACTATACAGGTACGATTTTCTTGCACAATTCAGACAAATCAAAATGTTGACGAAGAACACTAAACAGGTGTAGTCACTGTATCGGTTTAAATGTTTCTTTCCCAGTCAGATTTGCTGGTATTGTGCTAAATACTTTTCCTTTATCGAGGGTTTCACTCCTATCATTCCAACCTTCCAAGCTGAGACACATCAAAGATAACAGGTGCGGCTCACAGCTTCACTCATTTAGAGCATGCGAACAGCAGTAGACCAGTCAACGTTCGAGCAGTCATTGTTTGTCAACGATTGTGGCTTTGAAAGATCATTTAAGTTTTTTTTTCTTTTGTTTTTTTTTTTCTTTGAATGGGGTAAATCAGTAAATATTAATAACACTGACTTTTGCAATGATCTGTTAATTATTTTGGTTCTTAAGCCTTCTATAGGACAGCTTTGTCTTGACCATTAGCTGTTCCAACTTCCATTATGGCATGAGATTGTGCAGCTGGCATTACAATATTATTAGTAGATCACCCGCATAAAGGAATCACTTCAAAGGTGTGCGAAAGCAGTTTAAGGTGTCCTTGTGCAATATGCATAAATTTATGTCATATTTCTAAAGCTAAAATCACTATAATTATAAGTCTTAAATGGATATAATCCATGTCACACATGAAAGCGCTTCGAATGGGAAAAAAAGTTAAGTGGGCTTATTACTAGACTGAGACAAGGACTGAGGTTAAATTAAGTACTGGTTCCGGCACTATTAAACTGTTAAGCACTGTTGCACTGTTTGAAAACCCTGTTTTTTATCGAATGGAAATGTTTTTCATTGCAATATATTTTTTTGAATTGTTAAATTGTCATTTCAAAACATTCGTGAAATAATATTATGCTTTTTTAGACATATTAGTTGCTCCACACAACACAGAGGATCTAAAAAATAAGCTTACGGTAAATCATCTAGGTCCTTTGGCTTCTAGGCCCTTTATATTAAAATGAAAAAAAAAATAGAAATCTGACATTTCTTTGCGCAGGAATAAAATCTACCTGGGGAGGAAGACTTACTGTGCTGCCACAGTTCGTTCCTAACAATCTGAGAATAATAGAAATCAGTCGTTATCACTTCAGATCACAACAGAATAAATAAAACTCAGTAAAGGTAACCCAGTTGTTAATGGTTTTTTTTTTTTTTTTAGCCTTTCTGTCGAGGAAGCATAGCCCATAAAATGTTTAAAAATAGTAACTACACGTCGTTAAGAGGGAGTAATGTCATGGCTTTCACCCTATCGCTCAAAGATAAAACTATTAAGCCAAGAGTCGTGGTGAGTGTAACTAATCAACGCTGATTATCTTGGAAGAGAGCAATGTGACTGATAAAAAGCCACTTGAAAGGCTATCAATAACCAAGATGCAATTAAAGGAGACTTAGTGGCTTCAACAACTCTTGCGAGGTACAACACAGGAGAAGATACGATCTGCGACTCTTTATATTGAAGTCCTTTGCAATAAAAAAAAAAAAAAAGAAAAAAAATCCTTCCTTCTCGAGGGAAGAAATTGTCAAAGAGTAACAAACCGTAATGCCCACTAAATGAAACGCATGTAATTATATATATTTACGGCTGAAATGAATGTCGTTACAAATGAAATTAGGCCATTATTTACTTTACTATTACACGGTGTGACAGAGTACTAGGCATACATGTATTTCTTGAACTCGTGCAACTATTGCAAGATATTTTTGTCGATGAACTTAATCACAATTTATGCAAGACCGACTTCTCAATGAGTTTGTTTAAGGAAGCAATGAAAAGTAAGCCTCATACCCCGCATTCTTCTCTGTTTCATGATGGCCTCATGATTTGGGAGCTTAGGCGACAACAAATATAAAAAAAATATTCTTATGAACGTCAACAGAGCAGATTTCAAACGTGAAGGAATTTCTTACAGCCCCAGGTTCATCGCAGTATTCGAATGATTCTTTTAAATAGTGCTCAATTAAATCTTTACGACTTGGATAGAATAAGATACAGAAGAAAAAAAAGTTAGATGCTGCATTAAGACATGGTTTTCGACTATTAAATCTTAAGTCCATATGTGGTTTAATGACTGTGCCATAGTCAAAATTTGAAATTTATTTTGTGTCATGACCAAGGAGAGCGAGTAAGTTTAATAATATTGACGCTTCTTTTTGTCCAGGACTATCAATGCAATGTTGATTATAGTCATCAAGCAAAGCTTGTATAAATCCAATTTCTTTTTGAATGTATGGCTATAGATCAGAAATGAATCCCTTTAAGTTGAAGGCTGATGCTCCTCATTACCAAATTACATACTCAGATATTGTTTACATTTTTTGATTCTTAATAAACACTTTTGTTTTCACTACGAGCTCGAGAGCCTTGGTAAATCATATCAACGAACCTGCGAACCAATCTTTGGAGAACATAAGAGAAAGAAAACAGCACATAGACACACTGCTTTAGAAGCGTTTCTTATGAAATTGTGAAGGGGAAAAAAACACAATCAAAACTGAAGAGACGAAAAATAACTTGCTTTATTATCATTTTGAAAATTGAAGTGGATACAAGAAAGAAACCCTTTACGTCTATTGATGCATTTCTTACGTCAGACTTCATTTCTTTTCATTTTTCTTTTTTCCTTACTTAGACTAGACTGGTTTACAGCTTTGAAATCAAAACTGTCGTGTCATTTTTAGTTCATGTAAAATAAAACTACCAGTGAATACTGAAGGAGAAAAAAAAGGTGATTTGAGCAGAGCATTTTTGTTAATAATATTAACAGTTCATTTCTTATCATCATCATCATCATACATAAATTCCACCGCCAAAACGTTCAATCACTTGAATAAGTTGTGAAACTGTAATCGATTTAAAGCACAGCCAAAATTGATATTCACATGAACTTTTTCCTTTACCTCCATGCATTTAGCGGTATATTTAAAAAGTGAAGGTATCATTCAGCAAAAAATCCACCCTGACTTTAGAGTATCCTCAAATTTAAGATTTCTGGTGCGATACACTTAGTCTGTGTCCTCATTGTCCTCCGGAATGTCCCGAAGCGGCGGCCGCTCGCTGATGGATGCCGTTTCATAACTGCCGCCCGTGAGAAAAGTAGACACAGTGCTGCCAGTACTTTCGTGTCTTTGACTTGCATATCGAATGTTGTCGGCGATAATTTTATACCTGGCCATAGCATAGGGCGCAAAATGATTAGAAATGATCACTGGATAAAACAGTGAAAAAAAAAAATTAAAAAATCGATCTTGACAATAATGGTAAAGTGATATATATATATATATATATATATATATATATATATATATATATATATATATATATATATATATATATATATATATACTTTTTTTAAAATGATACTGCTACAACAACAACAACAACAACAACAACGACGACGACAATTACTACTACTACTACTACTACTACTACTACTACTACTACTACTACTACTACTACTACTACTACTACTACTACTACTACTACTACTACTACTACTACTACTACTACTACTACTACTACTGCTGCTGCTGCTGCTGCTGCTGCTGCTGCTACTACTACTACTACTACAGTACTACCACGACTACAACAACAACAACAACAACTACTAGTACTACTACTACTACTACTACTACTACTACTACTACTACTACTACTACTACTACTACTACTGCTACTGCTGCTGCTGCTGCTGCTACTACTACTACTACTACTACTGCTGCTGCTGCTGCTGCTGCTGCTGCTACTACTACTACTACTACTACTACTACTACTACTACTACTACTACTACTACTACTACTACTACTGCTGCTACTACTACTACTACTACTGCTGCTGCTGCTGCTGCTGCTGCTGCTGCTACTACTACTACTACTACTACTAGTACAATTACCATCCCTTTCACCCCACCACCAAAAATAATCATTCACCGTCAGTTAATTTTTTTTTTTTTTGTTATATTGCCATAAATTTCGCATTACACATATATCTAGCGATCATATATTTTTTAGGAACTGGTAAATGAAAGAAGCATTCCATAAATGTGTTTTTGAGGTGATGAAAACCCCAAAATAGACATTTTACAACCCTTATAGTGTGAGATTCTTATGTCTCTGTACACATTAAGATTGAAACCTCTGGTATAAATAATAAAACATAAAAAGTAGGCCTACTGCATTCCTTTGTACATTAACACGCATAAATTCAGCGTAATTTTAAAACCATTGTCTAATAATCTGTTCATCACTTTGAGACACAAATGGAGGAGTTCTAGATAAGCGACATTTTATGTTCAAGTTCCGCACATCAAATGTGATCTGTTGTTTGAATAAATGTTATGAAGATGTAAATTAATTTAATATTTAAATCTATTTTTATGTGCTAATGCTCGTAAAACGAAAATCAACAAACGAAGTTTAACATTAAAGCTACCATCTCCTATCCTTATCCATTCAAAATTTATTCCCAACTGAAAGATTCATTGTTTATACAGTATTATTCATTTGATGTTTGAATTTATAAGAAAATTTCATACAATTTTTACATTGAAAAAAAAAAGTCTCCATCAAGGAGACCTGTTTATATATGTATAGCTCCAATATATTAGCTCTAATAAAAACGGATTTGTCAAGATATTTCCTCAACCATAAGGGATGAAAACTGGAAAAGGAGAAAAGGGTTACAAAATTGCATTCATTTTTGTTTTCTTTTCTTTCATGGTGTTTTTGTTTGTTGTTGTTTTTTGTACTTGTTGTTGTTGTTGTTGAATTTTTTTTTTGTTTTGTTTTTTTTTTTGTTTTGTTTTTTATTGGCGCGGGGGAGTCGGTTTTTTTATTATTTTGTTTTGTTTTGTTTGTTTTATATAACTTTTTTGAGGCAAAAATAAAAGAAGAAAAAAAGCCCAATCACATGCTTTAACACTCACACTGAATTTCTAAACTTTAGGTAGGATATCCACCCAAAATATTTATTAATCTTAATCGCAAGAGAAAATACAATACAGCGGTACAAAAGACATGAAAAAAAATTAGATTATTATAAGAAAATTTTTGTGGCTAAGTTATTTATATTTAAATGCAGCCAATACTCACACACACAAAAAAAATTAAAGCCAAGATTTTTTAAAGCTTTAAGGAGCCAGAACTTAGCCTAGGGCTATCAGTGTCTCAAACTTTAATTCTTTTAAACTAGCGCAGAATAACAGAAACTTAATTAACAGAACCTAGTGATGAAGATAGGGCATGAGGTTTCCCTCGTCGATTATTTCGCTACCGGTGAAAACGAAATATTTAAAACGATGGCCTGGATCGCAAATCCAAATTTTGCCAATAGTATCTTTGGAAAGCTAGGTTAAAAATGCGAAGACTCTATAGGTTTTGAGCTACAAAATTAGAAAAGAGGAGTAGCTTTTTTTTCCCTTTCATCTATGAAATGTTGGAAATTTCCATAGATCATTTCCCATCTTTATCGGCCGCCTAACAATAATATTATTATAAAGTTTTGTTGGGTTTTTAAAATTTTTTTTTTTAAAACGATGGCCCTTGACCATCAAAACATACACACCATTTCCGCCGCTAGAAACTATTTCAAAGGCTCTAAAAGTCACTTGAATTGATCGGTATCCAGTAAAAATATTTAACTGTATTAGATTTTTATCACCTGACCTTGGGCACGTTGCAATACGAGTTATATCGTGCGGTGCTATCATTCCCCAATTATAACTATAAATTTTTTTTCTAAACTGAGACATAATCTACACTGCTATAGGCAAAAATCTATTACAGGAATATTTAAAGTTAGTGGAACAAATGATAACTTTAATGGTGACATGTAATATTTGAAAAATTATTGCTTTTTCTCTATTATACTTGGGTATGGAACAGAAATCCACTACTGGAAAAAGCATATCTTTTTGGAAAACTATCTCTTAATGACATAGCTTTATAGGCTGTCTATGCGTTTGTTCTCTGCCATCATCTGTTTTTCACTATTATTTTTCTCAATTGTATCTTTTATTCTATCCTATTTCTCTTACAGAAATATCCAATACGTTTCAATTGAATTTCATTTTTTAAACCATTTTTTTTAATTCTGAAATTTTCCTGTAACGATTTTCAATATTGTTTTCTCTCTGTGTATGGTACACATGAATTCATAAATCCTCTGAAAACCAAACTTGAAAAATTATTACCTATAAGCTCCAATCAAAATGCACCTCTAAAAACTATAGGCACTTAGGTGTTATATTTGTGCCATATGTGAAAAGTCTAATTCTGAGAATGACCATTATAATGATGATCGCCGGTACTGGACATAGCTTTCTTTATTTCTGCCTCACCATTCGCATCTGGTTTAAGTTCCGTCTCAGTTATTGGTCACGCTGAACGTTCTGAAACCTCAAGATATCGCAAATTATAATTATCGCCCTTGGCTACCATTTTTAAGACAATCACGCTCTCTTTTAAGGAAAGGAATACAAAATTACATTCATTTTTTTTTCGGCTAAGTTATTAATACTTAAGTACAGCCAATACTCAAAAAAAAAAAAAATTGAAAGCCAACAATTTTGAAAGCTTTAAGGTACCAGCAATTAGCTTAGAGCTATCAGTGTTTCAAACTTTAAGTCTTCTGAACCAGCGCAGAATAACAGAAATTAGATTGATACACCCTATTGTATCATAAAGAAGATGGGGCATGAGATTTCCTTCGTCGATTATTTCGCTACCGATGAAAACGAAATATTTTAAAACCATGGCCTGGATCGCAAATCCAAATTTGGCCAATAGTATCTCCGGAAAGCTAAAAATGCGAAGACTCTATAGGTTTTGAGCTACAAAACTAGAGTATAGGACTAGTCTAGCTACCGTTTCAGTTATTTTTTTTTACCTTTCATCTCTGAAAAGTTGAAAGTTTACGCAGGGGTGATTTGCTGTCAAAGGTGCATCCTGGCTACTTGCAGGGACATAAAATCTTCTGAGGCAAAAATAGAAGAAGTCAGAGCACGCGCTATATTGTAGTGGAGGACTAAAAATAAAATAAAATAAAAATATAGCTTGTTTTTAATCCCTTCCTCGGCATTATTATTTTAAGAAAGACTAAATTGTAACAGGCCAGTTATCCACCGGGAGTTTATAAGCCTATATACTTAACTGCAGTTCCTCAGATTTAGTTTTAAGTTATTCTGTTGTGGGTTTTTTTTTCTTCTTAATATACAAAGTTAGATATTTTTTTTTCTGAAATAAAGATCCCCTCAAAGAAATGAAATGAAAACTAGTGTCTGATTCTTTTGCTTTGCATTGATTTATTATCCACTAATGCAAATGAATTTGAGAAAAAAATGCACACCAATCTTAACCACGACAAAAAAAAAAAAAAAGAAAAGAAAAATATATGAATATGATTTGATTTTTACTTTTAGTGTGCATGTCGTTCACAACAGATCGATATCGCAGGTGTTAATATCAATTAAAATCACTTCAAACCTTTTGATTTTAGGACCACCCTGCCGTAGTAAATACATGTATACATATTTCGTATAATTTTTTTATTTATTGGTTTCATAAAGTAGGCAAAGATTGGGTGTAGGTTCCATACATAAAAGTATAGAATCTAAATCTCTTTTAAAGCACCTCACCCGGTAAAGTTATTAATATTCCAAAATGGCTTAAGCTCTAGGAAAATATTTGCTGAAAGGTTAAAAAGCATGTTTTGGAAACTGCAGATTTACATCTAAAAACAAAATTAATATATATATATATATATATATATATATATATATATATATATACACACACACACACACACAAACACGCCCGTGGGCCTGGATTTCATCTATTCGCAGAATTTTATTATGTAACTATTTTGAAGCAAGAAGAAAAGAAGAAAAAAAAAAAAGACCAATCTGCTTTTATACCTTTTGCTTCAAAAGATTTATAGAACAAGTTTCTGCGAATAAACTCACGTGTCAGCCTAACACGTTTCCTCTTATACAATTAATTCTGAAAAAAGTTTTTGTTCAGCTGCTTTTACACCTTCAGTTTGTAATGTGTAATATGATAACTTTCTGTGAAAAGAATCGATTTGAAAGGTGCTTTGTCATACATGCTCAAAGACTAGCTCAGGTTTTGATGAAACGTTTACTGTTTTAATCCATCATAATTTTTAAGGCAATAAGTTTGCGGGATTTGTCACTAATTCCTTAGTTGGTTAAAAAAAATGCTTGTGCGGCACTGCTCTCTTTGTGAGAGGTTTTTAGTCTTGATTTGAATACGTATACAAATGTTCCTGATAAAACCAGTCCAACTTTACAATTATGTATGAACTAATTCAGTTACTTAATAAGAATTCACCTGTAAGGATCTGGTCTCCTGTTTGGAACCTCGCCTTTTTTGGGCGGGAAAACTTTTCTCGCCTGCAAATGCTTTCTACAATGATGGCAAACTCTCCAGGTAGTTGACATTACGGCGAAGCCACTGCGGAACCAAACATGTGATGACACGGTTAAAGGGAGAGGGGTAGGGAAATAAAGCCAAGATTGCATTGTTCAAAAATCAATTACGACATTAAGCTACAGATGTTAAGGATTATCATTTTCGATGTGTCTGTATTACATCGAAATCGTCAATACATTGATTTTAGTTGTATATTTCAGTCATTTTTTTTTTTAAATAAAAACTTTCACGTACTATTGGGACATCAGGATTGATTATGAGACCAGTGTTAACTGATCCAAGATTTTCTCGGCATCAATTTGTAAAAGTATAATTGTATGTAAATGATTTCATACCTTCCACAGGTAACTCAAGTTTTGCTGTCCATGAATTTCCAGTATGTATGGAGAGGCCAATTATTATTATTGTTTGTATTATTGTAATTAATGTTGTTGCTGTTGTTTTTTGTTGTTGTTGTTGTTGTTGTTCTTATGTTTCTGGTTTTTGTTGTTGTTGTTGCTGTTGTTACCTTTGCTGTTACGTGCAAAAAAATAACGCGCGGATAAGTTCCATTAATCCGTTCCCTTATTTGCCTAACATAACATGACATTTTGATACTTTCTTAGATCTAGCTAACGTAAAGAGTACATTTAATTTTGAAAGGTTTTCTGTTAAAAGTCTAAGAAAAAAAGATTTAAGAAGTTGGTCTGTTATATTGTACTCTCTTTCTTTCTGTCTCTGTCTCTGTCTCTGTCTGTCTGTCTGTCTGTCTGTCTGTCTCTCTCTCTCTCTCTCTCTCTCTCTCTCTCTCTCTCTCTCTATATATATATATATATATATATATATATATATATATATATATAACTAATGAAAAATAAATTGCAAATGAATACAGTATTTCTGAATATAGGAGTATTTAAAACAGCAAATATAAAATCAGACTTACTAAAATTCGTGTTGACAATCTTCACAAACGAAAATAGCGTTTCCCCATTCCCGATTTCTAGGAATGCAATCATATCTTTGATGACATCTCCGGCACTTGCTGACCTTAAAAGTTTCAAGAATGCACATGATAAAATACATTCTGCAAGTAAATTGAGCATTTTGCATCTTCTTAAAGTGGCATTTAACACATGACATTTCGCCCTAAGGAACAAAAATAGAAGGGGAGTAAAGGATACAAGTATGTCTCATATTTATTGCCCTGTTAACAACAATATTATAATAAATAAATTGTTGTTTTTGTTGGTTTTTTTTTTTTTTTTTTTTTTTAAGACCCTTGACCATTAAAACATACCCATCATTTCTGCCGCTACAAACGATTTCAAAGGCTGCACAAGTCAGTCGTTGATGAATTGATCGCTATCGAGTACAAATAAATTGATCGTATAAGATTTTTATCATCTACCCTTGGGGACGCTGCAATACTCAGGATTTATATTTTAGTAACAAACAAAAGTAAGAAGAACTATGTTCTCTCGTACATGTAGCTTTTAATTTGTAACAAAATTAACAAGGCTTGAAAGAAGCAGAAGTTATAGATCAAGTTGATGTCTTGCGTCGTGAGTTCGTCGTAGTCACTGAGAGAGAGCTGTGTTATTGTCAAAAAAGGGAAGTAGGCCTAGACTATTCTACTGTCTGAAGAGTCAGTCAAGAGAAGTGGCTACTGTCACTACATAACCCCCCTCCCAGCGGAATGCAGTTCATGTGTCGGAGCGATCCAGCATGCCGTCAGCAGAACCTTGAGGGGATACGTGAAATTCTGCCAGCGCGCGTAGTCTTTATGGGTCCATCTTTTGGTGGGGAAACTGCAGGTGGTGTAACGGGGGTGGGTTTAGGATTGTCTGTCAAAATTGATTTAGGGGAGATGAGCACTTCCTTGTTCTCCTCGATGGTCAAGGGGGTCACGTAAGCTGTCTTAAGGCGATCAATAGATACAGTCTCTGGTCGCCCTTTGATTTCCAGGGTGAAGTATTTGTCACTTTTGCTGACGACGCGAAATGGGCCGTCATAGGGGCGTTGGAGGGGGTGTTTGTGCGAGTCTTTCCTTACATAAACATACTTTGCCGTAGCCAAAGTAGAGGGCACATAAGAGGTTTGATTTCCGTGGAATTTTGGGGCAGGTGGTTGGATGGAGTGCATGGTTTGTTGAAGATTTCTCAAAAACGTTATGTCAGGTGTGGTTGTACTAGTGTCACATGGTTGGAGAAACTCGCCCGGTATACGTAGAGTTGTGCCGTACACAAGTTCAGCGGGTGAGCAATCAGGATCAACTCTCCAAGATGAGCGGATGCCTAATAGAACCATCGGAAGCTGATCGAACCAATCTGGGCCAGTAGTACGGGCTTTGAGGGCTGCTTTGAGTTGTCGGTGGAGGCGTTCGACCATCCCATTGGCCTGTGGATGGTAAGCGGTGGTTGTATTGGTGTCTATGCCCAACAGTTTGTTTAGCTCACTCCAGAGGTTGGAGGTAAATTGTCTGCCACGGTGGGAAACGATGTCTCCTGGTACACCAAATCTTGCAACCCAGTGGTGGAGAAGAGCCGAAGCGCATGTAGAAGCATGGGCGTCAGGAAGAGGAATAGCCTCGGGCCATCTCGTGAAACGGTCGATGATGGTAAAAAGGTAGGTCATTCCATGACTTTCTGGTAGGGGCCCCACAAGATCCACATGAAGACTGCGAAACCTATCAGAAGGGGGCTGGCGCTCAACGAGTGGGGAACGTGTATGACGTTGGACCTTAGAGGCCTGGCAATCGGGGCATTCCTTGCACCACCTGCGAATGTCACGCTTCTTTCCATTCCATACGAAACGTTGTGCTATCGCCTTTTGTGTTGGTTTGACGCCAGTGTGCGACAGGCTGTGAATCTTGTTGAAGATGGAATGGGTCCAGGAGGTCGGTAATACCGGCCTGGGTTTTCCCATGGATATGTCGCAGAGGAGCGTTGATGGGCCAATGTCAATGTCTTTCAGTACTAGACCCGTCGTGGCAGTATGGTAGGAGGCCATTTCATCTGAAGCTTCTTGGGCATGTGCCAATTTTTCAAAATTGATACCTTCTTTATGCTGATCATCCTTTTCAACACTGTTTATTCTTGACAGTGCGTCGGCAACCACATTGAACTTTCCTTTGATGTGACGAATATCAGAGGTAAATTCTGAGATGAAAGACAGATGTCTTGTTTGTCGTGGAGAACGATCACTGTGACTGCTCAAGACCGTTGTAAGGGGTTTATGGTCTGTGAAAATGGTGAAGGGGCGGCCCTCTAAAAAATGTCTAAAGTGTTTGACAGCAGCGTAAGACGCCAAAAGTTCTCTATCAAAAGCACTATATTTCTGTTCTGCCTCAGACAATTTCCTGGAGAAAAAGGCAAGGGGAACCCAAAGACGGCCGTGTCGCTGTTCGAGTTGGCCGCCAATCGCTGTGTTCGACGCATCGACAGTAAGGCTAGTAACAGCATCTGACCGTGGATGATATAAGAGCACTGCCTTACTGAGCATTTCTTTTGTCTTGTCAAATGCTTCTTGGCACTTTTTGAACCAGTCAATCTTTTGTCCTTTGCCGCTTGCTTGGGCATAAAGAGGTGCGAGAGTAGCAGCAATGCCATGGAGAAAACGGTGGTAATAGTTCACCATTTCCAGGAATCTCTGTAGACTGGTGCGATTGGTAGGTGGTTTGCTTTCTTGCAGGGCAGATATCCGGTCAGGGAGTGGGGTGATTCCTGTGGAGCTGACGTGGTGGCCTAGGAAATCAAGTTCTTTCGCGCCAAAAACACATTTGGTCTTGTTTATGACCAAGCCATTTGCAGACAAGAGTTTGAAAAGTTGCTGAAGGTGTTGAATGTGTTCCTTGGCAGAGTGACTTGCGACCAGTATGTCATCAAGGTATACAAACGCGAAAGAAACGTCGCGCAGTACTCCATCCATCAGGCGTTGGAAAGATTGGGCAGCGTTCTTTAACCCAAATGGCATACGGAGAAATTCCCAGAGTCCAAAGGGTGTCACCACAGCTGTCTTCGGTATAGAAGAGGTAGCCATGGGGATTTGATGACAGCCTCTAATCAAGTCGATCTTAGAGAAGATAGAGCAACCGGCAAGGTGGTTAGTAAAATCTTGGATATGCGGTAATGGGTAGCGGTCGTCCTCAGTCGATGCGTTGAGACACCTGTAGTCGCCACAAGGTCGCCATGTCCCATCAGATTTGGGGACAACGTGGAGGGGTGAAGACCAGGGTGATTTAGAGCGGCGAACAATGCCCATTTCTTCCATCTTTAAGAACTCTGCTTTAGCAGCAGACAGTTTGTCTTTATCGAGCCGTCTAGCATGGGCATGTGTGGGCGGGCCGTGGGTGACGATGTGGTGCTCTACACCATGCTTGTTGAGGGGATTGTTGAAATGTGGTGTAAGGAGCTCGGGGAACTCTTGGAGGAGATCTGCATACTCGTTTGGAGGGTGTGTACATAACCCCGCGAGTGTAGGAGAAGACTGACTTTCTTTGAGTAGGAAAGAGACATTGTCAAGTGAGAGAAGACGCTTGCCGCGAAGGTCAATTGCCAGGCCATTGGCAGTGAAGAAATCAGCGCCAAGTATAGGTCTAGTAACATCGGCGAGGTAGAACTGGTGTGTGTGTATTGTCTCTTGGAATCTAACACCAAAGAAAGTGTGCGCTTTCCCCATGTGCGGATGGACGTTCCATTAGCGGCGGAGACAGTGTTGGAAGGTTGAAGCGTGCGCCGATCTTGTGCAGAGGCGGGGTATACAGATACCTCAGCCCCTGTGTCGACGAGGTATGATAGGCCAGATTTCCTGTCCCCTTTCAACTGACAGCTTGTTAGATTGAAGAGAGCCAGCTGCTGCCACGCTTAGCGGCTGGCTTTGTCGTTTCCCGACAGCAGAGAGGCGAACTTACACCCTGGTTGGCATTTTCTTGCTCCTGGGCCGAACCGTGTATGATAAAAACATACTGGTGCAGGTGAGGGTGCGGCGTTGGACCCAGTGCGGCGTGGGTTAAGGGGCCTGTTACGCTGGATAGACTCGAGGCAATCAGGGGTGGTTTCGTTTGTCGTTTGGGTGATGTGCTGTATACCCGAAGACCGTGCCTCCCAAACCCGATCAGCAGCTTCCGCTAGTTTGCCCAAGTCCGAAAATTCCTGCCCTGAGATAATAGTACGGACATCGGCAGGAAGATTTGACAGTGCCCTTTTCAGCGTCTGTGGATCATCGTTTAGGGCGTTGATCTTACGCAACAAAGCTGTTGGCTTTCTATCCCCTAACCCATTAAGGTTTAAGAGTTCGTAACCCCGCTGCGTTTGGGATTTGCCGAACGCCTTGATCAAGGCACACTTCAAACTGTGGTATTTGTCCGTTTGAGGTGGGTTAACTAAAACATCGTGTACCTCCTCGGCTGTTTTGAAGTGGAGGGCACTGACCCCATAATCATACTTAGTGGTATCTTGCGTAATGTTTTTAATGCTAAACTGCGCTTCTATTCTGGCGAACCAGATTTCTGGCGATGTTGCCCAGAACTCGGGTAGTTTAACTAAAACTGCTGGGATCTCTCCGATTTGTAATGTTTGTAACTGGGTCGCGAGAGCTGCAAGTAGAGATTGCGTTGGCTCAGCGGGCTGGTGAGACATGGTGTTGGTTTGATCTTGTTATTGTTAGTGCAAAGGCAGATTTAGCGAAGGTAGATTAGGTCAAGATAGCGACCTAGATTGTAGATCTATTAAACTCAAGTCGAAGGCCGAAGTGGATCTAGATCTATGCCTGGTTACTAGCGAGTTCAGTATCGGGGTCACCAATTTAGTAACAAACAAAAGTAAGAAGAACTATGTTCTCTCGTACATGTAACTTTTAATTTGTAACAAAATTAACCAGGCTTGAAAGAAGCAGAAGTTATCAAGTTGATGTCTTGCGTCGTGAGTTCGTCGTAGTCACTGAGAGAGAGAGCTGTGTTATTGTCAAAAAAGGAAGTAGGCCTAGACTATTCTACTGTCTGAAGAGTCAGTCAAGAGAAGTAGCTACTGTCACTACAATATCATGCGATGCTATCATTCCTTGATGATAAGAATAAAGAAAATATCCGTCTTGACACATACTCTAATAGGACTGCAGCTATAGACAAAAATCTGGTAAAGGAATATTTAAAGATATTGGAACAAAATGATACCTTAAATGGTTACATTTAATAGTAGAACAATTTATTGCTTTTTCTCTATTATACTTGGGTATGGAACAGAAATCGACTATTGGGAAACGCATTTCTTTTTGGAAAACTATTTCTTAATGACATAGCTTTATAGGCTGTCTATGCGTTTGTTCTCTACCATCATCTGTTTTTCACTTTTATTTTTCTCAATTGTATCTTTTATTCTATCCTGTCTTTTACAGAAATCTCCAATACGTTTCAATTGAACTTCATTTTATTTTTAAGCATTTTTTTCAATTCTGAAAAGTTCCTGTAACGATTTATGAATCTATGAATCCTCTGAAAACCAAATTTTAACAAATTATTACTCCTTAACTTCAATCAAAATTTACCTCTAGCAATTATAGGCGTTTCGAAACGGATCGAGCACTTTGGTTTCAGGGTGTTATATTTGTGCTCTTTGTGAAAAGTTTTATTTCTGAGAATGACCATCATAGTGATGATTTGTGGACATAATTTTCTCTATTTCTGTCTCACACTTTGCATCTGATTTAAGTTCAAACTCAGTCAAAGTTACTTGACACCCTAAACGTTTTATATCTCAAGATATCGCATATTGTAATCATCGCTCTTGGGGACTATTGTTTGAGGCAATCATGTTATTTATCACCTCAGAAATAAGTTGGAAGTCTTTTTTCCCCTTTCTCTTTCATTCCCTATTTCACTGCCGTTGAACACTCCAAATTTTTATGTTCAGTCTAGACGTTGAGGAATGGGCTATCCGTGCAATAAAAACTGCCTATCTTCACAGTTCCACGACCATTGTAGGATCATTTTACTAACTACACAGGATAGCATATTAGTCTTTGTTTTACGCTTCTTAGATCTCATCCCTATAATTATTAGCTTTATTTATCTTCAACTTTGATGGGGGTTTTCCCAAGACACGTCTCTGATGTTTGGGCCTTTTCCAATATTCAGATTTGCATATTCAATAAATGCAAGAACCATGTCTTTGGCAAAGACCTTTCAGTTATAAACTAAGCAGATTAAAACCGTTTTCCCTTTCTGGGGATTTTCTATGCAATTTACGATGCTGATAGTGTTTGGCTGGGTTTTTTCACCGGAAAAAAATATTTTGCAGTATATAAATATGAATTTCATAGCATCCACTAACATACCTAAATCCAGAACAAATCAAGAATATTCTCATTTTAGGCGAAGACATAGATGAATTATTTTCTATGAGAGTAAACTTTAGCTCAAAGCTGAAATATGAGAGTAAACTTAAGCTCAAAGCTGAAATATTTCCTATGAGAGTAAACTTTAGCTCAAAGCTGAAATATTTCCTAGGAGAGTAAACTTTAGTTCAAAACTGAAATATTTGCTTTGAGAGTAAAGTTTAGATCAAAGCTAAAATATTTCCTATGAGAGTAAACTTTGGCTCCAAGCTGAAATATTTCCTATGAGAGTAAACTTTAGCTCAAAGCTGAAATATTTCCTAGGAGAGTAAACTTTAGCTCAAAGCTGAAATATTTCCTAGGAGAGTAAATTTAAACTCAGGTTGTATCCATTGCTGCATATAAGTTGAAGAGATTTTACACAAACGTTAAACGATTTCTACCTAGATTACGAGTCTGAAACCAAACTCCTTCATCTATCCATAAAATAATATTAATTACATATATAGAAAACTAGTTGTCACACTAAGATCTATCCATTCAGTAAAGGGTTCCTGTTAATCAAACCTCTTTCTCTTTTGTCTAATTATTCAAAAAAAATTTTAATCGGATTCCGCTTAGATTTCTTTAGTTTCCTTGTTACCTGTTTTCTCTCTGGAACTCTTCTCCACCAACTCCTCAGACAATCTTTGCAGGCAAACTGTCGGATTAAATTCTCTACTCCTCTATTGAGGTCATCAGCCAGTTTCTCAGATTCATCCTTGAGATTTTGTACATGATTTGGATCCTGTGAAAAAGATGCATAAATCTAGATGACAATTGTTGAAAATATACCTGCTTGATAATCAAACTGCAAAGTATGGCATTGTATTTAATATAGCTCTAGGCTCGAAACGACAGCTACATGGTTCCGACTCACCACAGAAAGAGAGAGAGAGAGAGGGGGAGGGGGGGTGAGAGAGAGAGAGAGAGAGAGAGAGAGAGAGAGAGAGAGAGAGAGAGAGAGAGAGAGAGAGAGAGAGAGAGAGTCTCAATTGGGAAAGAGAGTGAGCGAGCGAGGGGTAAGAGAGTGAAACCGAAAAAAAAAGGCGAGGAAGGGGGAGACACAAAAAGATTGAGAGAGAAAGAAAGAAGTAGAGAGAAATGTAGGACCCTAGGACTCAGCATCAGGTAAGGATGAGGGATGTGAGGACGATGGACCCCGAGTTTTATATCAGGTCGAAGCACAGGATCAGTTGTTGCACTCCACAAGTGGAAACCCGGCCATAATAAATATTGGAGTCAATTAAACGGTATGAAAAAAAAAATGGCGACTTTCAAGGGTGTTGGTGGAGGTCAAGATCATCGACTAAGGGATATTCAGCATATGAGGGCAGTGCGTTGTGCGGAGGTTTAAATAAATATTGGCGTCTAACAAGAAAACGCCGCTTGATAAACCAAATTGATTACATATCGATGCTGGCAAAGAATGTCGGAATTCTAGTCCAGACATCATACCTTTCCTGAGAGGTGGGGGCATTGTCTTTACACTACTTGGGGCGTCATATGTTGTGGAGCATAAAGGAATGGATCAGAAAAAGGTCATCAAGATAATTTAAGACAGTTTTTCTCTCGTAAACTGAGAAATCTTGCATAGGATTAGGGGCAGCTTCAATTACAAATAAAGTATGGGCGAATCTTCTCTGATTCATAGCCGAGATTTGCTGGTCAGAGAAAAAGGATACTCTTTATCATATAGAGAAGGTGTAGAAACTATTTCTGGATTCATAAATTACCTCTGTATCGTTACGGTAAGAAATTTACATCGCAGATTGACCATCTACACATTTTATTTTCGGAAATTGAATTGTTTGTTAACTCCAAATCATAAATCGTACACTGTTATAACAAAATTAAATATTTGAAATAGAACGTTGTGTTAATAAAGTCAGTGACAGTGCAAGAGCAGACTTACTATGCAAAATAATTGTTCATGTTATTGTTTACTTATTAGTTTTTTCTTTTCTTTGTTGTTTTTTTCTACTGTAGTATGGATCCTAGAGGTTGCTGTACCAGTTACTTTTTAAGAGGCGTGGCAAGGTGTTTATTTTATTGATCTAATATTTGATTTCTAGGTTTAGAAAGCTTTAAACTAGTTCTGGTTGGATGGGTTTTTTTTTTGTTTGAAAATCTACAGCTTTATGAAAACGCACATTCGTGCACACATGGAAATGTATAATCATATCTGGAATGTTTGATAGCACGTGGCTCAGCAATGTTTGCTAATGCCTTTAATGTTCTGATGAATAAATGTCAAGTCTTCGCTTACCTTTTCGGAATGAGAAGTGTGTCTACTGCGATGCGTCTAGCTGGGTAGTTTTAACTGTTTTAGATGTGGTAGCTTCTTGCCGACTCAACACTGACAACTTCGGTATAATATCTCTTACACACTCTCTCGCTATATCTATCTATCTATCTATCTATGTATCTATCTATCTATCAATCTATACCTATCATTTTATCTGCCCATCTCCTTATTTCTCAATCTCTTTTGCATTGAAAAGATCGAATAAAAAAAAAACACTTTTAATCAATATACAAAATTGTATGAGGCAAAGTTGCAGATATTGTAAAATTATGTTCATAATTATTTTCAAAACATTAGTTTATGTGTTTTTGTTTTTTTTTTTTTTTTGTTTTTTTTCTGAACCTTTTTAAAGGCTTAGGAGGCAAAATAACTAAGACATTAAATCGTCAAGTATGAAGCAGGTGGGTATAGATACCCTCGTACCGCTGCATAGATTTAAAATGTTCGCTGTATTTTTGAGCGAATCAATATTTAGCACAATGCAGATCAATAGTTTCCTACCGTGGATTTTGCTTTTGGAAACTGCTCAACAACTTGCGATAGCTCAGATAGGGATAGAGGTGATATTAATCCTTTCCCTGACGACATATTTTACCCCTGATCCCTGACGACTGGGTCAAATTGATCCATATACTTTTATTGAGAAAAAATACAACTGGATCAATTTGACCCGGGCACCTTTTATTTAGAAGAAAAATAATCTTTATTGCTGGATTCTTTTTACATTGTAATATTAAAATCCAAGGTAACATTAAGTCTCGACTGACGCTTTCCTCCTATTTGTTAATGACAAAATAATAAAGAGAATCGTGGACAACACAAACATTGAAGGTGCAAAGGCAAAGGGCTCTGGGTGGAAAGACACAGACAGTGGTGAAATGAAAGCCTTCATCGATTGCCTTCTTCACTGTGGCGCTCTACGTCAAAACAACTTGTCACTTGAGATGCTTTTTAGTCCCGTGGATGGAAATTCCCTAGTGAGAGCAACGTTTGAGATGCACCGTTTCAGAAACTTTTTGAATCATCTTCGTTTCGACGACAAAGCAACAAGGACTGAGCGGCGTGCAAGAGATTTGTTTGCACCCATCCGTGATGTTTGGAATTCATTTCACGACAACCTGGCCAAATATTATGTCCCAAACCAAAATATTACAGTAGATGAACAATTAGTTCCATTCCGAGACCGCTGCAGTTTTATTCAATATATACCATCAAACCTGATAAATATAGCATCAAAATTTTCTGGGCATGCAATGCTTCAAACAACTATCGATTGAGAGCTTTACCTTATTTTGGGAGAGACACTACACACACTACAAGCGCCAAACCAAGTCAAAGAAGTCAGAGCGTCGCTGCCGACGTAGTCAGTTTATTGACTGATGATTTTCATGGATCAGGGCGCAACATAACAAGTGATAACTACTTCACTGATCTGAAGTTGGCAGAAAGCCTCGTCAAGGAAAAAACTGACAACAGTAGGAACAGTCAGAAGAAACGAAACCTTTCTTCCAAAGAAATTTCAAGAGAAGAAGGCCCTCCCACTTGGGGAATCAAAATTTCTATTTAGGAAAGAAAGTGTGCTGATCTCTTACCAAACAAAACGCCAAAAAAAAATTGTTCTGCTTCTAAGCACAATGCACAACAAGGGTGATGTGTGTACTGAGAGCCAAAAACCAGAAATCTTCCTCACTTATAACAAGACAAAAGGAGGTGTTGACCCAATGGACCAGATGGCACATGCCTTCACAACGAAACGAATGTGCCTTCACAACGAAAAGGTGGCCTCTTGTATTATTTTTCAACATACTGGACTTGCCACCAATTGCTGCCCTGATTGTGTTTAGAATAAAGTATCTCTTGGACACTCTGTCTCATGATGACAACCGGCAAAAGTTCAACATAGAGATTGGTCGATCTCTAGCATTGCCACAGATTATCTGTCGATCAGCAGTCCTTACGTTGAAAAAACAGGTGCAAAACAACATCACAGCAGTATTGGACACCCTGAGGCCTTCTGCCATCGAATATGTTTCAAACCTACCTGTAAAGAAAGCAAAACTTGAAGATGGAAAACAGAGGAGGTGTGACAGATGTTCCTCAAAGAAAGACAAAAAGACAAGTACAACTTGCACCAAATGTTCTTGCTACATTTGCCCAGAACATTCCGTGATTTACTGTCTTGTGTGTATGTGTTTGTGTATGCTTGTGTGTGTGCCTGTGTGGATTTTGATGTCATGTATATGACTTGGGAAAGTTACATTTCCCTCCTGTATGTAATTTCTAATCATATCGTATATAAAGCTGTTATTATTTTCAAGAGAACTTATTAAATGTGAAAACAAAGTAACTAAACTTCAAAATCTCATTTCTTTGTTGAAATTACTGAAAGAATATATACGGGTCAATATGACCCAGTCGTCAGGGACTGTATACAAAATCTTCAACCCCCCACAAATTCCATATTTTTCATCAAAATCAAAATCAGGTCTAGGATACTGTTTACCGTGATGATCTTGAGGATTACAGGAAATTTGACTAAAACATATTAATTATCCCACGAGTTATTGAGTATGAAAGATCCCAACGGGTCAATTTGACCCAGCCGTCAGGGCAAGAGTTAAGGGAAAGAGGCTGGGGGCAGAGGAATGGTTAATTGCTGATCACTTGAATTTTTTCTCATCTAAAAGCTGCAGTAAGAGAAAGGAGAAAAGAGGAGGAAAGTGAAACGGGAGAAGAAAATATCTGTAGATTCATGATAATTATGTCGGTAGGTGTTAAGAGATGTTAAGACACGATGATTGTTAGAACCGCGCGGTCTTTGGCCGAGTGTTCAAAATCCACGCTCACAAGGAAAACTTATATATATATATATATATATATATACGAGGGCATATTGATAAGTTTTGCCTCCAAGTCCATAACTTTGGAAATAATGAAGACAAACAAATGATACTTACACCAAATGAAAGGTCATTTTATTTAGCACGAGATGACATATCATTTTTCAACATAATCACCGTCCCGTTCGATACAGAGCCGCCACCGACGGACGACCTGTTGGATGCCGTCAGCGAAGAAGTCAGCAGTCTTGTCTCTGCACCAAGAAAGAACAGCATTCTTCACATCTTCGTCTGTCTCGTAACGGTTGCCCTTGAGGTAATCCTTGAGTTTTGGAAAAAGGAAGAAATTGCTCGGAGCAAGATCTGGGCTATAAGGCGGGTGCGGTAATGTCCGGAGGCCTAAACGATCTAACGCCGTGCGAGTTTCCAAACTTGTGTGAGGGCGAGCGTTGTCGTGATGGATGATGGAAACTTTCTCACTCCTTACCCGTCGCAACCTCGCTTTCAGTTTCTCCAGTGTGTTCACAGATTTCGTAGAATTCACAGTGTTGCCTTGTTCCAAAAATTCTGTGTGAACCACACCCTCACTGTCCCAAAAGATCGTGAGAAGCACCATCATCCATCACGACAACGCTCGCCCTCACACAAGTTTGGAAACTCGCACGGCTTTAGATCGTTTAGGCCTCCGGACATTACCGCACCCGCCTTATAGCCCAGATCTTGCTCCGAGCGATTTCTTCCTTTTTCCAAAACTCAAGGATTACCTCAAGGGCAACCGTTACGAGACAGACGAAGATGTGAAGAATGCTGTTCTTTCTTGGTGCAGAGACAAGACTGCTGACTTCTTCACTGACGACATCCAACAGGTCGTCCGTCGGTGGCGGCTCTGTATCGAACGGGACGGTGATTATGTTGAAAAATGATATGTCATCTCGTGCTAAATAAAATGACCTTTCATTTGGTGTAAGTATCATTTGTTTGTCTTCATTATTTCCAAAGTTATGGACTTGGAGGCAAAACTTATCAATATGCCCTCGTATATTGTGTGTGTGAGTCGAAGTGTTCAAAATCCACGCTCACAAGGAAAACTTATATATATATATATATATTGTGTGTGTATGAGTCGAATTTGCGGTGCACGCGCACAAGAGTAAGTAATTAAGAAGTTTTCTATTCTTTGTTTTTTCTTTTCGCACGCACTACCCCCCCCCCCCCTCCCTTCCCATTTTTCCCCTATTTAATTTTTTAATTTTTATAGGCAAAATTGTCATTTCAAGTATTACTTCAGCAGAGGGAACTGGCAAAATAAAAAATGTATACACGTTGTCATTATTCTGTAAGAAACTTGCCTCATTGAGATAGTGGCGAACATCATCGGGGTTACCTGAAATAATAATAACAAAAAAAAAAACTTGTTTTAATAATAAAATTTCTTCATGTTTATATAAAAGGCAACATACACACGCTGTTTTAATAATTCAAATGCCATATAATGATATTACAAGGCCGGATAACATTCTAACGAGTAGCTAAAATTTCTCCAGGTATAACATTCATTAATTTGGTAATTTAAGAAAAAAGGACACTCTGCAAATTGCATCCACTATCCATTTAACAAATAATTAGAAAGGTGAATCAATAGTCATTGGAAGAAAACAGAAATCACAGACAGGAAGATAACAGGAGTGAGATAGAGAATGAGAGAGAGAGTAAATACAAATAGGGTATGTCTGCAAGAAAAAAACAAGTCAAAGGGCAAGCGGTCACAGAGCGAGGAAAAAGGCTAAAAAAGTACACAAAGAGTGAGAGAGAGAGAGAGAAAGAGAGAGAGAGAGAGAGAGAGAGAGAGAGAGAGAGAGAGAGAGAGAGAGAGAGAGAAAGAGAGAAAGAGAGAAACAAAAATATAGAAAACAGCAACACGTTTCGTCTTTAATCAAACACCATTATTGCCACTAAGGTGGTAGAGTGATGCGTGTGTTGTAACATATATATGTTACAAATATAGACAATCAACAAGTTTCGTCTTGAATCCATTTTCATTATTACTACCAATGTGTTAGAATGAAGCGACTGTTGTAACATATGGGGGAGAAACAGAAAGACAGAGACAGACAGACAGACAGACAGACAGACAGACAGACAGACAGACAGAGAAATATGGAAAATCAACAAGTTTCGTCTTGAATCCATCTCCATTATTACTACTAATGTGTTAGAGTGAGCGACTGTAGTAACATATGAGAGAGAGAGAGAGAGAGAGAGAGAGACAGACAGACAGACAGACAGACAGACAGACAGACAGACAGACAGACAGACAGACAGACAGACAGAGAAAGAGAGAGAGAGAGATCCGGTATAACCTAAAACGCTCTGGTTCTGTAAAACGATGCCATGTTAGCCAATACCTAAGTTTGTTGTTTTTTTTTTGTTTTGTTTTAGTTCATCTCTATTGCTGTGAAACTTAAGATAGTAACGACATAGCTTAACCCTCACTCACTCTATGTTTGTAAAAAAAAAATTTTTCAATCTGTTATTATGGTATATCTGTAAGTGTTGGAGTGGTTTACGTACAAGGACATCCGTGCGAGAAGACTGGTTGCATCAGAAAGTTTGTAAATTAACTTGAACGGCTTTAAGGCAACAAATTTACCATGATTATGGATCACACCCGTTTGAATCAAGCTTAAAAAAATAATAAATAATAATAAAAAAAAAAACACTCAGAGTAGTATGATTGTGGTCTCTATAGCCCTTTTTTTTTTTTTTTTTTTTTTTTTTTTTGTTACGTACGGTACATTTCATCTATTTTCGCTTAAAACCAATACAGTATCACGTTATTTCAGTATGGTTTGCTATAAAACCTACCTGGGCCCTATATGTGGAGAATAGGGTAGGCAACAAAACAATGCCAATATTTCTAATTCACACTTAAAGAAAAGGCACATCAGTGACATAAACTAAGAAGGCAAAGACTGTTTTTCCCTTAAACATTATTTTTTTTAAATTATTATTTTTCCTATTTGATTCCTCTTGAGTCTACCGTACATGAACTAACTCTCTCTCTCTCTCTCTCTCTCTCTCTCTCTCTCTCTCTCTCTCTCTCTCTCTCTCTCTCTCTCTCTCTCTCTCTCTCTCTCTCTCTCTCTCTCTCTCTCTCTCTCTCTCTCTCTCTCTCCTCCCTCTCCCATCCTCTGTCTCACTCAATCTCTTTGTATCACTTTTCTCTCTATCGCTCTCTTTCTTTTATAATTATTTCATGTTTTTTTTCCAACCTTCTGGTCCCATGAAAACTAACAGTAAATTATGTATTTTATGTTACATCTACATCTAGGGAAAAAAGTATTCTACAATCGGTTCACTATTTCAATTCTGAATCGATTCAAACCTTTTTATGCAGGGCCTAATCATCTAACTAGAGCTCGAGATCCATAGATAAAGCCTGGCGAAGCATTAGTTCTAAATATGATTTACACCAAAAGTCACTGTTCATGTTGATGAGCTGTGTAAAAAAATCATGAAAGAGGGAATGAGGCTCGTAAAGTTTATTTTGTGAAGATGATCTGATAAACATGTGACAAACATGTTTTCCTGAGAATATTCCGAGAAATCAAGGAAATCGGAAAGGGAAAGCAAGCCTTTATCCATAGGTTTGCTCCCTGTGTCCTGTTTCTAGGCGTTTGATCTACCAACAAAAAATATTTGAAAATTGTATCAATAATAATACCAATGACACCGTCGGTAAAACTGAAATAAAAAAAATCATTGAAAAATTTA